>CM041791.1:97794800-98145382 GCA_023375725.1 Nephotettix cincticeps
GGTCGAATACCATTACGGCTTCATTGTGAAAGGCTATATATTCTGGGTCACGGCATAGTGAATAAGAATACTGAAACGATAAGACATATTAATAACATTCCCATAAAACAAATAAATCTGAGTGGATTAATTCGCAACTAGCGTACCTGGCGCACGAAATCGTGCGCTGTCAAGAAGACAATCTGTCCACCAATAACTATGTTTAGAAACTAAGTTTAGATTTTCCCAACAGATTTTCATTTTGGTTATGTTTTGGTTTTATGCAAATAAAAACTGGTGTTTTATTGCCAGCTGTACGATGATGTCTTCATTAAACGAAATAAACGGTACCAGTGGACTGACACATACTTTCTCCCTTAAGTAAATTTAAAAAAGAAAATCTGTATTAAAACTATCATGTTCTTCAAAGTTTATCTAAATATCATTTAATAATTTATTGTTTCAAAAATAATCATCCCATTTCTGAAAATAAAAACAAGAGAGACAAAGTTAAATTAATTGTTCGAATTGTATGGGGAGAAACACCCCACCCACCCCCCCCCCGGTAATACCAAGCTTTTTTGAGTTGGTTCTGTTGGGTGATTTGGCCTTACGCTTGATACCAAGTTTCATGGAAAACGGTTGGAAAATAAGGAAGAAATTGATTTTTTAATATTCTCCATAAGAATAACGTTGGGCGCTTTCAGACAACGTACTGCGTTTATCATGGACAGTAAACCTAACTTTTCTCTGGAACCGTTAGTCGTAGACAAATGATTCAAAATACTAATTTGTTTAGTTTTTTAAGCTGGTTTCAATTGTACCAACCAAATTATACTTTACTTTTACAGTTATCGCTGAAAATTTAAAAATTTGATTTTTCTGACATTTAAAAGCCCATAACTTTTGAACCGTCATTTTTACAGACATGCGGGTGGTGTCAAATTATTTAGTACTCTGTGCACTATAAACTATCAAATTATAATTAAAATCGTTAGAGCCGTTTTTGATAAATTTGGAATTTTCACGTTTTTTAAGGGTTTTTAGGGGGAACTACCCTTAAAAATCAAAAATTTAAAAAAATGAAAAAAACTCCTGGAGATATCGTGAATATATACATACTTGCCAAATTTCATCTAAATCGGACCATCGGGGTAGGCTGTGGCACTGTACACATCCAGACACACACACACACACACACACACACACACACACACACACACACACACACACACACACACACACACACGCGCGCGCGCGCGCGCGCACACACACACACACACACACACACACACACACACACACACATACACACACGCACACACGCACACACACACAGACACACGGACGGACAGACATCACGTCCAAACCCACTTTTTTGGATTCAGGGGACCCCAAAACGGATATATCCACCCTCAACTCAAATTCGAAAATTTTGACGAAAACAATACTTTCTCCATATACTACGTATAAGAGGAGAAAGTAAAAAGAAAGAACCATGTTTAACTGTCAGATTTGATTTGTTTATTTAACCACTTCCTTAAATAAACAGCTGATTTCTCGATCGTCGGTGTTTTCCTTCATAATAAGTTTATGGGGAAAATCGCGACTTTAATCCCATTATTTTCTATGACCACTGTGAATTTTCAAAATTTGTTTAATTGATGGCAAAACCACATGCTAAGACCTTTATAACGACACCTTGGACATAATGATTGGTAGCACCACCGTTCCAAAACAATTATCACAAAAATAGGCCTAGTGTATTAAATATATAATAAGATTTTCAAATCCAATTAAAACCCAAACCAAACCTAACTGTAATACGGCTTGTATAGGAAAGAGTACCTGGTGACCAAGCTTTGCTCGGATAGAATAAAACATGTTTTTACAAGTTAATTAGCAAAATTAAAACAAATTTACTGTCCAATGAAAACATTTATGTGGTTGAAATAAAACCGATTTAATACACCATAATCAATATAGCACTGAAGAAAAATTATCGCCCGTGGTGGGAATGGAACTCGCGGCCTACAGTTCTTGAGGCCGACACGCTACAACTCGGCTACGACGTTAGTCAATTGAGCGATGCCGTTTAACGTCTTTTAGCCAAAGCCGATCATTTACTGTCTAATTATCCATACCGTTATTATTAGCCTGTGATCAACTGATTTTGTTATAAACGGAATGAGGATTGAAAAGAAAAAGAGAAATTTAATTTACATAAATTAATTGGTTTGTTACAGTGGCTTCGAGCAATACAACGAATACGTTTTCTATCAAAACACGGAAGATTTTGGAAATACTTTTTTCTGCTTTTATTTCGCACAGCTATCCTTAAGTTCCTTAAACCCTTAAGTTTTTACAAATTGTTTAGTAACCTGATAATTTTGCATTTATTTAATTCATAAAATAAATATTAATGCATAACCTCTCTATTGTTCCCCGCAGTCTTCAATCAAGAACTGTCAAACGGTTATAAACAGCTGTTTTGGTGTATTGTTTACATTTTATTCTCCATAAGCGTAATGTTAAATTTTTAGATTTTAAACGTAATATTACAAGAAAACACGAATTTTCCTGGACATTAGACCTATCTAGAACTTATTTTCTACTCGGAAATTAGTTATTTCCAAAATTTAAAGAAATTCCTCGGCGCCGTTTTCGAGATCCGTGTGCAAATATATATATATATATATATATACAAACCCATATATATATATATATATATATATATATATATATATATATACAAACCTTGCTCGTATTATAGTATTGGATATACAACAGCTGATTATTTTAATAAACGTAATATACATACATTGTGTTTATTTTTTATTTTGCCAACATATAAATACGTGACTTTTAATCAGCTGTTAGGCGTTACGAAGTTCGCCGGGTCAGCTAGTTCTTAATAATGTGTAAAACAATCTATCCTTTTAAAACTATTTAATGTAAACATTTTAAATGGCCGCAATTTCGAAATCATTCGAGTTAATATTTTTTTATCGCATTGATATTTGTGTCTAAGGAAGGCTTTTTTCAAAGTTTTACTTTGTTTTAGCGAATTTCCCATAGGGAAGAAGCTATTACCGTAGGTCTCATGGTAAGACTTAAGCCCGGGACTATGCTATTTTTTTCTTTTTTAGGTGCCCAGAGTCCAAAAACAATAGTCGTTAAAATTTATATATGTATATATGTGTGTTTGTGTGTCTGTGAACACGATAACTCTCGTAAAAATTGGTCCGATCGAGACTAAATTTGGTAGAGACGTGTATTTCTACAAATGCTCGGACGAGTTCTTAAACCAGACATATCGGTCAATGGGAACGGGTAGTTTGGGGGGGGGGTTTGTACCCCAAAATGTTTTATTTTTAATATTTCTAATTTTATATTTCACCATTGGAATCAGCTTAAAAAACTACACAATTTAGTTCTCTGAAGTTTTTCTCTATCTCCAACGGTTACCGAGATATAAAAAAATCTAAACACAGTACGTTGTATTTTGAGGCTCCAATGTTAATCCTATGGAGGATAAGGAAAAATTAATATTTCACTTATTAACCAATATTTTTGGATAAAACTTGATATTTAGCTTTATGTGGTTGGGACCCATAAGTTTATGCTAAAAAATCATAGATTATGTGTTTATCATGGCAGCAAACCTGCATACTCTTTTCCCATGTTAATCATATGGAGAATAGGCAAACTCCTTTATTTATGGACAGATGTTGATGAAAGTTGGTATAAATGTTAAAAATAAAAATTTTTGATGGTATAAATGCCTACTCTCAGTATTCCTCATAGCAGCAAACCTGCACACTCTTTCCCATGCTAATCTTATGGAGAATAGGCAAATGATTCTCATGTTTATCGACAGATTTTGACAATACTTGTCATGTATTATTATATTATTGATTTGGAAATTCGCTGAGTACGCAGGTCTGCTGCGACGGGGGTATATCTTATTCTGACCTAATGAATCACATCATGAAGTTTGGTGGTGGACCTAACAGACAGATAGACAAAGAGATACAGCTCAAAATTGGGTTATTCGGCGCCTATGAAAATGCGTGGATCAGGCTAAAGTTAACGAAACCCTTCTCCAAATGGTATAGAACAAGAAAATAAGTTTCATAACTGGGGGTGTTCTCGTTTTCATGGATAAGGCGAACACAAATGCCACGTTTTGCGTTATAGAAAACAGACAGGCAATAATTGAGACATGACCTATTCCGGCTTTTCGGGGTTATACAACATAGAAATAACCAAAAATATTATAATTCCAATTATTGTACAGACAAAACAATTACCAGCATAAATTTTATTTATATAGGTAACGTCGAGCTCTATCAGAATTACTGGCTCTTGGTTTAATGTACTGTATCGCCTTTCTCCAATGTCAAATCCACCGCTCCTCTCCCCCTCGTTCGAGTCGATGGGTGGACCAGGTTACTGCGACAATGCCGCCAACCACCCCCTTCCCTCATTCCCTTCTATCTCTCCACTCTGCTAAAGAATACTCACAACTTACAAAATGAATTGAAAACAATAATATTTTATTGATATTTTGGTATAGATTATATTGAAAATGTTAGATGTAATGTCAATATAAATTTTAAAAACAAATTGTGCATATTTATTCTTGTTATTTGTATACGTAAAAATTATCTTGAATCAGCTATTTTTAATTTCACGTATTAACAAGTAGTTCATCCAGTTAAAAGTATTCATTTTATCTTACTTGAGTGTCTCGTTCAAATTACTGATTAATTCTGAAGTAAATCTGGATTTAAATCAGTTTGGTATGAAAACCTTTATTTATGGACCTTTAATTTACTTGACGTTTACTTTTTAGTCTTGATGATATTATTAATTTACACCGAAGGGCATCTCTAACTAAACCTGTGGAAACCTTTTGGTTGTTTGAGACTTGCTTATCATGCAAATTAGTGAAATAACTACGAGCTATAAATTATATTACCTTTTTAAATGGTGACCTACCCAGGTAGCTATTAGTTACTGTAATGTGGTTAATGGCTGGAAGGTTCAGTGGTTATTGTCTCTTCACAATCTGAAGCTTGCCGAATCGATCCTGAGCAAAATTCTAAACAAATGTAATTTGATACTACTGGGTCCACTTGCATTACTCATTGGAGTATCAACAAATGATCCTTCTAGGCGTAAGTAACGAATCTACATATCAATTCATACATTACTATTATAATATACTAGCAACCAGAGTGGGTAGGTTCTTGATGTATATGGATATGAGTTATGTTGTAGCGTTTTGATATGTACTATGGCAAATTAGGTTGATCATGAGAAAAGTACACCAAAACATAGCGTAGATAAAAGATAGTTTGTAATGTGCTGATTTGAAAGAATCTGCACACATTCTCTTTCATGAGTTACGTTAATTAAGATCCAAGCGTATACGAGAATGTACCTTATTTTGGACTCAGCTGCCTATGGTTGTTTCTACATAAGCTCCACATGTTATCTACGTGTAAATACCGTGCAAGCGATGACGAGGAAGTCCAGATCTACCGTCGGGTGCTGAGGGCGTCTCAACACTCTTCAGTAGCAAGGGGGTACCAAACAAATACCACTCATAAATACAGTACAAATAATACTTTATCAATAAAGTATGTAAATGATTTTAGTCCCTGAAACGCCCTTATGGCGGCTCTGTCAAACAATGCCAAGCACGTTTGTGGAGGGATGTCGGAAGTCAGGCCTTATTCACCCTTGCAGAATCACGGAAAACATAACTCGGCTGTACCTTTGCATACCTTTGCTCCGGATGAAACGACTAAAGATATCATGTTAAAAAATTTTGTCTTACAGATAAATGTTGGTTCTAGGTCCCTCATACGTGATATATTGGAAAACATCACCCGTTTAGGAACAAATGAATCTTAAAAGTAACGAAAATTGAGATACTTTAAAACATCGCTGAAACTAATTATTTTCTCATTAAAAATTTTCGAGGTATGAGGGCTCTAATATAACTATTCACCTACATTGTTCGAAATTTCAAGAAAATCAGATGAAAAACGGTGTCCGAAGGGAGTGACAAAAATAACATGTTTCGTCTCAAAAGCCGGACGGCTGGCGGGAGGCTACTGCGCTACTAGCCTTTTTTACAAAAAGGCGAAGAAGACTCTTATACCAAGTTTTCAATAGTTAGGAATGTAGAAACTAACAATGAGTTTTTATTATCTCTATATATAAAATTGAATGTATGTCTGTCTGTCTGTCTGTATGTCCTTTATGCGTTGCCAAACTACTCATCCGATCGCCATGAAATTTTAGGAAGTTGCTCTATATGTGTCCGGGAAGGTTTTAGTGAAAAAATTTTTCGAAAACCCCATAAGTTTCCATTTTATGGCGTTTTAAATTTCTAATGTTAACCTTATGGAGAGTAAGTTTGTTTACAAATTGTCTACAATGAAAACATTTGATTTCTTAGCTACAGCTGATTAGTTTACTTTCCATTAGCAATACCGTATGCTTTACTATCCAATGCCATCTGAATCATTCATTAATGTTAAACTATGAAGTAAATGTGTACTGTAAAAAATGAACAGCTTTAATCACCACGTTAATAGTTAACGGTTTTAGGGGATTATGTATTTATATTTTTATTTTCTGTCTGATTAATTAAAGTCATGTGTTTATATGATAATTACAATGTTTATATTATTACGTTTATTATAATAATCAGCTGTTGTATATCTTTCCTATAAAAGCCGTATTACAGTTAGGTTTCGTTTGGGTTTGGATTGGATTTGAAAATTGTGAATTAATCCACTCAGATTTATTTGTTTTGTGGGAATGATATTAATATGTTTTGTCGTTTCAGTATTGTTATTCACTATGCCGCGACCCAGAATAACCTTTCACAATGAAGCCGTAATACTATTGGATTTTAGAACATGGCCAATCTTAAAGTTAACATGTGTTTACTGTGAGGCGTTACGAAGTTCGCCGGGTCAGCTAGTTAAATATATTTTTTCATGTGCGGACCGGCTAACATTAAAACGTAAATCATGATTTAAGTGAGATATGAATTGAACATGAGTTCTATCAAAACCACTAGCTCCACGGATAAAACGTTGTCTGTTCGCTGAAAAGCTTACCAAGCGTTAGCCTGATAGGGCCAATTATTCCACTCGACAAACTGCCAACATTTAACCACGACACAGATTAAGGTTTCGGAAGGTTTACACTTGCTGATGATTTAAATAAATGCTGCTGTGCTCTGGTTATCTTCCGTCATTTTTAATTATAATTATCTCTGGCTTATAATGTTTGCATATTATTGATGTATTACTCAAATGATTTATTTATTTTACTAGACAAATTGACTTTTATAAACTGTATCAGTTTGTTCATTTTTCACTGTTCATGTCAACTGAAGACTTTTTCGATACCTTAGGGTAAAAATCTTCACAACATATGACTTTGGTTAAAAGTTGTTAAACGTTTTGATCTCTTTTTTAGGGTTGTTTAAAGTCCCACTTAAGATCTAGATCAATTCGCTACTTGGTCAAGTCTGTCAGTGGTTGCGACCCAATGTTTAGAAATATATTTACCTTAAATGAAGTAAATATTTTTATGCTAAGAATGATAAAAAATGACACACGTTCTTTCCCTTATTGTCCCACCGAAATTATTAAATTTTCATGGTATTGTGTTTTACCATGATAATTCACAAGAAAATACAAAACGCAGTATTGACATACAATTATTAAATTTACCACTTTAATTAGTGGCAGTACTAATTGTCTTAGAAGACAATATCTTGTTGGTCACGATAAGTTTTATGAAGTAGATGTGTTGTACGACTAGCTTTGACTCTACGAGTTTCAAATTATCAAGTAAATGGTTGCAATAAACATGCTTTGATACCAGATGATTGAAAACATCTCAATAATTAGTAGTTAATAATTAATGTCTCAGAAATTTTAGGGTCGTTTATTATGAAACTTAACAACGAAATCAAATCTTCACTCTTAATGTACAGTATAAGACTATTAATATATGCATGAGACTATCTATGTTTTGTCTTACTTGTAAACCTCATATCTATTTATTTTATAAAAATGTACAAATCATTTTTTGTTTGTTTTAGGTAAGTAATTTTTATATCCAGTTTGTGAGTATCAGTCACTAAGTTATTTATTCAGAGATAAATTAATTGTAATGTAGTAACCTTACTTTTTACCTTCATCGTATTTATATACATGATATATTATGCTAGATGTATTTACTATGTATGTATGAAACAATCCAGTATCCTATTTTCACTCTAACTGTAAAATAATAAAATAAATAAAATAATCGTTTTTAATTAAATATTAATTGGTTAAAATTCAAGATAGATTAATATTGAATTATAGTGGAACCCATTAAACAATCATAAGTTTTGGTCATATTCCATTCTCGTCTCTCTGACATTATAGCTCAATACAAGAAAGCACATCTTTCGTTTGTTATAGATAAAGTTGTTTAACATTTCCTAAAACTATTTTAATTCTGAGGTCTTCACACCATGTGTTGTGTTTACTAAGTTACTTGCTCAAGTCTATCTCTGACGTATGTTCTATGTCGTGCCGGTAGAAACGGTAATTGCAGAGACGCTTCATAAGTGTAGTAACGTGACGCGTCAGCTGAGGGCTTCTTTCCAAGTTACTTGCTCAAGTCTAGCTCTGAACTATGTTCTGTGTCGAACCGGTAGTGACGGTAATTGCAGAACGTCTCATTAGTGTAGTGACGTGACGCGTCAGCTGAGGTCTCCTCTGCAAGTTACATGCTCAGGTCTGGCTCTGACGTATACGTTCTGTGTAGTGCCGGTAGTGACGGTAATTGCAGAACGTCTCATTAGTGTAGTGACGTGACGCGTCAGCTGAGGTCTCCTCTGCAAGTTACATGCTCAGGTCTGGCTCTGACGTATACGTTCTGTGTAGTGCCGGTAGTGACGGTAATTGCAGAACGTCTCATTAGTGTAGTGACGTGACGCGTCAGCTGAGGTCTCCTCTGCAAGTTACATGCTCAGGTCTGGCTCTGACGTATACGTTCTATGTGGCGACGGTAGTGACGGTAATTTCAGAGACGCCTCATTAGGATAAGGACGCGACGCGTCAGCTGAGGTCTCCTCACCACGTGACGTACTTTTGTGTGGCTCTGACGTGTATGTTGTAGGCGATCCCGGTAGTGGCTAATGAGGCGGTCTCATCACGTTATACTTATATGTACAACGATTTGTTAGTATTTGTGTTTAAGTAGTTGTAAATTATTCATGTTAAGGTATTATTATCATCTTACTTTGTAAGAGGTGAACGAAAATGTTGTAGAATAAGATAAGTTCATATTAAAATATAATACATGATATTGAATGAGATCATTTTTACATTTTTTTTATTTCAGTGACCACGGTTCCGCATGGTTGATTTAATGTAGGGGTCTATTTAATAGTTATTTAATATACATACTGACGGTATATTTCAGGTTGAACATAAACGCTATTTTATTTTTATGATAATGAATCTAGGGTGGGCTTAAAAATATAAAGTACTTTTTTTAAAGAAATTTACCTTTATAAATTAGATCCCATGTTTAGACTCTGGATCAAGAGATGTAGATGATGTTACGTTATTATGGTACATAGAGTGCTGATAATTGGTAAAACCTTTCCTTTTATCACTCTAAGTGAGAAACAAAGTTTAAACATACCACATTGTTTTGAATGAAAAAACTATGTTTTACTCCTAAATTAAAGGTTTTGGCCGTATCTTTTCGGCTTTACCAACCTAATGGAATGGTCTATGAGAAAAGGAAAAGGACTATTGGAACATAAAGTTATGTTTTTCAAGCTTTACTCGTTTGACCTTTTTCCCTCATTTCCTCCCTCATACTTTTGTTTGATTTTCGAAAAATTTGCAGGTACCATATGGATTTTAGCTCTAGCACCCGTTTGGAAGGTCTGAGGGAAAATAAAAACCATTATCTTTTAAATTTGTAAGATATACAGCTTTAATCAATTATATTTTCTCAAAATCGTCAACAGTATAAGATAGCTTTAAATTTTGGACAACTAACTTAATGTCGTTTTTTTAATACAATATTATAATTAAAAGATTAGTACTTAGCCAATAAATTTCACATATTTCTACATAAAAACGCAATAAATGAAAATAAAGCAATAATACTACCTTATATTTAAACTATAAATTAAAATAAAATGGAAATTATTTTTTATTTCGTTTATTTTTAAAATACTTTTAGTCATCAGCGGAGAGCCTTTAGGGAAACTAAAATGTCCTTCAGTTCCATAAGACATACAGGTATCGTCACCAGGAGTCTCCACACCAACTACTTGAGGCTAATCGTAAGAAAATTAAATTATTAGAAACCAGGACTTCGACGACTGACGAGACTTGAATGACTACAACAAAGCCGGGGGGATTTACTGTACTTATTATAAAACACCATGAAACTAATAAACTAGAACAAAACCAAAGTCAACTACGGGGACCTGGCACGAGTGAAGCGAGTATAGTGTTATACGGTTTATATATATATATATATATATATATATATATATATATATATATATATATATATAGAACACAATTTGCTTTTTTAGCATTACAGAAATACAGACAGACTGAAATGAGATAAGCATTTCGTTTTTTAGGGCATAGAACATAAAAATAACAAAAAATATTATAATTGCAAGCAATGTATGGACTAAACTCTAATTGTATGTTCATAGATGGAAATGTGTCTAATACTTTATACTTTTAACTGAAATGGTAACCTACCCCGGTAGGTATTTTAAATCAAGTATAAATGAGAAATAAATGTAGGCGAGTAATTGTGGCGCGATCTAGCCTTGTTACTGACGGCTGACACGTTCCTTAAAAAGAACCGTTAATTAATAGCCCAACGATCCATGGCATCTAAGGGACTTACAGTTTAACGTGGAGTCCGAACCACTGCCTCTGAATTAAGAACTGGTCTAATTATGAGCATTGTCTTTGCTGATTACCCTAGTACCCTAGTGTATTTAATAGTGCGAATGTTAATCCACACAAGAGAACACTACACCGACTGACCTTCACTCACAACTATCCATAATTTGTGACCTCCAAGTAATTGGATAACAAGATACGCCACGGTCCCAGTCACAAAAGGTTATGAATGGTTAGGCTTGATGGTAAAAAGGGCAGTAGTGACAGTGCATTCAGTACCGTACCGTAGATTTGATAATGGACATATAGCTATTGCTGAAGGAGTACAGTCAGGATGTTCAAAGTTCAGAGCTGTTCCCTGTATAAATACTGACTGGTGTGGGTCAATGTTTAGCTATGTGGAACATCCCGCATGTGCAAGGCACTCACTCACGTTCTGGCCACATCTCTCTGTTCATCACAACCCCATTGTAACATGTGCACTGTGCAGCTATTAGCCGTCACAGAACAAATGCTCTCTCAACTTGTGTGTATTTTTACCATTTTACGTGAAGCCATTTTACCATTTATAAATGTAATCTATAAAATATCGGTGCTGTATAAACTATACTACAATGCTATTCAAACGAGGAAATTATATACTTTTATTAGTAGGTCTTATAGGTTTTCAAACTTTTTTATTGATGAAACGTAGTTGTAAATGTACTCACTATTTAATGCGAGCACTATATATTATCTGTCTATTACCTAACAATTTTTTCTGAAGGCACTACTGAGGAATCAAAAATAATCTTGATTTAATAATATTATTATGATTTTAAGAAATATATTAATAATGTTAACTTTAGTGAAGTAAAAGTTAAAAAATAACATATATGATTCAAATAGAGTAGTCGAATGTTCGTAATAAGTTATCAAAAACCAATATTCCTTCTGATACTCGCAATGCCTGTCTAGCGTTGGTTGGCTTCGAGGTCCGAAGTATTGGACAACTCGACTTACACACGATCGCCAATTTAGATTCAAAAGGGTCTTGTAAATAGTTTGTATTTTGGTATTTTTTATTTCTACATTGTATAAAATTGAAGTACTTTTATACCATATTTCTATTTATGTGTTATATGTATTATACGTTAGGATTTTCACTATTGCTGTCTCAGAAATTGGGGCAAAAATCAGTAAAGTTCAAATATTTTTATTATTTTCATTATGTTAGTTTGTTAATTAAATAGAAGCTCAACTATGTTACTTTTACTTAGTACTAGCAGTACGCCCGTACTTTGTACGGGTTGTAGGATTCTATGCTATGCAAAAAGATACCTATTAACATGACAAAATTAATTAGATTAAATGAGAAAGGATTATAATTATTGAAATTCGTTATACGTCAAGATACCATTTTAATATAGTATGATTTAGACGTGGGCGTACAACCAGTGATCAATAAAAATAATTTATTGTTAAAAACTACAAAGACAGCTGATTATTTCCATTAAGTGATTCATTGAAAACTGAAACAAAATGCTAATATCGCGTAAAATATGGGTTTTTAAATGCTCGTTATTTACTTTTCAAGGGACGGCAGTCAATTTTAAGCATTGGAAACCCTTCTTTGGATTGTAGCGAATTCATGAAATAAGTTTCATTGTTATCAGTGCTAACGTTTTTTCCGGAAAAGACGGCGTAAAACGCCTCTTGGGGCGTCACAAACAAACAAACGGACAGACCGACATAAACTGAAGTTAATGTTTATGACATAAACTGCATTTTTTTGTTTCGGTTTCTCTAACGCACGGAACGTAAAAATAATTAAAAATGAATAACCCTGAGCAATTTACAGCCAAAACTCTAATTTTATTTATATAGATTATATTTACTATGTAGTATTTATCACCATCTTACGTCTTTATATTATTTCACCTTATACGTTAGGTTTTTGTAAGATTTATTTATTGGAATTATTATGGTTGATATGACAAATAAAGCGAATATTTTTTCTGTTTCTCAGTATTGCTCTTGTTTCTTCGTATCTTCTGTTAGTAGTGTTCATTTGTGGCACCTGGGACAAATGAATAAGGAATGAATTAATGAATTAACGATTTGTGGTCGGTCGTAAGTATGTGACGCAACAGAGTGACGTCATGTCGCGCCATGAGGATGACGCACGGTAATGTATACGGTGATTCAGGTGGAGTTTTTCAAGGGTAAAGGGGTAATTAGTAATATATGTAATTTGGTGCGTTATGGAACGTGTGTACAGACGGTGTCATAAGTCTGTGCGCACGGCTCTACGCTACTAGTCGTTCAAAAAACTATATACTTGTTCCCTCAATTATTTTTGTCTATAAGATCTTCACCTGAAATAAGCAAATTAAGTAACCTGACTGAAAAAGTAAATATTTATATTTCTTAAAAGTTATAAAGTTAAAAGTTATAAAAGCCATGAGTATGAGTAACGCAGACTAATGACACCATCTGTAATGATGCGGGTAGTTAGGAATCGTACAAAAATAAGATATAACGAGTGGCCTTGACCTAGTTAAAACTATAACGTTACAAGCATGTCCTTATGACATCACACAAACGTATACTTTTGACCTCGCCGTATTCGTGCGTCATCCTCATGACGTCACGCGCGACATGACGTCACTCTGTTGCGTCACATATGTACGACCTACCACAAATCATTAATTAATTATTCATTTGTCCCATGTGCCACAAAGGAACACTACTTGCGTTATTTATGAAACCCCACGATAAATTTGAGGTCACCTTCAAAAATATGTACTTGTGTTATTCGTGCTATTTTACGGCGTTCAAACACAAAATGCCTATTAACATAAAATACAAAACACAGGTTAAAATAAATAAAATTCTTGATACTGCATTTCGTTTAAAAATGCATTAGACCTTTAATGTGTATTTAAGGTTAAAATAAAGACGGTGTTGACAATCGATCCAAAATACTTCATCAGTCTACAGGTACTTGGGCGACGAACGTAAAATACCTCAATCGGGTTTGACTTGGCTAGCATGGAATTTAATTATGTTATCGATGTTATCTTCACGTAAAGCTTCTTGTTGGTACGTGACCCCCTAAAACGACATTCGGTAAAACCAGTTTAATAGGGACAGCAAGTTTAAAGGGAGCGTGATGAAAGGCATACAAAATAGAGGTATGGAAATGTCGCTCATGAAGTATGGTTTCAGAAAAAGCAAAACCATAAACGATTTTCCAACCACATATTCTGTCAATTAAAATTGCAATTTAGTATAGTTCTAAACTATATAATAAATTAAGCATTTTTTCAGTATAACTTAGGATTATACTGAGATGTTAAAGACGCCGTCTTTGTATTTTCTACAGAGAAATAAAACGTTTCACATTGTGTATTAGCTGATTGGTACTTGATTCCAAACAGATATTTCTTGTACATATGTAGCGTGACGACCTACATAATACAGTATTTAACAGTCCAAAAAAGATTAAATTTAATCCTACTAATCCTATATCAATGCAACTAACTGTGAACGTGAGATAAGCGTGACTATTTATAAAACAACACTAAAACTTAAAAATTTGTCTGCTTATGTATGTTTCGCATAATTCTATGACAATATTTCACTTTTCGTCATGGAATCTAAGTATCCAATTATGCTTTAATATTTCTGGCTTAACTTCAGCTTCTGCAATTAGTTTGATAATAATAATAATTTTATTTAATTCAATCTATTTTCAAGTACCGGTACTATTATATAAAATAAGAGTATATTTTTACATTTAATCCGTTAAATATAATATTCATTTCATTCATTAATTTATCTCTATATATAAAATTGAATGTATGTATGTATGTATGTATGTATGTCCTTTATGCGTTGCCAAACTACTCATCCGATCGCCATGAAATTTTAGGAAGTTGCTCTATATGTGTCCGGGAAGGTTTTAGTGAAAAAATATTTTCGAAAACCATAAGTTTCCATTTTATGGAGTTTTAAATTTCTAATGTTAACCTTATGGAGAGTAAGTTTGTTTACAAATTGTCTACAATGAAAACATTTGATTTCTTAGCTACAGCTGATTTGTTTACTTTCCATTAGCAATACCGTATGCTTTACTATCCAATGCCATCTGAATCATTCATTAATGTTAAACTATAAAGTAAATGTGTACTGTAAAAAATGAACAGCTTTATTCACCACGTTAATATTTTACGGTTTTGGGGGATTATGTATTTATATTTTTATTTTCTGTCTGATTAAAGTCACGTGTTTATATGATAATTACAATGTTTATATTATTACGTTTATTATAATAATCAGCTGTTGTATATCTTTCCTAAAAAACCGTATTACAGTTAGGTTTCGTTTGGGTTTGGATTGGATTTGAAAATTGTGAATTAATCCACTCATATTTATTTGTTTTATGGGAATGTTATTAATATGTTTTATCATTTCAGTATTGTTATTCACTATGCAGCGACCCAGAATATATAACCTTTCACAATGAAGCTGTATTGCTATTCGACTTCAGAACATGGCCAATCTTAAAGTTAACATGTGTTTACTGTGAGGCGTTACGAAGTTCACCAGGTCAGCTAGTTTATTATATATTTATGTTATTCACTTTTTAAAGTTCTATTAATAAAAATTTAAACAAATTAATAAATGTAAACAGTATTTTTTATTACAGGTCTTGCTAACGAGACCATACAACTGAGAATTACATAAATTTGTTGAGAGTATATAATTTATTAATGTTTTCTCCTGCATTGCAATTCTTATTAATCTTCTATCGCTAATAAACTTTTAAGGGGATTCGATTTTATTCATTCATTTTAAGTATCGTTTGATAAACAGGTAATAATGGGTGGTAGTTAGATTGAGAAGAGGATGGTTATAATAATCAAACAAACAAACGCAAAAATAAGGATACAATTTTTATTATCTTAAGAAGTTGCACTCGATGTTAATCGTAGGAGCTATCGATAGAAACATGCCTATTGTCTGGGGATCTGGGTTACACTAATGATCCATCAGTCGCTCTTGATGACGTCATGCACAGAGGGATCAGCTGGGAGTAACGAGGAGACACAATTGTGCCTTCGGGAGATCTTCTCCCCCAGCTGTCAAACAACAGCTACCGGTAGACAACAGCTTCCCTTGCAACTCTTAACACTGTTTACTCTTGAAAAGATTTAACTATAAAAATATTTTTTTATGTATAGTATTTAATTTTTTATAAGTTTATACGTCACTTTAAATCTAACTTGATATAAAATATTTTACTTTAGTCAATGTCGTTTTTGGACATTTACTATTTATTCTGCTCGTACAGATGTATCAAAGTTTTATTTTAGCCATCATTTGAGCATCTCAGACCAAGCTGGTCCAACAGGTGTGGACTGAGATTAAACTACGTAAGAATATAGTTTACGCATGTAATTATTGGATCCCTCTCAGGCTCGGGGTAGGCTACAGCAGACGTAGCAATGGGTTGTCTAAATAAATAAAATTACATACCTGCATTTTAATTATTTTTGTGATTTATTTTTATATACATGTATCATATGTATTTATCATCATGACCATGTTTTTTTTAACTATGAATGTGAGAACGAAGTAGGCTTTAAAGAGTGCATGAGATGTTCCTTTGCGGCGGCGGCCTCGTGAGTTTCTGCTAGGTATCCGGTCTTGATCACCACGGACATGGTGGGAATGTCCATGGTCGGATCAGCCTTTGCCTTGGCTAGGACGGTGAAATGATCGGCCGTAGCAACGGCCACCTAGTGAGTGTCTGCGATGTGTCGGTCATTCAGGACATGTCATGGGTGTCCGTCAGGTGGTAGTAGTTGCAGTACACGCTGTCAACGGCCGCCTCGTGAGTGGGTGTGATGTGTCCGTCATGCAGGACATGTCATGGGTGTCCGTCAGGTGGTAGTAGTTGCAGTACACGCTGCCAACGACCGCCTCGTGAGTGTCTGCGATGTGTCCGTCATGCAGGACATGTCATGGGTGTCCGTCAGGTGGTAGTAGTTGCAGTACACGCTGTCAACGGCCACCTCGAGAGTGTCTGCGATGTGTCGGTCATTCAGGACATGTCATGGGTGTCCGTCAGGTGGTAGTAGTAGTTGCAGTACACGCTGTCAACGGCCACCTCGAGAGTGTCTGCGATGTGTCGGTCATTCAGGACATGTCATGGGTGTCCGTCAGGTGGTAGTAGTTGCAGTACACGCTGTCAACGGCCACCTCGAGAGTGTCTGCGATGTGTCGGTCATTCAGGACATGTCATGGGTGTCCGTCAGGTGGTAGTAGTTGCAGTACACGCTGTCAACGGCCACCTCGAGAGTGTCTGCGATGTGTCGGTCATTCAGGACATGTCATGGGTGTCCGTCAGGTGGTAGTAGTTGCAGTACACGCTGTCAACGGCCGCCTCGTGAGTGGGTGTGATGTGTCCGTCATGCAGGACATGTCATGGGTGTCCGTCAGGTGGTAGTAGTTGCAGTACACGCTGCCAACGACCGCCTCGTGAGTGTCTGCGATGTGTCGGTCATTCAGGACATGTCATGGGTGTCCGTCAGGTGGTAGTAGTTGCAGTACACGCTGTCAACGGCCACCTCGAGAGTGTCTGCGATGTGTCGGTCATTCAGGACATGTCATGGGTGTCCGTCAGGTGGTAGTAGTTGCAGTACACGCTGTCAACGGCCGCCTCGTGAGTGTCTGCGATGTGTCGGTCATTCAGGACATGTCATGGGTGTCCGTCAGGTGGTAGTAGTTGCAGTACACGCTGCCAACGGCCGCCTCGTGAGTGGGTGTGATGTGTCCGTCATGCAGGACATGTCATGGGTGTCCGTCAGGTGGTAGTAGTTGCAGTACACGCTGCCAACGGTGGGGCGTTAAGTTGAATAAAGGTCAAAATTAATTTTTGTATGCAACAATAATTATTGTTCAATCTCTAGCATCTACACTTAATTTAAACATATTTTCAACTCAGTTTAATGCATGATAGAAAATTATCCTAATCAATAAGTTGTAAAGTATAAAGAAGGATTTTGGGTTCACTCAATTTGTGTCAATTATTTTCGGACGTATCAAAATTTATTCATAATAAATTTTGATTAATATGACCTTAAAACAATTAAATAGCTATCTGTAATTGGTAATTTTTACCATACATAGAAGAGTAGTGGTAAAGTGTTAGCACAAAGCACAAGAATCATTGTGAATTCATCATTTACTAGTTTTTAAACGTTTTTATTGATACGGGCTGACGTATCTCAGAAATAGAAATTCTTGAATGTGTTTGTGACTAAAGATGTAATGCTGTTTATATTATTTAGGGTAGTTTAGCTTCAGACGGTGTCAAAAACGACGAGGCTCTTTCCCCAACAGTTTGAGTGTTGGAAAGGTTGTTGGCAGCACTGTCCGTGTCTTTCCCTTCACACAAACAAACAAACCGACAGACAAACACTTGTCCGTGTTTACCCGAGACTCCCGCAGTGGAGCAGCGCGACTCACCGTCTCGACAAGTAACCATCTGACAAGTTTATACTGAAAACGTATTTATATTTTATACTAAATTTTATTACTCGTACATTATTAAAGAGCCAAAAACTCAGTCTGCAGTGCCTTCTCCACCTTAGATTGTTAGACCCATAATGGCAATATTAAAAAATATTGAAAATTCCTCACTTACAAATTTTGAAATGAAGACAAATAATCGGATATGTTTGAAGTCTGTATATGTTTGTCACGAAGATATATGTCGATATATGTTTGTCACGAAGATATATGTCGATATATGTTTGTCACGAAGATATATGTCGATATATGTTTGTCACGAAGATATGTGTCGATGTATGTTTGTCACGAAGATATATGTCGATATATGTTTGTCACGAAGATATGTGTCGATGTATGTTTGTCACGAAGATATGTGTCGATGTATGTTTGTCACGAAGATATGTGTCGATGTATGTTTGTCACGAAGATATGTGTCGATGTATGTTTGTCACGAAGATATGTGTCGATATATGTTTGTCACGAACATATGTGTCGATATATGCGATTAAACTGTAATAAACCTTATATTAATATTATTTTGTACGGCATATTTTTTAGCAATAGTTTTATGTATTCACAGAGTCTAAGAGAAAATTATAAATAATCCCTAAAAATGCAAAGCCCTTTGAAATGGCGTAGACACTGCGCCTACTGTGGAGTTTTTATATTAGGAATGGAAAAGACTAAGCGAACATCAACTTATTGCATATATAGTTTCTATTTTTGCTGCTATGTCTATATAATCATTGTTAAAATGGATTGGAAAGTACGTTAGGATGAAAAGTTAAAACATTAAAGATTTGAGGGTTATATAAAAATTGTTAGAAGTATTTATCCAAGCACTGTCAACATTATTCTCTTGAAGTCCGTAAAAGTTAGGTCATATAGGTAACAGGTGAATTTAAATAAACTGTGTCTGCACCACCACTGTTGTTGTTATTTTAGCGGGATTTGGAGTTTGGGACTTTATCCCAACCCATAGGAAAAATGCTGCAGATACACGTAAACTGAGGCTTATTGTGCTATGTGGCTAGCACAAGTCAATAAGAAAGGAAAGTGAGCACTCGCTTTAACGGCTTGCCTCCAGTGGGCCTATGGTATTGTGAGAAAAGGATGGGTTAGGGTGGTGAGGTCCAGAGGAAGAGGCCATGTCCCCCCAATGGGCCAATGGGGAAATGGTACGGGTGATTACTAAGCTAGTCGACAACCATAATATTAACTTATGCTCTGTTGCAGTAGTACTGGATGTCAGCAAGGCGTTCGACAAGATCTGGCACGAGGGACTTCTCCTCAAAGCGAGTCCACATTCCCGGCAGCAGCAGTTCATCTCCTTAAGTCTTACTTAGAGGGTCGCCAGTTCCAGATATGCGTCGATGGGGCGCTATCCACGAAACGTCCGGTAGAGGCTGGGGTACCCCAGGGCAGTGTCTTGGGCCCGATACTCTACATTGTTTATGCTAATGACATGCCGACTGTTGCAGGAGTAACGTTGTCGCTTTACGCTGATAACGCACTGCTGCACTACAGAATCCGTCGCCCTGATCACGCCGCGAAGATGATGCAGCCACAGATGGACGTCACCATGGCTCCACCAGTGGCGCATTTAAGTCAACGCGGATAGAATTAATTCCATGTGTTTCAGGAAGAGGCCTAAAATGCCGAGAGCAGTTTCACCCGAGATCCAGCTAGACGGAGTGGGAACACCGTTGGAGACATCCGTGAAGTACTTGGGTGTCACCCTGGACTCACGCCTGTGTTTTAAACAGCATGTTGACAGGAAAGTCGCTGAGGCAACGGCAACTGGGGCTGATGTGGCCACTTCTTGCAGCCAGGAGCCCAATCTCAGTCAGGACGAAGGTCACCATGTTCCGACTAATTGTACGCTCTTTTATAATGTTTGCTTCAGAAGCGTGATGGATTCTGGCCAGCAAGACCAACAGGCCTAGAGGTCATCCAGACGAAGTCGCTGAGACGAATCACACGACAACCGTAGTTCGTCAGGAACTCCGTAATTATGGGGACGTTGGGAGTCCCAACTCTTGATCTTGATTAACATCTGTTATTTCACTTGCTCCGGCCCTGTTTTGATTTGATTGTTCTAGCCACTTCTAGAGGTAATCCAGCAGCTACAGCTGAAAAGCTAATGCTGTGATTGGCCCAAATGAAGTCCTTTCGCCCGTATGTAAGTTGCTCATACACGTCTGGACGGATGGGGGAAGGTGGGTTTAGTTTGTGTATACACCGCTTAACGGTGGAGTCACCACATAACCCTCGCAGGAGCGGGGGTACTCATAAAGAGTTACCACCTGCCAAAAAAAGAAAAAGAGATTGATGAATGAAAGATAGGTCGTGATGGTTCAAAGATAGGGTGAGCCACACAATAGTAAGTAAAAGATTCTGATGAAAACATATTGACATCTCCGGGGTCCGTCCCAGGCCATCCTGCATGCTGTCACTCAGACTCAGGTCCGGTGGACGTCACACAAGGAAATTGCTACCGACTCGTCGAGTGGGTATTGTAGAACATGATTTGCTGTTAAAGGAGTTTACTGTACTGAGGTGATTAGATTCATCATTTATATATATAAACTGAATACATCATACGTGGGGTATCGTTTGATATTGCAAAAACAGCTTCTGGAAAATTGTAATTAAAAAGGACTGTGTTAATATTAATTTATTTGTTAAACGTATTTCATGAACTTTAATCATTATAGTATGAAATAAAAGAAAGGTTCTTGTAAATGAAAAACTACGGTCTGTTAATTAACCACTAACCTTCCACCCTTCCTCTCGACTGACAGTATTTCCCCCTCCCCTCCAACGGAACTGTCTCTCGCTCTCTCTCTCTCGTATTCTATTGGGCCATCCTCTTTATTACGACTCTCTTCCTCCTCGACATCATTTGAGCAATAATCGAGTACTTAGTCTTTTCTCAAACGTTTCGGGTTATATTTTTATAAGATTTTTTGATAATTTTTTTACTCTTACCTTGTTATTATATTCCTATATTCCTGTTTGTTATGTAATTCTTGTCGTTTTACTTTATGGATGAATTAAAACTGTTCGGCATGAGATTTGACAAAATGTTCTTGAGTGTTACCTCCGCTATGAATATGGTGTGCAGGTACTCGTTTTCTATGTTTTACTTGTCGTTTTAAAAATAAAAATATTCATTTTATTAAAAATATAATGTAAACAATTAACAGCGTCTTCTCAAAACTGCCGTTTTAAGTAAACTATTTTATAATTAACAGATTAATTATCCTTTTGTCATATTTGTTTTGTGTTGTTTAAACTACCATCATAACCCCATCATTAGTAATGGCCTAAAAACCCCATTCACCATCCTTAATCATTATCCTTACCAGCTTTAATTTTGAATTTGATCATTTAAACAGGCTGTCAGGACACAAAATATCAGATGAAATACAAACACGAAAATACTAAATACGAACACACAGGATCACAGGATTTAGTTTTTTAATAGTAAAGACTCTCTTAGTTTTGATCTTCGGTTTGTCTACGCAATGTTTTATAACTATTTTCATTTAACTTTTTATAGCTTTTATTTATATACTGCTTGATTCCTAATATGTTAACGTGTCCTCAAAGTATTCCCCTGTTGAATTATACTATATATCATTTTCCAGGTAACAGGTAATTATATCTAGGAAAACGCTAAAACCCCTATTTACATATCAAGAAAACCTTTTCACGCAATATTCCTTTATTTAAAAACTAGCTGACCCGCGAACTTCGTAACGCCTAACAGTAAATACGTGTTAACTTAAAGATTGGCCATGCTCTGATGTCGAATAGCATTACAACTTCGTTGCGAAAAATTATATATTCTGGGTTGCGGCATAGTTAATAACAATACTGAAACAATAAGACATATTAATAACAAGTACCTGGTGACCGAGCTTTGCTCGTATAGAATAAGACATTTATTATAAAAATTAATTAGAAAAATTAAAACACATTTATTACTCAATGAAAACATTTATGTGGATGGAACTCGCGGCCTATAGTTCTTGAGGCCGGCACGCTACATCTCGGCTACGACGTTAGTCAATTGAGCAATGTCGTTTAACGTCTTTTAGCCAAAGCCGATCATTTACGTTTAATTCCGTTAAATTACGTAATTACGTTTAATTACCCATACCGTTATTATTAGCCTGTGATCAACTGATTTTGTTGTAAACGGAATGAGGATTGAAAAGCAAAAGAGAAATTTGATTTACATCAATTAATTGACAGTGGCTTCAAGCAATACAACGAATACGTTTTCTATCAAAACACGGAAGATTTTGGAAATACTTTTTTCTGCTTTTATTTCTCACAGCTATGTTATCCTTAAGTTTTTACAAATTGTTTAGTAACCTGATAATTTTGCATTTATTTAATTCATAAAATAAATATTAATGCATAACCTCTATATTGTTCCCTGCAGTCTTCAATCAAGAACTGTCAAACGGTTACAGTGCTCATTTCCTTCATAAATTTACATTAATGAATGATTCAGACGGCATTGAATAGTAAAGCATATTGCTAATGAAAAGTAAAACAACAGCTGTAATTTTAGTAATCAAATGTTTTGATTGTAGATCATTTGTAAACAAACTAAGTCCCCATAAGGTTAACATTAGAAATTTAAAACGCTATAAAATGGAAACTAATTGAATTTATGGAAACTGAATACGCCTAAAGCATGACGAATCCGAAAAATCAAAGATCATTAAAATCGGTCCAGCCGTTCTCGAGTTATAATGCGTGTAACTAACACGACTTTGTTTTATATATTTAGAATACGTAAAATAATTTTACACAACATTTTTAAGGAAGAGTAGACGAACTTATGGAACCGTGTAAAGCAGGCTTTTTTATATTGAAAAAAATAAAGAATTAGATACAACCACTCTGATAAGTTTCAACGTATCATCTCTAAAATAATATCTTTATAAATAAAGTTAGAGTTTTGTCCGTACATTGTTCATTTTTTATTTATTTTTACTTTTCGTGCGTTAGAGAAGCCGAAACCGGTCTTATCTCAATTTTTGTCTGTTTGTCTGTGACGCTCCAGGAGGCATTTTACGCCGTCTAATCCGAAAAAACGAGAGAACTGATTACAATGAAACTTATTTGATGTTCTATACATTTAATCGAAAGTTTGTAAATGCTTGAAATCGTCCGCTCCCCCTTGAAAAGTAAATAACGAGCATTTAAAACCCCACTTTTACGCGATATTACTCATATTTTGATTCAGCTTTCAATGAATAACCAATAATAGTTAGCTAATGGTAATTAATAACAATGATTAATGGTATTAATTAGGTGTCTTTGTAGTTTAAAGATTTAATAGAAATAAAAACAAACAGCTGTCAAATCAATATTAGTTAGTTTATATTGGACATTGATTTTAAACCCATTTCGAAATCATACTATATTAAAAAGTTATTTTAACGTATAACTAATTATAATAATGGTATTAATGTTCTAATATATTTAGTTGTAAAGTAATGTTAAATAATAAAGCAGGGTATTTATTTATTTTCTTTGTACTGATTTGTTTAGGATTTCAGGTTTACATTTTGGTATTATGATCTTTCTTCTTTAAACTGAATCCTAAAAACCGTACAAAGGACGGACTTACTGCTAGGTATATATAATTTTATTATTTTTCTTGTTATTCACCATACTGCGATGAAATCACCTGTTTTTGATACGTCTTTCCAATGCCGAAAGTAGTGACTTGCAGGTGTAGCGACTCGGTCCGGGAAAGACAGCTGTACATTAAACATTTACATGAATAAAAATAATGACAGCTGATGGACAAATCCGTTTATAAGCTTGATGTATCTTTTTTGTCGTTGCTTTGTCAAGAAATACCAAAACAAATATTTTTAATTTTATGTAAAGGTTATTGTTTTTGGTTTGCTACGTAGTATTTATTTAACAACAACCATAAAACATGAACGACGTGTCCTCATCATCAAAAAGAAGAGGGGATGAAATGACGCGGAATCTTTTAACACCAAAATCTAAAATCAGGTACAATAATAAATATCACATATTTCTGAAATGGTTGGGTAAGGAGAACATGACACCTTCACATGTAAGTGATGACATTTTGTAGGTTTACTTGTCTGATCTATCTCAGACTAACAAAAAAGTACTCTTTGGAGTAATTTTTCAATAGTTAAGAGTTGCTTTTAAAAATAAAAGAAAACCTTGATCACTCCAATTTTCCTAAGTGTTTCTCGTTCCTAAAAAGGTAATTTGTGGACTACGCCTCAAAAAAGTCTCAAATCCTCTCTGTTGCCGAAATTACAAAATTCATATTCGAGGCCCCAGACCATGACTGGCTTTAACCAAAGCGATTATGATTTTGGCGTTTTTGAGCATGTCGAAGAGATGATCTCTGCAATCTTACACTTGATGAAATTAAAGATAATGGGAACTTTATAACAGTTTTCTAAAGGAGGGTAAACCCAATTCCCGAAGATCTTTTACCATAACAGACGAAGACTGTCAATTTAATCCCTACCATTTCATACGACAGTACCTATCCCTCCGCCCATCAAATACACCAACAAAGCGTTTATTTATCGGTTACAGGCAGGGAAGATGCAATACCCAGAATGTAGGCAAAAATACACTTGCAAACGTGCCAAAGAGGATAGCTGAGATCCTTGGACTCGAAAACCCCTCAGGCTACACAGGCTACACGCCCTCCATGTTGGTTGAAGGAGGTGGTGATTCGTTGACCCTAAAGAGACATGGAGGGTGGAGTTCGTCTACTGTAGCGGAGGGTTTCGTCGAGGACTCGATAGCGAGGAAGGTTGAATTCTCAAAAATGCTCTTTAAGAACGTTAGTCATCCTGTCCTAAAACATCACAACAAACGTTCTAAACCCAGGCCATATTACTACAAACAAATTCTTCACTGTAGATGATATTTTTGAGCACCCTACACAAAATAACACTGATCAGACTCAAAACATACTAAATTCAAGAAATTGCAGGAATTATTTTTTAAAATAACACCAGCTGTATATTCAACATTTATATTAATAAAAAAAACGACAGTTGATGGGTCATTTCGTTTATAAGCTTGGTTTTTTATTTCTTCAAATAAACTTTTAAAATGTAATAATTTTGTAATTATTATAAGCGAGAGTAGTAAGGTGAAAAGTATCGTTAGCACCTCGAGACGAAAATTTTTAAATGTCTTCGAATTTTAAAAAAAATTCTATCATACCACTTTTGTTTAACTATTTTTCTAACCTTTAATTATATACAAAACTAAAAATAACTAATTGCACAGCAAAAAATTAACACTATAAACTATAACACTATTAACTATAAACTTTGTTATAAATTAATTTTTAATTAATAATTATATATATTGTTCAATTAATCATTTAAAACACAGGACGCTATTAAAATACATTTTGCTAAAACTCATCTTATTATAACAACAACAAAAATAATAAATATACAAGACACATAATTTGTTACTAAATAAAAGGCTTTTTTAATTGTGCAAGTTGTGCTTATTGCACTGTAATTTGTCACGAAACAAAGGTGCGAGACACACTGAAGGTCACTTAACCTCCACCACCGTATCTCCTCGACTACTGACACCCCAAACAACAGCTATTCCGAGTTTCAGGCCGATGTATTACAAACTCCTTGTTTTGTAGAAACTTAAAATGAAAAGTGCGGTGCTCTACCCTCGACCATCCGCGGGGTATTTATCTGAACTATGTAAACAAAATATAATTTTCTTTGGATTATGTACCGTTTCACCCCTATACTAATTTTCAATTCCCTCCCCCAGTAATATTTAATAAACCTCCGCCAGTGAGAAATTTACCAAGCGGGGGAGTAAATCACCTCAACCGTTACATTTCTAATTGAAGGGCAAAGCAGTACTGCCAACCCCTTAATCCGCCAACGTAAGCCAATACAGTGAGCCTATAACTCCCCTTTCTCATTACTTATCTAGCTGATTCAGATCCGTACCAGTAAAACAACGGTGATTGCACGAATCGTTTTCCACGAAAGTCCAAAACGGCAGTGGAAACTGTTTTAGTGCTAAACTCAAATACAAATACTTTCTCCCTTAAGTAAATTTAAATACCCCCGTTGCAGCAGACCTGCATACTCAGCGAATTTCCAAATCAATAATATATACCGTAGTAATAATATACCGTATGACAAGTTTTATAACAATCTGTCCATAAACATGAGAATTATTTGCCTATTCTTCTTAAGATTAACATGGGAAAGAGTGTGCAGGTTTGCTGCTGTGAGGAACACTGAAAGTAGGCATTTCTACCATAAACAATTTTTATTTTTAACATTTATACCAACTTTTATCATCATCTGTCTATAAATAAAGGAGTTAGGCTATTCTCCATATGATTAACATGGGAAAAGAGTATGCAGGTTTGCTGCCATGATAAACACATAAACTATGATTTTTAAGCATAAACGGGTGGGTATCAACAACATGAAGGTAAATATCAAGTTTTATCCAAAAATATTGATTAATATGGGAGATATTAATTTTTCCCTATCCTCCATAAGATTAACATTGGAGCCCCACAATACAACGTACTGTGTTTAGATTTTTTAATATCTCGGTAACCGTTGGAGATAGAGAAAAACTTTAAGAAACTTAATTGTGCAGTTATTTAAGCTGATTCTAATTGTGAAAGATACAATTAGAAATTTTTTTAAATTACATGTGAAAAACGCAAAAAACCCCATTTTGGGGTACAAAACCCCCCCAAACTACCCGTTCCCATTGACCGATATGTCTGGTTTACGAACTCGTCCGAGCATTTGTAGGAATACACGTCTATACCAAATTTGGTCTCGATCGGACCATTTTTACGAGAGTTATCGTAAAAACTAAAAAAAACTAAAAAAATAAATATATATATATATATATATATATAAATTTTAACGACTGTTGTTTTTGGACTCTGGGCACCTAAAGACGAAAAAATAACATGGTCCCGGGCTTAAGTCTTACCATGAGACCTACGGTAATAGCTTCTTCCCTATGGGAAATTCGCTAAAAAGACAATCTGTACTAAAACTATTAAGTTCTTCAAAGTTTATCTGAATATCATTTAAAAATTTATTGTTTCAAATATAATCATCCCATTTTTGAAAATAAAAACAAGAGAGACAAAGTTAAATTAATTGTTCGAATTGTAGTGGGGGAACCCTCCCCAGTAATACCAATCTTTTTGAGTTGGTTTTGTTGGGTGATTTGACCTTACGCTTCATACCAATTTTCATGGAAAGTGGTCGGGAAATAAGGAAGAAATTGGTTTTTTAATATTCTCCATAAGAATAACATTTGGCGCTTTCAGACAACGTACTGCGTTTATCATGGACAGTTAATTGAACTTTTCTCTGGAACCGTTATTCGTAGACAAATAATTAAAAATACTAATTTGTTTAGTTTTTTAAGCTGATTTCAATGGTGCCAGTCAAGTTTATACTTTACTTTTATTGTTTTCGCTGAAAATTTAAAAATATGATTTTTTTGACATTCACATTATTTAGTACTCTGTTCAATATAAACTATCAATTTTTAATCAAAATCGTTAGAGCTGTTTTTGAGAAATTTAGATTTTTCACGTTTTTAAAGATTTTTAGTGGTAAACAACCCTTAAACTAAATAAACGGTACCAGTGAACTGACACATACTTTCTCCCTTAAGTAAATTTAAAAAAATCAATCTGTAATAAAACTATCATGTTCTACAAAGTTAATCTAAATATCATTTAATAATTTATTGTTTCAAAAATAATCATCCTATTTTTAAAAATAAAAACACGAGAGACAAAGTTAAATTAATTGTTCAAATTGTATGGGGTGAAACCCCCCCCCCTAACACCAAGCTTTTTTGAGCTGGTTTTGTTCGGTGATTTGACCTTACGCTTCATACCAAGTTTCATGGAAAACGGTTGGAAAATAAGGAAGAAATTGATTTTTTAATATTCTCCATAAGAATAACATTGGGCGCTCTCAGACAACGTACTGCGTTTATCGTGGACAGTAAATTTAACTTTTCTCTGGAACCATTAGTCGTAGACAAATAATTCAAAATACTAATTTGTTTAGTTTTTTAAGCTGGTTTTAATGGTACCAGTCAAGTTATACTTTACTTTTATTGTTTTCGCTGAAAATTTAAAAATTTGATTTTTTTGACATTTAAAAGCCCATAACTTTTGAACCGTCATTTTTACAGATATGCGGGTGGTGTCAAATTATTTAGTACTCTGTACACTATAAACTGTCAAATTTTAATAAAAATCGTTAGAGCCGTTTTTGAGAAATTTGGATTTTTCACGTTTTTTAAGGGTTTTTAGGGGTGAACTACCCTTAAAAATCAAAAATTCAAAAAAATGAAAAAAACGCCTAGAGATACCGTGAATATATACATACATGCCAAATTTCATCTAAATCGGACCAACGGGGTAGGCTGTGGCACTGTACACATCCAGACACACACACACACACGGACGGACAGACATCACGTCAAAACCCACTTTTTTGGATTCAGGGGACCCCAAAACGGATATATCCACCCTCAACTCAAATTCGAAATTTTGACGAAAACAATACTTTCTCCATATACTACGTATAAGGGGAGAAAGTAAAAATTCAAAAAACGCCTTGAGATAAGGTGAATATATACATACATGCCAAATTTCATCTAAATCAGACCAACGGGGTAGGCTGTGGCTCTGTACACATCCAGACACACACACATAATATACACACACACGGACAGACAGACACACGGACGGACAGACATCACGTCGAAACCCACTTTTTTCGATTCAGGGGACCCCAAAACGGATATATCCACTTACGGCTCAAATTCGAAATTTTTGACGAAAACAATACTTTCTCCATACTATGTATAAGGGGGGAAAGTAAAAGGAAATATGTCTTAGTTTCGAGTCACGAACATTTGATCACCAGTTCCTTGCAGAGAATATACTGTATTTGAACTGGCACACTGAAGGTTCGGTGTCACCAAACGATCGCTACTATATCACTCGCTGGCTGGCCACTCTGTGACTGTTACCCTGGCAACGCTACCGTACTACTACATCCTGTGGTGTAGTGCTAAAAAAAGCTGTGCCGGAGCGGTCCTTCCCAGGAAAGCCATTACTCTTTGGAGGGGGGTAATGGGTAGTCAAAGTCTGCAAGTTCCTCAGGAAGGCCATTGCGTGGTTAAACGCGTAGAATTGTGTACAATGAATTTATCTGTTTAAAAAAATACATAAACCGAAGTTTAATTTTGCTAAAGCGACTAGTGATGCTCCTGGGGTATCTGTTGTATTCATGCAAAGTATTGCAGTCGAAGGCAAACGGTCCCTTTTTAGTAAGGCGGCCATTTAAAATTTTAAAACTTACTTTGAAAACGATAAAAAATACAAGATATTAAAAAAATAATATGTTTAAGAAATTTTATTACAAATCGAATGACACTAAAATTTCTTATTCTATGAAAAAATTAAATCAAATTAGTTTATTTTATGTAGCAGTTTTTCGTAACTTGAGTTTCTTTTACCATTTACACAGTGGTGGCTCATGGCTTCTGTAAGCTAACATTATAAGTGTTATTTAAATTCAAAAATTTTTAACTGCCGCCTAAAATTTTAAAACTTACTTTGAAAACGATAAAAAATACAAGATATTAAAAAAATAATATGTTTAAGAAATTTGATTACAAATCGAATGACACTAAAATTTCTTATTCTATGAAAAAATTAAATCAAATTAGTTTATTTTATGTAGCAGTTTTTCGTAACTTGAGTTTCTTTTACCATTTACACAGTGGTGGCTCATGGCTTCTGTAAGCTAACATTATAAGTGTTATTTAAATTCAAAAATTTTTAACTGCCGCCATGTTGGAAATTTAGAATCAAACTAAATGATATGTGAATATTTTTCGCTTTAGCCAATAAAGATGTGTGCAAAGTTTAGTTCCTGTAGCTTAAATAATTCTTGAGATATAACGGGTTTTGGACAAAAATACATTACATATTTTTATGTTTTAGACATATGTTTATGGACATTTTTTGTTTATTTTGATGAGTAATATCAAACCTTGAAGTTTGGACCCAGCACCCTGGGTATACATATCATATGAGTTTATAAATACGACAACTCACGTAAAAATAGTCATATCGTGACCAATTTTTTATAGAAATGTGTAACCCTTCTTTTAAGAGTTCGTAAATCAGATACACCGAATCATCCGCAAGGGGATATGTTCATCCAAAATGGGTTCTGCGTTTATACATGTTATTTTTGAAAATTATTATTTTTTAATCACCAGTGGATTTAGCTAAGAAAAAACATTTAGAATGTTGACAATCTGCAAGGGTTGAAGTTAAGCTGACAGATCTTGGTTCCTACAAATCCTACAAACTGTACAAAGGACGGGCTTACAGCTAGTACTGAATAAACATTGTAAACTAACTTGTCAAATATATTTTTATTGTATTTATGTAAAATTTATTTTTAATGCCAAGTTAGCTGCGCCAGGATTAATTTGTCGAAACTAAATTTATAATTTAAATATTCTATAACATATAAATATTCAATTATATTCAATATTATACTCAAAAGTTTAATCCCGTAAGCTGTTGCGTGATTTGTCGACTACTCCGCCACGATCCAGGTTAGCCGTGGCCCCCGTGGGTTCAGTCGAGGGGATGTACTCGTATACCTGCCAAGCGGGCGCTGCAGATGGCCAATTATTGATTCATGGAAATTGGTGGTTTTGGCACGTCACGACTACTACATCACTCTACGCTGGCTGGCCACTATGTGACTGTTACCCTGGCAACAGACACGGCCAATTCTGCCGCATGTAGCTTAGTTTCCTCTGGTACGAGTTTTACATTTTTCTGAGTAAACTGTTTGCTTCTGTAATCGCTTCTACAAAAGTGTCAAGTTTGCCAGTTTGGTTACCTGACTATCTTAAAGCAACTGGAGGTGACATTTTGCAATATATTTTCAACATCCCAAAACTTCTGGCTTTTCAAACTGGGATTTTATTACATTAAATAATATATTATAACTTATATAATAAACTTATATAGTAAAATAATTTTTTTTATAAAATTATGAGGTGTTTTCGTTGGCGATTAGCTCTAAATACTGAATTAATAAAATGAATTTTTACTTTAAGTAAGATAAAATTGAAATTACTTTTATTGAATAAAAGTAAAGTAAAACAAAGGCTTGACTTGGAACTCGTATTGCTTAGTTATATTTCCTACACAGAAAACCCTGTGTGAGGGGAATTTGTTTTTCCATAGTCTGTATTTTAGATGGGATCTTCATTTAAAACCCTTCACATTTTCAAGTATCAAAATAAATGTATATACTAAGCAGTTTTACAACTTAACAAGCAACAAGCATATTAATAGCATAAAAGACTAGGCCTGTCGAAAGAAATTGCATGCAATTTTCAAATATGTAACCGTATTTATTTCCTCTATTGTTATTAATTAACTAGCCAAAGTACCCGTTCATCGCATGGAGAGGTGTACTGATACATTTAAATTGTTAATAAATTTTTATTGTTTTTAAAAAATTACAAAACACGAGGGTCTACAACATGACAAATAACACATGAGTAGTATTGAGAAAGGTTGAGGATTAACGTAATAGAGGTAGACATCGGGAAAAAAATTTAAAATCTACCATACCACTATTTCGATCTAATCTTTCGATCACTAATTTCGATCCAGCAGTTTATCTGCAAAAGAAATTTTCTTTATTCTTTTTCCTGGGCTGTCAAATTGTAGTGTAAACAGATGTTGATATAAGAAAATGTAAACATTGAACGCCGTGACGGTCACTGCAGCTCTTTCCTCTTCTCCACAAACTGTCAAATTTTAGTGTCCTCAGCTGTTGACATCAAGTAATTTTATATTGATATCTTACTTTTTAATATGTATATATTGAAAACCTAGGACGTTCATGGGGCGTAGCCCGAGAGGATTTTAAGGAAATGGCTATGCCTATGAGTTGCATGAGTCTAAGGGTTGTACTTAATATACAATACACGTACTTTGTGTAAAATTTTAAACCAGTCGGTTTAGTATTTTCCAGTTTGCTTCCCACAAGAAACAAACAAACAGAAACCACCTCTTCTTTATAATATTATAGATGGATTATTTATTTTATCGTCTCTACTTCCTATCACTGTTACTACTACTCTATTTCTCAAATTTGAGATATTAATAGAAAGGGATATAGCGTTTTTCATGATGCGTCTGATACTAATTTTCTCGTATTTATGTGTGCGATTCATTAATAATTGTGAATGCCAGAAAATGTTAAATCAGTAATGTATCTATGTCATTTTCTAAAAGTGAATGCTACGATGAAAGTAAAAATAAACCCATATTTAAATTATTATATAAATATTAACTTTTATCGAGCTTTGGATCTTACATCGCTTGAAATTAGAAAACAAAAACAATTCTGAGTTTGTGGACCTGCCGCTGCAGAGTTTTTTTGGTAACATAAATATGTCAGTCTCGCATTAAGTATTATTCCAAGTCCAAGCATTATTTTGAATTGATAAGCATGTTTGAACTTTCATTCATTGCTACTGCCGCCGTGCTCCCAAATCAGATCACTTCAACAATTAATTATCTCAATCGAGGAGACCCATAACACCGTTTCTGTATGAAATAAGATAAACTGGACATCAGCTGAGCCTGTCCTCGCTTAGTCTGTAGTGTAGCCAGTCTCAGTCAGGGTCTCACCCACGGCCCAGGTGGATGCTTTGTGGGATTACATGAAATTTATTTTAAATTTTACATCTGTAAACAATTATTAAGCTGTATTATAATCATTTCTGATTTAATATGAATGTTCACTACCTGCTAATTATTCGCTCACACTTAGTTACTGCGAATTAAGTGAAGAAAAAATACGGTCAGAAATTGTTAAAATATTTTTCTTTATTTTAAATAAAAGTTATGGCCGTTACCGTCACTGTAATGATCTTCTATGTGACGTCACTGGTCTACAGTGGGTAGACCAGTGACCAATGTAATAATCTTGTATATCAACGTCACTGGTCTACCCACTCCGTGACCAATGTAATAGTCTTGTATATCAACGTCACTGGTATACCCAATCAGTGACCAATGTAATAATCTTGTATGTGAATATCACTGTTCTACCCACTCAGTGACCACTGTAATAATCTTGTATATGTCAGCGTTTCAGGTCTACCCACTCAGTAATATATGATATACTGATATCCATATATATATATATATATATATATATATATATATATATTTGCACACGGTTCTCAAAAACGGCACTAAGGAATTTCTTTAAATTTTGGAAATAACTAATTTCCGAGTAGAAAATAAGTTCTAGATAGGTCTAATGTCCAGGAAAATTCGTGTTTTCTTGTAATATTAAGTTTAAAATCTAAAAATTTAACATTACGCTTATGGAGAATCAAATGTAAACAATACAAACCAAAACATCTGTTAATAACCGTTTGACAGTTGTTGATTGACAGTTTGATTGGTGGGGAACAATATGTGAATAGAGGTTTTTCATAAATATTTATTGTATGTATGTAATAAATGCAAAATCAGGTTACCAAACAATTTTTAAAAACTTAAGGGTAACATAACTGTGCGAAATAAAAGCAGAAAAAGTATTTCCAAAATCTTCCGTGTTTTGATAGAAAACGTATTCATTGTATTGCTTGAAGCCACTGTCACAGACCAATTCATAAGTGTAAATTAAATTTCTCTTTTGATCTTCAATCCTCATTTGTTTCTAACAAAATCAGACTTTAAATGGTGTCGCTCATTTGGCAGACGCCGTGGTCTAGCGGTAGTGTGTCGGCGTATTAAACCGGGTTTATTTAACCCACATAAATGTTTTCATTGAGTAATAAATGTGTTTTGATTTTTATAATACATGTCTTATTCTATACGAGCAAAGCTCGATCATCAGGTACTACTAAATATTATTTGATTCAGAAAACTTGTGTGGTCTTATGGGAAAAATGATATATGTTACATGATTAGTAGTATTTCATTACAAATAAAAATCCTTACTCACAGAACAAGTGGGATGACAAAATATTTTGTTTTACAACAGGCTAAATAAGATGGTTCTTCAAATTTGTTGACACGGAATACTCTGTATAAAGAGATTCTCGTTACAGATTGTCAATTTAACCTACACTACCTACTAGAGTATCATAACGGTTATTATGAACACTCAGACTTCCAAAGGACAAGGTGCAAGGTGACAAACTTTTAATTTCAAACGTTAAACGTCTTAAATATTGAATATTACTCGTGGAAGGGTATGTCCGAATACAATTAATAGGGATATTTTTACTAAAGAAATTCCCTGCCTTATTTTAAGTGTTTGATGCCGATCTTATTCAATTGAGTGTCAATATATGCCTATTTATGCAATACATGCCTTTAAACCTTCGTAACGGATAAAAATACTTAATAATTAATTAGTAAACAATAAATCAAAGGAGACAAGGAATCAACTTAAATAAGTGCTACAGTATTTCAAAACTTTCCCAGTTGTTTAAAAAAGCTTTTCTCTGAACAAAAGCTTTCGTCGCGTTAGTTTTTCATTGTTGTCAGCTTTTGTTTCAACCTCCTTGATAGATCGACGGACTTCTTTGCGCCTGAAGCGATAACTTGGTTAAGAATTGTGTTTGGTTCTTCCTGTAAAAACATTAGTTTTTAAAGTTTACCAACGGTAATAGAATGTACAAAAAGATTTTAGTCTTTGTATACATTTTTAACACCTCTCGAATTATCTCTGGAATTATTATTTATTCAAAGTATTTCTAGATTGTATGCATAACACAAAACAACAACACAAAAGGCGTGTGAAGTAGTTGGTTATATAAAACCAGGTGGGAGAACACAACAAGTGCTCGAAAAGAGAAATATTGAGGAGGCGAATCTCATGAAAGAAGATGCATTAGTAATTATTTGTGGTACAAATGACGTGGCTAGAAATGAAGCCGATGAAGTAGTTAAAAGTGTATCTTCGGTCTTAAGACTCTGTTAAACATACAAGAATCATATTAGTGGATTTGCCAAATAGGTATGATTTACCTGATTGGTCCTGTGTTAATCAGGAAGTAAGAAGGACTAATCAACGACTACAGAGACTTAGTGAAAAATACAATAATGTAGTTATGGTGAATGTAAGTGAAGCTGAAAGATACATGCATACAAGACATGGTATGCATTTGAACTATCATGGAAAACAGTGGCTAGCAGTGAAGATAGCTGAGGCAGTTGCTGCAAAAGAGACTGACAGACCAGTAGATGTTGAGCCACCTCCACCAGGCACGGAGTCGTCCTTGGGAAACTTCTCTCCACCGACAGCAAGCAAAAATTCGTAGAAAATTCTGTAATTGGTTTTAGTATTTTCCACTGTAATGTTAGATCTATTAGGAATAAGCTAAATTTAATTGATGTGTTTCTAAGTAGTCTAGATTTTGATATTTTTACACTTAACGAGCATTGGTTGTTTGATGATGAAACTTCTTTTTATATACCATGTGGCTTTAATCTGAGTAGCATATGCTGTAGGAACAGTTTTCCAATTAGAGGGGGTGGTAGTGTCATTTTTGCTAGGCAGGGCATTGAAACTAAAGCTATAGATGTAAAAAAATTTTATCAGAATGACATTTTTGAAATAACAGCCATTTTAGTGCCAAAATTTAATTTGGTAGTATCCACAGTGTATCGTACTCCTGATTCAAGTGTTCAGCAATTTTTTAATATTTTTGAAATGTATTTAATGTTTTTAAGTAAAAAGTACACTGGTTTGCAATACGTTGTTTCGGCTGATTTTAATATAGACATATTGCTTAAATCACAGGATAGGGAAACTTTTTTGAACTTGTCACGATCATTTGATATGTACTGGTTAAATGAGCAGCCTACTAGAGGTGACAAGTGTCTAGACAATATATTAACAAGTTTTGATAGGAACCAAATTCAATGTATAGTAATAGAACCGCATTTGTCTGATCATGCAGGTGTATATGCTCGTTTTGATAATTATTTAATTGTAAGCGATAATGTTCCCAACAAGTGTACAACTAGGTATATAAGAGATTTAAGTCCTAGATCACTCACAAATTTTAAAAATAGTCTGTCATTAGTTGATTGGAACCTCAATAAATTCATAAAGGTTAATGATGCTTTTGAACATTTTAATTTGCTTTTGACAAATTCATTTAATGAATGCTGTACAATTAAGGAAATAAAAGTGAATTATTCCAAAAGGCCAAAGATAAAATGGTTTACTCCAGAACTTAAAAACCTAAAAGCTTTTGTAACATTCTTTTATGATAGATACAAAAATGGCAAGGGCTCACAAAATGAGAATGTATTCCTAGAAGAATATTTAGGTATTAAACGAAGGTATAAAATAAAATCAACTATTGTAAGAAAATTGCAAATAAAATATACATAGAAAATTCTTCTAATAAATGTAAGGCTGCATGGAATTTAATTAAAGCGGAAGCAAATTATACAAAAAAAGATACGGAAATATTGATTGGGTCTGATACTTTTAACAATTATTTTGTAAATATAGTCAATGACTTAATGTTACCTATAGATAATGATGCCAGCAAGGCTTTAGAATTAGTGGATAATTTTGTAAATAATAAAAGGAGGGGAAGTATTTTAGAATGGGAAATAATACAACCTAGTGAGGTCAGTAAATGTATTTCTAGCCTTACATCTTCAAGTAGTGAAGATTATTATGGTTTATCAAACAAGGTGATAAAGGCAATTATTTTGGAGATAGTTGAACCATTAACATATTTATTCAATATGATGCTAGAACAGGGGTTTTATCCAAAGGCACTTAAAGTGACAAAGGTGATACCAGTTTATAAAAAAGGTGAAAAGCTAAGCCTTTCTAGCTATAGACCCATCTCACTGGTTCCTATAATAAGTAAAATTTTTGAAACATGTATTAAGTCACAGCTAAATTCTTTTTTTATTACTAATAATTTGTTTTGTGATGAACAATTTGGTTTCATGCCAGGTAAAAGTACTTGTAAAGCTGTAGAATTAGTTAAGAAATTGTTAAATAACTTTGAGGATAAACTGCTATCATCTGCACTATTAATTGACTTGTCAAATGCATTTGATTGTATAAATCATGACCTACTACTAAAAAAGTTGTTTAGATATGGAATTAGAGATAAGGAACTTAGGCTAATAGAATCGTACTTAAGTGACAGAATCCAAATGGTAATTCAAGGTAATGATATGTCTGAGAAAAGAAATGTAAGAATTGGTGTTCCACAAGGATCCGTCCTTGGTCCTCTTTTATTTATTATAGCAGTGAATGATTTCTCTTTTAATGTACCATGCTCATCAATCCTATATGCAGATGACACAACCCTTATTAATCATAGCAATGAATTAGATGAACTGATAGGACTAGAGAGACAAGCATTGCAGATTTCATTAAAATGGTTTCAATCTAATTTTCTTATTGTTAATGACCAAAAGACTGAACAAATCATATTTTCTCTAAATTCAAATATTTATAAAGATGTTAAGCCTGTTAAATTATTGGGTATATACCTAGACAGCAGATTAAGTTGAGACTGTCATATTCATAACTTATGTAAAAAATTAGCTAGAGTTATTTTTCTCCTAAGAAAACTAAGAAAGTGTGTAATTGAAGACATGTTGTTAAACGCTTATTATGCATTCTTTCATTCACACTTGAAATATGGAATAACTCTGTGGGGTAATTCCTCTAGAGCTAAAACTGCATTTAAATGGCAAAAAAGGCTTTAAGGGCAATTAAGAATAAATCAGACAGAGATTCTTGTGTCCCTCTGTTTTATGAATTAAAAATAATGACCCTTCCAAATTTATATATATATAGCTGTTTGATCGATGTCAAGAAGTCCCTGAACATCTATCCCATAAGAAAAGAAATACATTGTTATTCAATAAGGAAAACATATCTTTTGGATATGATTTCTGTTAGATTGGAAAAAACCAAACGCAGTCATCTATTTATGAAAATTAAGCTATTTAATAAACTGCCTGAAGATGCATGGCATGTCTCATTGAAAAAGTTTGTTATTGTTATGAAAACATGGTTTAAAAATAATGTTTTTTATACTGTTGATGAGTTTATGGCCTGTGATAAGATTAGCGAATTAATTTTTTAAATACATGTTTTTATTATTTGTTGATTGTTTGTTATGGATGTTTATTATTTGTTATTTATATATATATTTTAATCCATATATTTAACTTAACTTAAGGACTTTGTCGATTACACATGTATTGTGGTTAAAGACAATAAAAAATTCTTGATTCTTGATTCTTGATAAGACTCTCTGTGAAAAGATCTCTTACGTTTTGGGTCATTATTTGGTTCCAAATTTTGTACTATTTTCCTATGAAAATATTTGTTTTCAACAGTGATTTATAATCACATAAAAAAAGAAATACTTATTTACTGAAACAATGAACATAACTTTTCGGTCAAGTAAATTTAATCACTTTGTATTATAAGGCCTACTGTCCGCCCACTTATAATTAATAAAACTTTACATTAAGATTGGATCCAACGTTTACTCTCCGATTGTAAATATCTGATAGCAAAAGAAAAGTTCAACATCGAATCTTGTTTATGCTGATGACTCTACATCAACTCGGATTCAAACCTAAGTTATGCTTTGAATACGCTATCATCAAGCTCTGTACACTTCTCTAACATCCTCATAAACAGGTTATTCAAACCTAAGTTATGCTTTGAATACGCTATCATCAAGCTCTGTACACTTCTTCAACATTCTCATAAACAGGTTATTCAAACCTAAGTTATGCTTTGAATACGCTATCATCAAGCTCTGTACACTTCTTCAACATCCTCATAAACAGGTTATACATTTTTTTGTGTTCGTCAATTAGATTTAGTGTTTTTTTTATTTTTTCATTGGTTTCAACTTAATACGATTTGAAGTATTTAAATTTAAACTTTTGATATTCAACTTAATTTTTTGAAGATTGGGCAATTCATTTTCACAATTTATCGTGAAAAGAAAAACTTGAGCAATCATTTATCAAGAAAATATTCTTATATTTGGATATAAAAATTAATTTGACCATGTATAATTTCTTTCACGAACCAGAGACCATCTCAATTAAATTTTCATGCATGTCTCTCTCTTTCTCTTTGTCTGTTTATCATTATGCCCGTTATTCTAATTTGACTTTTCTACACAACTTTCAATAAAATTAAATCCGCAACGGCAGTTCGTAATTCAGAATTTAAGTGGTAGGAATCCCACGTTAAGTGTAGGTCCCTTAGACGCCATTGGTCAGTCAGTAACCAGACTACAAGATAGTGCTTCAATCATCTTACAATCATTTCTCATCCATACCTCTTAAAATGCCCACCTGGGTATGCAGCCATTTCAGTTAAAAGTGTAAAGTATGGTTCTCTAAATAGAGAACTTCTAAATAGGTCGCATATTTTAAGTAAAGCAGGTAATTCTTTCAATCCTTTTGTATTAAATTTTTCAAAAATCTAAATATAGTTTAAAAAAATACATGCGATATGGGGTTTTCAGCTAATAGGAAGTGATAATTTATTCCTTGTCAATCATAAGTTTGGATTTAGTTTCGAACATGTGGTTACCACCTCAAAACACGTTGACGGTTAAGTGTTACCACTTGATCAAACTGGTGATTGGCTCACTAGCGTTCAGCTGATCGATCAGCTGATGAAGCAAATCATCCGATCTTCTACCTCAGGCCATTGTCACTCAAAATCATTACTGCATCACCTTGATGATTCAAAATAAGTCAAAAGAGAAAATATATTATATACAGTATTAACATTTCACGTTTGTCATTTTTTTATTATAAAGTTTGTTTGAATATTATCTATTTATGAATGACAATTTATTGCTATAATGACAGTTTTTAGTCTGTTACTATTAATATTTTTAGTCATTAATAAAAGTTGTAGATTTTAATTTGATATGCGTAGGCATAGCCTTTATAAATTATTGGTATGATATAACCGATAAATATTTATAAATATTATCATATATTTTTATGACCATTAGCAAATTACTCGTGTTTTGGATACTCCGAAAAATATTTGCTTGTAGCTTTATCAGTACCTAGTAAGGGCTAAATACTTTTGAGGGGTGCCCTCAATATAGATGGTTTCATATTCATTTTAACAAACTAATTTGCTTAATCCTTCTAAATCACTGGATTCCAAAACGGTACCTGATTGTGTACAAACTATACTATCACTTTAATTATTATTCATTATTTTTCTAGCAACATGATAACAATGAATCCTTAAAATTCTCAATTTTTAGCTACTCAATTATTCCTCAGGTTATTCGTATAAAGAATAACCCCCTTATTTATAAATATAACTAATATCTGCTTAAAATAACTTTTTTTAAACCTTGTTAAATCGTACTTAATTTCGATCTGTTTCATTAGGCCATCGTCATCATCTAACGTTATCAGTCACATGAAACTAATTAGTATATGGAAACTCGTCTATTTAAAATAAATTCCAGACATGCCGGATGTCTAGAATCCGTGGTTTTTGGTGAGTAATGAAAATATTAATTATTTAAATATAATAATTTACCTGAATGTTGATAATCTTCAAACGAAAATCTATAATTTTGTTGTATTTATTTTTCATAAAATAATTACAAATTTTGTAACTTTTATGAAAAGTTCAAGAAAATTTATTTGATAAATAAGCACCTCCTAAGACACAGCCAGCGAGTTTCAAGTTAGGAGAATAGGGAAGATTAGTTTCTCCTGACGAATGAAGGATTCGAGGGATTTATTCCAAGAACCACTCATATTTATCTTTCCTTTTTTTTATGTAAAGCAGGATTCCTTGTAAAATGAGTTCTCCTGGGTTTAACGAGATAGAGCTAAATTCCTACTTTACGAACAACGGTTAGTGAGTTTCATCCTTTCACATACGAGTATCGATTACAATAGTTGTTGAAAATGTTTCACGTGTTGAAAACTAAAATGAGTAAATCTACAGTTACGCAACGAGGGATGTGGAAAGTAGTGTATTATTCTTACTTGTGTGTCACCTATGCCATGTGATATATTCGAGGTGTGTAATATGACAGATGATCTCTCGTCAGCTACAAACATGCATCAAGGGATGTGGACAATATTGTATAGGCCTACTTCTGTAAATACATGTGTCATGTGCTGTAACTGGAGATGACAGATGATCTCACGTCAGCTATAAACTTGAAGCCAGGGATTTGGGAAGTATAAACATGCATCAAGGGATGTGGACGATATTTTATAGTCCTACTTCTGTAACTACATGTGTCATGTGCTGTAACCGAAGATGACAGATGATCTCACGTCAGCTATAAACTTGCAGCCAGGGATGTGGCACAACGGTGTGTTAGGCCTACTGTGTGTGTGACTACATGTGTCATGTGCAGATAACAGATGACAGCAGAGTATCGATTGGTAATTTATCGATCACCGTGAACGATTAGAACGTCTGAGGATCGGATGTCAGTTGTCACAAATTGCATTTTGCTCTCACATGGCAGTGATCAATCAAAACTTGGGTTCTATATGCGAGTGCTTTTGTTGTACAATCTAAAAACATGTTCCTCCGCACAACAAAATAAAGAACAACAATTAATTAAGAAAATTCTATAATCTTTTTTTAACTTACATTAATTGAAAATATTAATTTTCGCCTTCGTTTAACTCTACCTTTCATTTTGTTTTTCACGTAGAAATTGTTATTCCAGTAACTGATTGATGTATTCATTTACAATTTTGTGTGAAGTTTTATAATGCATGTTTATAAGTCCGTTTCTAAATATCCTAGGGGTGTTATGCAAAATGTCAGGCAACAAATACGTAATTTGAAAAATCCAAAAAAAATCACACAATATGGGAAAAATTGCCATGACACATAATTTAAAAAAGGCACACAAAAAATCTAAGGCTTCAATTGTTAAAATAGGTCTAATATTAACAAAGTTATTACCATTTTACGGTTTGTCATTAGCATCCAAGCTTTATACGCTTGTCAGTATAAATATGTAGTTGTCGTGGAAGCCGTTTACTAACGACTTACTTTATGCTGATCATTGAACTCTTCGGGCGCCTTTTACATATGGACTGGATGACACTAAAATAAGTCTATTACAAAGTCAGAAAAATGTGACTTTCATCGTTTGTAATAATGGTTTTAATCCTTCATTGAGATTGTCAACTTGCAATATCCATGTCCTTCTTTAATGTCTTTATTATCTCTTACTGTATTACCTTCATTACTATCCTGGGAATTATGTTCCAAATACATATAATCTCTGAACATTGAACATAGTATGAAAATGGTGATTTAAACATTAAATTTGTTATTTTAAGTATACTTTAAGCATATCCAGAGTCGTTTCCTTTAAATCCTTGTACCAAGCAAGTAAGGGACAAAATGTTCATCTAATAAATAACCTAATGTAATCTAATCATTGGATTACCTATCAGGATATCAAAAGTAAGACTAAAACTTTATGTGTGATTAAGCACCTAAGTCTGAAGAATGTTTCTAGGTTCTTTACACCAAGTTTACTTATATGAAGTTGCATTATTGCACTTACTGTTTAGTCGACGAATTTAGGTACTATTGTAGAAAAATATTTATTTGTGATTCATTACCTTTAAAATTCTGACACATACATAAAATATGTTTATTATTTATCATTTTAAATTACTGCTAAAAAATTGAAGAGGCTCTGGGTGTTCAGAAAAGGAGAGTACTGCTTATTTTATGAATAGCCAAATATATTAACGGTGCACAATAACATTGCAGAATTACCTCTTCTGGAAATCAGGGTGACCCAAAGACATAGTAGAGTATTTTGTGACATCAGGGTATTCCCAAAGCCGAGGACGCAGTAGAATGTATTATGTGAAATTATTTGCGATTTATTATTTATAAATATGTTCAAAGTTTTGATTCTTAGTTTTTCATGTAGGAAATGTTAGGAATGTTGTGTATGAAACATAAATATGAATGTACCTGTTCTCAGGTGATCTCTGCCACCCGCTCAACTGTAAGAAGAAGGAGCTGTGCCTTCTGGAGGATGCGTTCACCGCTGTCTGCGTCAGCAAGAAGGAGCTCCACAAGAGCGGCGACATTGTCATCCCCAAGTCCAAGCTGCAGGAGGAGACCAAGCAGGAGCCGGACGATGTGTTCTACGACAGTGAGGATGACTCCGACGACGACGAGTCTGACACTGCCACCTTGTAAGTTCTACAAGTCACTCTGCACTACTGCACTCACTATACTAAAATATGACATGGCAGCATGAATATAATTTTATATTCTCTATTTTCTACATCCCTACTGCACATTCTTAATGTAATTAATATGCCCAAAATAAACGGTATCAGTCGAACGATACATACTCCTTCAACACTCCTTTTTAGTTTTAGTTATTTTTAAAGCGATGAAATAATAAAAATTTGTATACCCTATTGTGACTTAACAAACAAATAACATTATTTTAGGATGGTTAGATGGTTATAGGATGATGAAATTCCTCTTCGTATCGCTAACCACATAGTAAAACAGATTGGAGCCAGCGGAGAGGGTTTGGGTGGACTCTGTTCCAGACTGAAAACAAAATACACTACCGAGAGAGTTTGAAATTGTCTTTGGTTATAGAGACAGTTACAAAACCTAAATATAAGTAAAAACTAAATATAAGGGTACAGTAATGGTAACGATGTTTGTTTAAAGTTAAAAAAAAAACCCCTTTAAACATTGTATGGTATCAAAAACTTCGTGACCTCCTGAACATTTCACACAAAAAGAAATAGTTTGACAGAATTTTACTAAAAACATTTAAAATTTACGTCAAATTATGTAAATTATTTATAGCATATAAACGAAATAATTTTAATATTTTATTAAATGACATTTCCTCAAAGAAGCATTTTCTTCTTAATTTTTTTAAATTTCTTACAGCCATTTCGCTTATTGTTACTATCATACTACATTGACTTATGTACTTTTGACATGGATATTTTTAGCTCTGGAGGGGGGTGTATGCATTTTTTTAAAACGGTGACGTCATTTGGTTAGTGAAGCCATGTTTTGGTTATAATAACAGCTGTTGAGATGAACTGAAAATATTCCCTTTAGAAATATCCATGCTCTAACCTGTTTCCCAAACGGAAGTAGATACAAACCTTTTTCTGTATCTCTTACACCACTTATATGCTTTGAATAGCATTTTCCTTTTAAAAAAAGGTTAAGAACTGTGAAAGGGCTGCCGGATACATAGCGAACTAAGCCGATGATCCGAGTTTGAAGGATCTGACACTAATGTATGGAGCTTGGGAATGCTCAACTCGACAAGAAAAGTAATCTAACTTCTGATACATGGAGAGTCTTTTATTTCGTGAACATCCTTCAACAAAAATGTTTAATCTTGTATTCTGTTTTTGAGGACAAGTTCACCTCAACTTAAGAATAAGAATCAAGTTATATTTTTATTTTACTTTAAATTTTATTACCATTAAAACATGTTAATATTTTGTTTTAACTTCCGAAATGAGTATTTCTATTTCTCATAACTGTTTAATAGTATTAGACTATAGTGTATTACAGTTGTTTAAAAAGGGAGGTTTTAGAATTGGCAAAATTAATTTATACTTTTGGGAAATGCGAAATAATTTGTGATATAATAAAAAATTAGCTTAGTTAAACCTTAAAAATTTAAAGTTTTATCATAATTTTGTAAACTACCAAACGACAACTTATTTTCCTGACATGCTGAGCTTTGCTATAAGTATTGCCTGGACTACAGACAGTGTCTTGCACGTGTTATCAATATTTGTAATTTATAAATTATAAACAATATCTATTGAAGGTAAAGTGAAGAGGTATAATCCAATACTATAATACGAGCAAGGTTTGTATATATATATATATATATATTTGCACACGGATCTCGAAAACGGCACTGAGGATTTTCTTTAAATTTTGGAAATAACTAATTTCTGAGTAGAAAATAAGTTCTACATAGGTCTAATGTCCAGGAAAATTCGTGTTTTCTTGTAATATTAAGTTTAAAATCTAAAAATTTAACATTACGCTTATGGAGAGTAAAATGTAAACAATACAAACCAAAACAGCTGTTTATAACCGTTTGACAGTTCTTGATTGAAGACGGCAAAGAACAATATGTGAATAGAGGTTTTTCATAAATATTTATTTTATATATGTAATAAATGTAAAATTATCAGGTTACTAAACAATTTGTAAAACCTTAAGGGTAACATAACTGTGCGAAATAAAAGTAGGAAAGAGTATTTCCAAAATCTTCCGTATTTTGATAGAAAACGTATTTGTTGTATTGCTTGAAGCCACTGTAACAAACCAATTAATATGTTTAATTAAATTTCTCTTTTGCTTTTCAATTCTCATTCCGTTTATATCAAAATCAGTTGGTCACAGGCTAATAATAACTGTATGGATAGTTAAACAGTAAATGATCAGCTAAAACAATTGAGGTTGGCTAAAAGACCATAACCGGCGTTGCTCATTTGTAGTGTGTTGGCCTCGTAATATGAAGGTCGCGTGTTCTAACCCCATCAGGGGCAATACTTTTTGTTCAGTGCTATATTAATTAAGGTGTATTAAATCGGTTTTATTTAAACCACATAAATGTTTTCATTGAGTAATAAATGTGTTTTAATTTTTATATTACATGTATAAACGAGCAAAGCTCGGTCACCAGGTACTACCTATTAACCATGTAAAATTGATTAGTCAATCTTACTAGTAATCGTGAGTGAGAAGACACAATTAATTAATTTTTATATGGTTTATTAACTCTTCCTACTAAAATCATAAACGTCTTGCTTGAAAAATGACTCATGAGTTATGAACCCAATTCAGTATTTTTCGTTTCGTTGATGTTGGCTGGAAAAGCCGTCTCGACTGGCAATATGGCCCATGTTTGCCTACACTTGCAAGTTACAAGTTCTGCCACTTCCTGGCTCCTCTCTGCTCCGCCAATCTGCACGCTTTTATATATTAAATGGAGGTTAGTTGTAACTATCTTAATGTATAAATATAAATTACTATTATATAATTATATAACAAATGGCTGTACATGCACCATCTTACGAGTATAAACGAAGGCAGGCTGTCAAATCAAATCTACCTTTCTCCCTCGATCTGGATCTGCTACCTGACCGGGATATCGTGCCAGTTCTTACTTTCGGGCCTCCGATTTGACCCTTTTTAATCCTCAATAATAAGCGTACCAATTTCCACCTTTCACCAGAACCCAAAATTGTATGCCAATCTTAGGGTCCTCCTAGGAATTAGTGCCCCTGACTGGCAAGTCTTGATTCAGATGTCTGATAAATGCTCACACCGAAGTTTCTGTAATACAAAAATATACCTAGTAATTGTAAACATTTTTCAGAGACAAAGTTAAATTAATTGTTCGAATTGTATGGAAGGAACCCCCCTCCAAGTAATACCAAGCTTTTTTGAGTTATTTTTGTTGGGTGATTTGACTTTATGCTTCATACTAAGTTTCATGGAAAATGGTTGGGAAATAAGGAAGAAATTGATTTTTTAATATTCTCCATAAGAATAACATTGGGCACTTTCAGACAACGTACTACATTTATCATGGACAGTAAGTTGAACTTTTCTCTGGAACCGTTAGTCGTAGACAAATAATTCAAAATACTATTTTGTTTAGTTTTTAAGCTGGTTTCAATGGTGCCAGTCAAGTTATAATTTACTTTTATTGTTTTTGCTGAAAATTTAAAAAATTGATTATTTGACATTTAATTAAAAGCCCATAACTGTTGAACCGTCAATTTTACAGACGTATGGGTGGTTTCAAATTATTTAGTACTATGTACAATATAAACAATCAAAATCGTTAGAGCCGTTTTTGAGAAATTTGGATTTTTCACGTTTTTAAAGGGTTTTTAGTGGTGAACTACCCTTAAAAATCAAAAATTCAAAAAAATGAAAAAAAAATGCCTGGAGATAAGGTGAATATATACATATATGCCAAATTTAATCTAAATCGGACCAACGGGGTGGGCTGTGGCTCAGTAAACATCCAGACACACACACACACACACACACAGACAGACAGACAGACACACGGACGGACAGACATCACGTCGAAACCCACTTTTTTCAATTCAGGGGACCTCAAAACGGATATATCCACTCTCAACTCAAATTTGAAAATTTTGACGAAAACAATACTTTCTCCATATACTATGTATAAGGGGAGAAATTAAAAGGGAAATTAGCAAGGGAATTTTTTATTTATTTAACATTAATATTTTGTCCACGTAATTTTAACGTAATATTGTTACCTGAATTCAGGCGATTTTATTTACAAATTTATTTGTTTTCTTAGTTTTTGAAGACTGTAGTATTAAAATTATTTTATTTTAGTTTTTTTTTTACATACCATGGGTTTAAATTTATAAGAATCACTGTTTAATTATAACAAAAATATTAAAATGTTCTTTTGAACTAATTTTCTCAGATTTTTATCCTACATTTTAGTTAAATATCTATGTATCTTGTATTGGATGGAGTTCTCTCGGTTTTGTGTTACAGGAAGGGCCAGCTGTTTCCCCCTTGTGCTGAGTGCATATTGCTATTGTTTTCCTCACTTTTCTCTTTAAAACTACTCTTTGTTCGCATTACGAATTTATAACCATTTATTTATTATTGCGAGCTCAAAGTGAAATATATTACTTGTTTTTCCCGTCCAACTTTTTTACTTCCTCCACACGATAGTATAAGGTAGTCTATACGAAATTATTGTTTTCGTCAGAATTTTCGAAGTTGAGTTTCTGGTGGATATAACTTTTTTTAGTGTCCCCCTGAATCGAAAAGTGGTTTTTAGAGTGATGTCTGTGTGTGGGGGGAGGTGTGCAGAAGTTACGAATCGTGCAGACACGAGACTGTTGGTCCGATTTTCATGAAATTCGATATGTAGGTAACAAAATACACGGTATCTCGGACATTTATTTTTTATTTTTAAGGGTATTTTGCCCATAAACACCCCAAAAACACATAAAATAAAAATTTCAGTTTTTGAACATTTTGGCTTCAACGATTTTGCTTAAAATTATGTGATAAACAAAATGTCACCACCCATATTTCTCAAAACATCGGGATTAAGTTATAGGATTTTTAATTTTTTTTTAATTTTTTGCGAAAACAATAAAGGTAAAGTATAATTTGTCTACAACCATCAAATCCAGCTTGAAAAACTAAATAAGGTATTTGTCGACTTCCGTGGCGAGTTGGAGCGCTTGGCTCAGCTAGCGGCAGCTACTGGCGGAGCGGGAGTGGGACCAGTGGTGGAGCTGGTGTGTAAGACAGGCTTTTATACAGGTACTGGCGTTATCACAGCCAGTACCTGGTCCTTGACCTCGGCCTCGGGCCTAGGTTGCTCAAGTCTGATAGTGTGGATGTCAGACTGGTCGCTTGGGTAATTAAGGCTCGCGCGCAATTATTGGATTTAAATCATAAGCCTTGGCTGGTGAGGAACTATTTTTGTTCACTCTACAATGTTCAAAAAATCGGAACGACGTTTCATTTCGTCGCACAATGCCCTGTGTTGAAGGATATTAGGAGATATTGGCTTAGGAAATACTCCATTGGAGAAACAGAATACATTCACCTATTAAATGTGGGGGATTGGTTTAAGTTAGACAATTATTTATTTTATTTTAAATTATTTAATTATTTAGCAGCATGGCATCAGAGATGGGGTTAGTACAGGAGTTCAATCTGTAGAAAAATGTATAAAAAATTAAAGAAAATAGAAAATGAATAAGAATAAATGGATGAATGAAGGTAAAATAGGGAAATAATAATAATGAAGTATGAATGAATAAATATTAAGAAAAGTTTGTATTGTTGTTATATATTATATTTATTTATTTATCTGGTTGTTTATTTAATATTGTTCATTTGTCATTGTTTATTTATTTATCTGGTGTGTGTCTGAAAAATGTTTAGATTATGACTTTACTTGGGAGAAAAGTAAGTTTAGCTAGTTTTTACTAGTTATTGTATTTCTAGTACTGTATATGTTAGGTGAAAAAAATTATGTAGTGTAATTGCCAACCGGGCAGACGGTCTTTGGACCATTGTTCCTGTAGTCTTTTGTTAAATCATTGTTTGTTGCAATGTACCTAAAATAATTTGAAATAATACACGGTTTCTTTCTTTCTTAAAAAACTAAACAAATATCTAATTATTCGTCCACGACTAATGGTTCCAGAGTAGAGTTAAATTTACTGTCCATGATTAACGCATTACGTTGTCTGAGCACTGCCTCACACTAAACTTAATATTCGATCTGTAGGTCACAATACCATACAATAAATGTTCAATAGATACGTGTGCTTTAGCGAATATTCCGTGTTAACTCCTGTATGTGTATGTTTTAAATGTAAAAAGTCTTTCCAATGTTAATATTGTGGGGGGAAACGAACTTTAAAATGTGTTTCAGAATATAAATGCGAAAAAATTAAACTGATATACACAACTACATATAAAGACCACTCTTTTCACACATTTATCATTGAAATATTTCCAAGCATAATAGTTTCGTTCACTAAAAGCAATTTCACGTATTATGCCTATTTTTATTTTTCTTTGAAATCAGCTGTTTTCATTTTTATTGCGAGGCTAGAAATTATTTCTTTATTTATATAATGTCACATACGTCTCAAAATTGTATATTTTATTTGAAATTGGAAATTGTGATTGGACTTGTACTGTATGTTTTTATATGAACAGATAAATACATCCCAATCAAACAGGGGTGATATATTCTGTAAACTGATGAATCAACGTAAAAAATTCTACAAAACGGTACAACTGAATTTTTATCCTGTGTTTAAATTAGTAGGTTGATTTAAATATATTCAAATATTAATATGTTATTATATTTTTATTATGTACAGCTGCCAATACACCTTTCCAGTTTTTGTTTGATTGTGCTCATGTTGACGCTTAAGCCGTTTAAAGTTTTCAATTCTAAAAACAAAAACCGAGAAACCTTGAAACGGACTTTAAATACTTTAAAATGGTTCATTACTTCGCAAGAAAACCATTTATACTTTTGAATTAATAGCGATTGTTGAAACTAAATAAAGATTCAAAATGACTTTTTTAAGGGGCAAGGTGCTACGCTGTCAAAATAAGAAAAGGTCAAACACATTTATAACAGTACTCTAAACTACTCATGACAGTAGGCCAGTTGAAATTATGCAGATTAGACGTTACGACTGTCAGTCAAAAAACTCACACTAGTTTGAACTTCATCTTGGTGCACTCATCTTTAACATCCAACCATTTCGTTATCAATGAGCATTGGGGATCAGGAATTTTATGATTGATATGCACCTATTGGAAGGCGCATTGTGTCTTATAAAGCTAATAAATAATTTTTAAATTAATAAATAGTTTTTTGGTAATTTGAGTCCAAGCACGATTTAATAATCCTTCGGCCAATATTCGGTTAACCGATTTTCACTATTATACATATATATATATATAAATATATAAAGACCGTTATGTGTTCAGTACATGTACGACCTTGTACCTTGTATAAAACATAAAATAAATTAATTTAATACACCCACTATGAAATAGGAAAATGTTTTACTTCACATTAAAATTAAGAGATTTTCCTGTTGATCTTAAATTATATGTTAGTTACCGCTTAATTATCGTCGGTTGAAAGTTGACCCACGGTCCAGTAGGTTTGTTTGTTCATCCACGCTGGCTCATTAAAACTGTTAATTAACTTCTTTTATTGATGAAAATTACTATAACAACGTAATTGACTCTTTCATTTTGATTGTAAAAATGTTCAAGGTTAATAATCATCCTCCAGGGAAATATTTGTGCTATATGATGTAATGTTACCAGAAAACTAAACTTATCTGATAAATGAGTAGGTTGTTCTGTGTAATTTTTCATAATGGGTTCCAATAAATGTAGGAATGGAATGGGGTCTACTTCATTAAAATAGACGAACAAAATTGACTTATTAGTACTTGATTTAAATGATCTAAGACAAAAAACTATGTTTAAAAACGGAAAAACATAAAGCTGATTGGATTAAATTATCGAGTTTATAATTCTGAGTACAAACTAATATTACCGTTAAAGCCTTTTCATGTTCTTACTGTAGTTATTATTGCAGGAGCCTCCTAAAACAGAAAATGATTAAGTCTAATTTATTTAATCCTGAAATTCGCTTCTCCTCACCAGTGGCGTAGATACGGGGGGGGATAAGGGGGATATATCCCCCCCATAGCGACCACCTTTACTAATAATTTCAAAACAAAAATATCCTGAAATACCACTACGCAATAACAAACAAAAGAAAAAAGCAGTTCGTTGTTGTTACTGTACCTATGTTGTACGTCGAAATACAGTATATGCAATAAGCGATATTTCCCGACTGGTCTCCCGGTCATCCCTCCCGCCATCAAGATCGCTTAGCTGCAAAATCTTATAACTTATACTGTAGGTCTAACCTAAACTGTTAAGATCTTGACGTTAGTGATGTATGACGTCTTATGTCATATATTTTCCGTACTCTCTGTGTTTTATGTTCGGCGTTCGTGTTTTTTGTCTGTTTTTCACTTGTTTCATTATAAAATAGCGTAAACTCAAAAAAGTAATGTAAATCGCATCTAAAATAAACCTCCAAAATGATTAATTAAAGTCACGGTGACTTTGTTCGTGTCCAGACATCACTAGATTATTGTGGTAGTATTGGTAATGATATGAAAAAAGTGTTTGTACGGCCCACCCAGAGACAGCTAGAATATATTGTCTTTAGTTAAAATTGGACATCCAATAAGTAATAAAGCATTGAAAAATATCTATTCCATATAAATTAAATTATCAATGATATAAGGAAAAAATTTAATATTGTGAAAATGTTAATAAACCTTTTAACTGCATGTCATAGTTATTTCGTCTGTTTGAAACAAATGAAGTTAGGGATCTTTGGCAAAAAAAATTGTATCATGATTAATTTTTTCCACGTAGCCGATTTAGAAATTTATAAACATTGAAATAAAACACTAACAGAAAATCTAATGAAATTTTTAGTATAGGCCTATTAGAATGCGCTACTAAACGAACTTTGATATCATTTTCGATTAACCTGAGAAATTTCCATCTCGATTTGGACAAAACGCCCTCCGTCGCAGTGTAGAAACTGCCCTAGACTACTTCACACTAAGTCCAAGATGGCAGCGGAGGTATTGCATGATATTTATATGGTAATTAACTCATCGAAATGTCCCTTTTGTAACCTACAGTGCATACTCTAGAATAGGTTTTCATTCGGGGGGGGGGGTTTATATCCCCTCCCATGAAAAAACTGTATCTACGCCACTGCTCCTCACTCACATAGTTGTTATTGTATTAAAAATTTTATATATTATTATTATTTAGTAGTTATAATTCTATCGAATTTTAGTTACGTAATATTGGTAGATGAGAGAAGTTATACGAAACAAAACATGTACGTGATGAAAAACAAGGTGAGATTGTCTGTTTCGTAAAGTAAAACACCGGACTGCATATGAGCTGTTGGCTGAAAAGTCACGCGCTCTGTGGAATACGGATCATATTTTCGGCAACAAAGTTCGAGTTCTTTTACTTGGCTGCATTCGTTTTGACTTCAAAATAGATTTCTGACTCAGTAGGTTTTGCAATTAGTCTTTTCATTTCACTATCTTGTTTATTATGTTCTCATTTCCTTGAAGAAAATTAATGAGTTATTATAACGTTTTTTATTAAAATCGTTTATCGTATATCAATATCGTTTCATACAATTAATTACTAAGATCTGATTTTATTTTTTGTTTTAACATAATTCTAATTAACTGCCACTAAACTGTATGTGGGGATATCCCCTCCTCAATTCATCATCAATTATCTAACTTGTTTCGAAGTGTTCTTTTAAAATTGCTCATATCAATAAATCATATCATATCATACCTAATAAACAGTCGGCGAGTTGTCGGAGTAAGTGTCAAGTGGCGTGACGTTCAACCAATATATGTTAATTGGAGATACCTCTACCTATGAATCTCTTTAAAATAAAACTCTTCTAATTAATTTTATTTGATTCTTTAGAAGGAGGTTTACTATTTTGTATAAAAGTCAACGAAATTTATATTGTTACAGGCCTGCGGGCTCTATAGATAAAACAATGGCGATTTCACAATAACTACTATTTATTTATTTACACAATTGATAAAATTACAAAAATAATTTAGTAAATGTCTAAACTTATTTATCTTATCTAATTTCTAAATTAACCTGACACTTTTCAATTATTTTGCTGTCTGTGATCAGTGATCTGTCACTAACACGCACGATATTCAATTGACCCGCGGTGAGCAGAGTGCTAAAAATATTTATACGTTCGTTGCCCTCTAGAAACCGAATATTCGGTTTATTGCTGATTGTTGCGACGTGGCTTTTCTAACATACTCGGTTCTTCTCGAACATTCTAGACGCTTCGCACGCTATATCCAAACTATTTCTGACGCCGTTACAAAACCTTCAGAAACATTCCACCGTAACAATATTAACTGTAAATTATCGAAAATCGGCTGTATTTTAATCAAGCAAGTGAAAAAGGGCTGCTGACCTATATGGGTGATATATTATTAGACACAATAAACTTCAGGAATGCCCCTCATTAATGTCTGCTATTCCAGATGAGTGTGGAGCACCGCTATATTGTACCTTGTACTTGTATACCGACTGCTGTAGAAATCTGCGGTTTCAGGCGTATCTGTGCCACACATTTGTCACTGACATATAAACCTCAAGCATCCCTGTCTTTAATGTCTGCTATCCCAGATGAGTGTAAAGTACCGCTATATAGTAGATTGTACTCTTATACTAAGTTCTGTAGTAATCTGCGGCTCCGGGCGTCTTTGTGCCGCACTCTTTTTTACTGATACAAAAACCTCAAGGATCACCGTCATTAACTTAATCCTCAGTTTTTGGGCCAATTTTCTGCTCTTAAGGAAATATATATATACAAACCTTGCTCGTATTATAGTATTGGATTATAGTACTATTACTAATACAGTAATGTATAAATAAAGAAGATATTGCGGAACGAATTACGTGATTGTAGAATCATGCTTATTTGTAGCATTACTCCGCATGACTGGACATAATTTCAGTGGAGCTGTTTCAGCGAATGTTGAATTTATTGCATGTTTGGCATTCACCTAACTAAATTTATTCCAGGAATCAAAATACAGTACCTTTTAAAATAATTTTTGTAGATTTCTTTATATCCTAATTATTGTTCTTTTTAATGAATGGCTAAAATAACTGTTTACACAGGTTATTGTAAAAACAAATACCCCTGTCGCAGCAACCCGTGTACTCAGCGAATTTCCAAATCTCTATATATAGAAAAAAATGTATGTATGTATGTGTGTATGTATGTATGTGTGTATGTATGTATGCATGTAGGTATATATGCCCTTTAAGTGTTGCCATAGTGGTTGTGAAAAAGTGCTTTATTTATGCAAAATAAATTTACAATAGTAACAAAAAAAAATTTTAGTAATTTATTAAAATATCAAGTTTACTATATTAATAAAAAAACAAATGATAAATATACATACAGTATATAAATAAAATATAACATAAAATTAAAATAAAAAAAAAAAATTATGAGACTGAAACCAAAAAAATACCTGTAAGATAATAAATAATAAATAAAAATTACCCCTGTCGCAGCAGACCTGCGTACTCAGCAAATTTCAAAATCAATAATATAATAATAATAATAATAATAAATATGACAAGTTTTATCAATATCTCTCGATAAACAATGAATATTTGCTAAATAAACTTTTTTAAAATAAATTCATAATCATCCTTTGATCAAAAAATATTGATTAAAATATATTTTTTATATATTTAATTGGAAAATAAATATAAATTTTTTTAGATTTTTTTTTACATAAGATTAAACTTTAAATTTTAGTTTTTAACTGATAAGTAAAATAGAAAACCAAAATGTGTAATTTAACAAAAAAATATGGTGAAAGTTAAAATTTAAAACTTTTAAAATTTTAAACAATTTTTACAAATATCATGTCAAAAATATATATTTTTATAATATATATTTTTTAAGTTTGTCGTTACCATTTATACCATATATATTATATTTTATTCATATGAGATTACATGACAAAATACAAATTACTGTTCTAAATTTTTTTTAATATCTATTTTAATTAGAGAAAAATTTAAGACTTTGTTTTTGATTCTGGGAGATAAAATTTAAAATTTTAACATATGTCCCCTATGTGCAAACATAATATATGGTAATAGCTTTTCTGTGGGAAATTTCACTACTGGTACATTTTTACATTATCTTTGCAAAATATAATAATCATTTTATATTTTTTTATATAATCTATATTTTATGTTGTTTTTGTTCTTTAACATGGTCATTGAACTTATTTATATAATTACTAAGAAATATATGTAGCATTTTTACTAAATCATATGTAAGATCAGTTAATTGTATTATCAAGTTTTTATACATTAAGTGATATGTATAATTAATACATTGGTTTTGACGATGCTCTATGTCAAACGAGGCAACTCATACATAAACATGGTCATGTTTTACTAATGTAACATGAGATAAATATGACAGTTACTAGTATATCCATCAAAAATATTTTATATATTTATTTTATAAAAATTGTATAACATAAAATTGTATTCTCCATAAGATTAATAAGATGCAGGTTTTATAAATGAATAATTATACATAAAAATATTTTTAACATTATAAAATATATGATAAATCATAAATGGATGAACCTCAACCACATGAAGCTAAATATAAAGTTTTATCCAAAAGTATTGGTTAATAAGTGAAATATTAATTTTTCCTTATCCTCCATAAGATTAACATTGGAGCCCCAAAATACAACGTACTGTGTTTAGATTTTTTAATATCTCGGTAACCGTTGGAGATAGAGAAAAACTTTAAGGAACTTAATTGTGTAGTTTTTTAAGCTGAATGCAATGGTGAAATATAAAATTAGAAATTTTTAGAAACTACTTGTGAAAAACGCAAAAAACCCCATTTTGGGGTACAAAACCCCCCCAAACTACCCGTTCCCATTGACCGATATGTCTGGTTTACGAACTCGTCCGAGCATTTGTAGGAATACACGTCTCTACCAAATTTGGTCTCGATCGGACCTTTTTTACGGATATATATATATATATATAAAAATTTTAACGACTATTGTTTTTGGACTCTGGGCACCCAAAGAAGAAAAAATAACATGGTCCCGGGCTTAAGTCTCGCCGTGAGACCTACGGTAATAGCTTCTTCCCTATGGGAAATTCGCTAAAATGATTTGTAGATAATAATTAGTTTTAAAATTCAGTAATATAATTGAAATGTTGATTTGATTTAACTATAATGATAAAAATGATTTGTAGATAACAATTAGTTTTAAAATTCAGTAATATAATTGAAATGTTGATTTGATTTAAAAAATCATATTTTTAATTTCTCAACCGTTTTCTATGAAACTTGGCATGCAGCTTACAGTCTCAATATCCAATAAAATCCACACAACAAATATTTGTTGTTAACTTGCGGTGTCAGTAGTGAGTTGAGTATACTCAAAATATTTGAACTTGTATAAAAGGGTTGTGTGTAAGAAATGTTATAACTAATTTTGTAACAAAAACATTTTAAGGTTAAATTTTACTAAACATTTAATTTAATAAGAATGGAAGAATACAATAGCATTATTAATTATATATATTTTCTTAAATTTTAATTTAAAAAGAGTACGTGTCAGTTCACCAATATAGTTTATTTTGGGATTGTAAAGGGTTGTCCGTTTATTCGTTTTATTGACATATTAATTTTCATTTTTTTGTGGTAAAATATTATCTTTAACATAAATGAAGCTTTTTGAATTAACCGAAAATAAGATAAATTAATATTTAAATATTTTTTTAACGTGTCAGTAGAAATTTTTCTTGATCGTGTATAGTAAGCGAAATAAAGGCAAGTGTATTGATTTAGTAGTTAAGTCTAACTTAATGTCGTCAGCTATTTTTTGACATTAAGATAACAGCTCTTGTAAGACAAAGCCCATCCTGGAGCGAAGGATGAGGCTGGAGGGGAGGAGAGTCTCTCTGCACTTGGGCATCTCCTCAACCTGCTACTACATAATAATTGTAACTACATTACTGAATACAAATATTGATTTTCCGATATTTTGATTAAACTGAACCCTGTATAGTTATCCAACGTTTTATCAAATCACATTTTATCCTCAAGAACATAATGGCAAGATAATTTTAGGTTTCATTGGTCATAAATATTAGCAATTTTCATGTAGGAAATAGAGCTACAGTATTCCAGTTTTTTGTTTTGAGGTGCCCAGATGTCAAAAACATTGGTTTAATATATACTCGTATATTATATATCATAATATTTTCGCTTATTTTAACTTGTGAAAAAAGCTCCAATCTCACCACACTAAGTTGTCTTTTGGAGCTCCAACGTTAATCTTTTGGAAAAAAGGTTAAAATTGTTCAACCGCTTATTATCGGGAATATTGTGACTGTAAAATATGTGAGAGCAATATTAAAATGAGCGGAGGACCGTTGAGGATACCTTTATACGTGACAATGATGAGATGACCAGGGATGAGCGGCGACGACGAGAAGTGGAGTGAGGGCCCTCATTCTGGCAGTCATCGTCAAGGAGATGGAGTTGAGTTGCCACGTACAAGGTGTTTGCAAAATTGGAGGTTGACACTGACTTTACTATAATAATAGGAAAACACTTTGCTAATATGTTAGCGAGATGTAAAAGAAAAAGAGGTGGTCGATCACTGACCATGTCCAAGTCACATCTGTCCTGACGCGGCTCACTATCATACCCATCGGAAGGGGGAGGGGAGGAATGCCCAATCAAAATTCAGTTCTAGTCATGTGATTGAAATAACTACACCGGATTGGATTGCTTATAATAATAAACTAATTTCCTTTTTTCTAATAATATGGTTTTACAAAAATACTAAACTAATTAATTTTGTGGATAATTTCTTCTAAGTTTAAATAAAGATAAAAATTACTCAATTTACAATTTTTTAGAACAAATAAAATACTTTTTTATGAATATCCAACAGTGACATTACAGTACTTTGTCTTCAGCATCATCTAGTAATGGTCTATTACTACGTTATATGTTAAAAAAATAAAAATTAAAAAAAATTCTTTCGTCCTCATGAAAGCAAATATAAGTATTCTTTTCCTATGTTAATATAATGGAGAATAAGTAGATTAATATAACTTCCTTGTGGGACTTAATCAATAGTTTAGAATAGTTTGTATCATGGCACGTAATTCAGAAATCAATGAAAATTCATGCAAGTCTTGGGGGTATTTTTATTATTATTCTCGAATGATGACTAGTTGTCATATTTATTTCCTCTTAACTTCAAATATTTATATTCATATTCATCTGAGACCTCGTCAATGGACTAAGACCAACTTATTCATTTGTCAGCATCATTCATTTACTAAAAAACTCTGTCTTTTAATGACTTTGATAAACCTGCTCACAATGTCCACACATATATTTTGCGCTTATTGAATATTTATACACCTTAAATATGTAAAACTGTTTTAGTAAGTCATCATTAACAGTATATCATATTGTTATCTTGATACAAATTAATAATAACAATCCATAAAAGTGCCAAATTAGGCTATAAAAATACTTCAATAAAACCCTGTTTTGAGAGATTTTTAATCGCTTTGAAAAGGAGTAACTCCAGAGATTAGTTCTGTCAGATAATTTGCATGGAATGAAGAAGACAATGGAGGCGGGAATTCAGGCGGCAATATGAAACTCTGCAAGAAAACTAATCTAACTTGGCCACCCCATCTATCAAGAGAGCTGCTGATTTTCTCAAATGTAGATGAAAGTGTAACTTGTGTATGTGATAATAAAACATTTATGCAAATATTTTATCTATTAAAGTAAAACCAATTTCTGAAACCTACTCTTTTATATTGTACTGGTACTTTTCGACTTATCTAACTTTACTTCCTTATTTAAGAAATATGGCCTTTAATATGTGCTAACACCAACACCTTGCCTGCCAACAATTGGCTAGGCAGTGTTGAGGTACTGTTTACCTAGTAACCCGAGGGTCTTTGGTTTGATTCCGAACCTTATCAGCATTTATGATTGGGCCATATTTATGAAATACGTACGTACTTAAACACAGATCAATGCTAGTCAGTAACAAGACTAGGGTTTAGACTGTTCCTTATCAAAACATTATAAATTGCAATTAGTATTAATAGTACACAAAAGAAAACATACAACCAACACCTTTCCTAAGAAAACTAAATGTTTTTTTGTACATAATATATTAGGTAAACTTATGTATAAATTGGTAAAAAAATTCAGGTTTTATTGTTAAAATTATGAGCATGAGTAATAAATACCCCCTTCGCAGAAGACCTGCATACTCAGCAAATTTCTAAAACAATAATATAATAATAATAATGATATATGACAAGTTTTATCAATATCTGTTGATAAATATGAGAATTATTTGCCTATCCTCCATAAGATTACATAGGAAAGAATTTGCAGGTTTGCTGCTGTGAGGAACATTGAAAGTAGGAATTTCTAACATAAACAATTTTTATTTTGAACATATATACCAAGTTTCATAAACATCTGTCAATAAATGAAGGAGTTTACATATTCTCTATATGATTAATATGGGAAAAGAGTTTGCAGGATAGCTACCATGATAAACACATAAACTATGCAACTAAGCATAAATGGATTGATCTAAACCACATGAATTACCTTTAATTCATGTAATGGTAATTTAAGAAGGTAAGGTGATATTTAAGAAAGGGGTTTGGGGTAGACACTGGATAAGGTTTACAGAAAACGTTTTTATGGAAAATATATTTTGCACTGCTAATAGACATTTAAAGGAAACTGAGTATTTTTTAACTATTGCATAAATAAAGATACAAGCTTATCACCCCTACATTTTGACAAAGGAAATAATATATCCTTAATATAGAATTAAATATATGTGGGAGTAAGTAATTTAAAATTTATTATTTTATTTATTTATAAACTAAATACCTATCTGTTTCTGATATAGTGTAACCTATTTATGTATACGAAATAGCAATAATAATAAATAGTGATATTTAATATAACTACTATTTTGTTGTTTTTGTTAGAATACACAATTTTGAGATTTCTGATAATTAGTATGATTAAGAAACATCAAAGTTCTTTCATCAATGTTGTTTTAAGATTTGAGGTTAGTGAATTGAAAAGATTATATACAGTATTCATAAAAGGAGTGGAGTTTCTCTTTTCTTTGTCACATGTTACAAAGGGGCGAGCTCAAAGACTCAAGGTGGGGCTTTCTCCCCGTAACAACCTCCATTTAACCACAACACCACTGCTTATTCCAAAACTTGCTTCCCGCCCCAAGTGATTGTTTCCTTTCATGAGAGTGTCAGATAATTATATTAGTTAAGTGGTAGATTTGTAATTGTAGTATATAAATACCCCCGTCGCAGCAGACCTGCGTACTCAGCGAATTTCCAAATCAATAATTTAATATATGACAAGTTTTATAAAAATATGTCCATAAACGTGAGAATTATTAGCCTATTCTCCATAAGATTAACATAGGAAAGAGTGTGCAGGTTAGCTGCTGTGAGGAACACTGAAAGAAGTCATTTCTACCATAAATAATTTTTATCTTAACATTTATACCAACTTTCATTAATATCTGTCCATAAATAAAGGAGTTTGCTTATTCCCTATATGATTAATATGGGAAAAGAGTATGCAGGTTTGCTGCCATGATAAACATAAACTATGATTTTTAAGCATAAATGGATAGATCTCAACCACATGAAGCTAAATATCAAGTTTTATCCAAAAAAGTTGATTAAAATGGGAAATATTAATTTTTCCCTATCCTCCATAAGATTAACATTGTAGCCCCACAATACAACGTACTGTGTTTAGATTTTTTAATATCTCAGTAACCGTTGGAGATAGAGAAAAACTTTAAGGAACTTAATTGTGTAGTTTTTTAAGCTTATTCCAATGGTGAAATATAAAATTAGAAATTTTTAAAAACTACATGTGAAAAACGCAAAAAACCCCATTTTGGGGTACAAAACCCCCCAAACTATCCGTTCCCATTGACCGATATGTCTGGTTTACGAACTCGTCCGAGCATTTGTAGGAATACACGTCTCTACCAAATTTGGTCTCGATCGGACCATTTTTACGAGAGTTATCGTGCTAACAGACACATATATATACATATATATATATATATATATAAATTTTAACGACTATTGTTTTTGGACTCTGGGCACCTAAAGACGAAAAAATAACATGGTCCCGGGCTTAAGTCTTACCATGAGACCTACGGTAATAGCTTCTTCCCTATGGGAAATTCGCTAAAATTAGATGGAGTTTTAAAAGCCAGTTTTAAAATTTGCTTATATGGTAGTCCAGAATAACTACACTACAGACACACTATACACACATATTACACATATATATTACACTATAGAATTGTTATGTCTCAAGTAAAAGGCAAGTACATCAAATTGAAAATAAAAACTATTCAGGTGTTAAAAGTTAATTTCATTGAAAGAAATTATTAAAATAATTGTATTCACTTATACTTAATTTTTTTTAATTTGATTACCTAAGGAATTTTAATCTTACTACAGTATATTGATACTCTAACTAACTCACACATCACTTGATGTCTTTGACTAGATGTGATCTCTAATGAAAATATCAATTAAGAGCTCACTGAAGATAGACTTCCTTTTAGCGAATTTCCCATAGGGAAGTAGCTATTACCGTAGGTCTCATGGCAAGAGTTAAGCCTGGGACCATGTTATTTTTTTCTTCCTTAGGTGCCCAGAGACCAAAAACAATAGTCGTTAAAATATATATATGTGTGTGTGTGTGTCTGTTAGCACGATAACTCACCTAATAATGGTCAGATCAAGACCAAATTTGGTAGAGACGTGTATTCCTACAAGTGCTCGGACGAGTTCGTAAACCAGACATATCGGTCAATGGGAACAGGTAGTTTGGGGGGGTTTTGTACCCCAAAATGGGGTTTTTTGCGTTTTTCACATGTAGTTTTTAAATATTTCTAATTTTATATTTCACCATTGGAATCAGCTTAAAAAACTACACAATTAAGTTCCTTAAAGTTTTTCTCTATCTCCAATGGTTACCGAGATATTAAAAAATCTAAACACAGTACGTTGTATTGTGGGGCTCCAATGTTAATCTTATGGAGGATAGGGAAAAATTAATATTTCCCATATTAATCAATATTTTTTGATAAAACTTGATATTTACCTTCATGTGGTTGATATATTGTACTTAAAATGCTTCACAATCATAGTTTATGAGTTTATCATGGCAGCAAACCTGCATACTCTTTTCCTATATTAATCATATAGGGAATAGGCAAACTCCTTTATTTATGGACAAATTTGATAAAAGTTGGTATAAATGTTAAGGTAAAAATTATTTATTGTAGAAATGACTACTTTCAGTGTTCCTCACAGCAGCTAACCTGCACACTTTTTCCCATGTTAATCTCTCTATGGAGAATAGGCAAATAAGTCTCATGTTTATGGACAGATTTTTATAAAACTTGTCATATATTAATATTATTATATTATTGATTTGGAAATTAGCTGAGTACGCAGATCTGCTGCGACGGGGGTATTTAGGGATTTTTATATTGTTCTATAGAAATTTAAGATTTATTTAATCCCTTAATTACTTACTTTAATCACCTTTAATACCTTACTTCAAACATAATCTGGTAGTCTACAGTGTTATCTATTAGTTTATCAGTTAAATTGAGTAATATTTGACTTTTGAGATGATTCTATTATAATTGGTTTATTTTTTGTCAATTTAAAGTCACACTTAGACAATAGTATTATGCAATTCAGTACTTACTTTTCAATTATTATTATTTTTTAATATTTTGTTTATATACTTGTATTAATTTCTAATATTAACCTATAAGGTGGCAATAACATTTTTATTTATTTATACAGGGGTTTCGTTTGATATACAGATAAATATAAATTATTGGTGTTATGGAATTGTAATCTTATAAATTAATTGTTAAAGGTTTTTATATTTAAGTAGGACCTAAGATTCTTCACTCTAATTATTGACCCCTGTTATAATAACTAACACTGAAGTTCTATGGTAAAGAATCAAACACATTTTTTGCCCAATTAATAGTGACTGCTTAGCTGTGAACATTCAGTTTTGTAATAATTTATTTTGACACTATAAGGTCTATCAAGGTTTAAAAGTTATGAACTTTTAAGTATTAAAAATTTAATTTTTTCTCTAATTAAGTTCTCTGGCTTGGCAGTAATTTTATAATACAAATAATGAATGGTTCAGATGTTATTGGATAGTAAAGCATATTTCAAATGGAAAGTAAACTCAACAGCTGTAGCTTATGAAATCAAATGTTTTTATTGTTGGAAATTTGTCCCCATAATTTGGTCCCCATAAGGTTAAGATTAGAAATTTAAAACGCCATAAAATGGAAGCTTATGGAGTTTCACTAAAACCTTCCCAGACACATATAGATCAACTTCCTCAAATTTCATCGCAATCGGATAAATTTGGCAACGCTTAAAGGACATACATACATACAAACATAAATACATTCATTTTTACATATAGAGACTAGCTGATCCAGCGAACTTTGTAATGCCTTACAGTAAATGCATGTTATAAATAAATAAAAATGTTATTGCCACCTTATAGGTTAATATTAGAAATTAATACAAGTATATAAACAAAATATTAAAAAATAATAATAATTGAAAAGTAAGTACTGAATTGCATAATACTATTGGCATAAAGTTTTAGGTCGTAGTCTTTCTTAGCTTTTGCTGTTTCTACCTTATAATTTTCATTTCCAGTTATTTGATGTTTATTTAGACATTTAAGGTACTTTGACTTTAGATCCAGAGCTTCTTTGCCTTTAAAACCTTCAGTGTTTTCTTTTAGCGAATTTCCCATAGGGAAGAAGCTATTACCGTAGGTCTCATGGTAAGACTTAAGCCCGGGACCATGTTATTTTTTCTTCTTTAGGTGCCTAGAGACCAAAAACAATTGTCGTTAAAATTTATATATATATATGTATATATATATATATATATATATGTATCTGTGAACACGATAACTCTCGTAGAAATGGTCCGATCGAGACCAAATTTGGTAGAGACATGTATTCCTACAAATGCTCGGACGAGTTCGTAAACCAGACATATCGGTCAATGGGAACAGGTAGTTTGGGGGGCTTTTGTACCCCAAAATGGGGTTTTTTGCGTTTTTCATATGTAATTAAAATTTTTTTTAGATTTAATCTTTCACCATTAAAATCAGCTTAAAAAACTACACAATATAGTTTCTTAAAGTTTTTCTCTATCTCCAACGGTTACCGAGATATAAAAAATCTAAACACAGTACGTTGTATTTTGAGGCTCCAATGTTAATCTTATGGAGGATAAGGAAAAATAAATATTTCACTTATTAACCAATATTTTTGGATAAAAATTTATATTTAGCTTTATGTGGTTGAGGTTCATCCATTTATGCCTAAAAATCATAGTTTATGTGTTTATCATGGCAGCAAACCTGCATACTCTTTTCCCATGTTAATCATATGGAGAATAGGCAAACTCCTTTATTTATGGACAAATGTTGATGAAAGTTGGTATAAATGTTAAAAATAAATGTTTCTGAAGGTATAAATGCCTACTCTCAGTGTTCCTTGCAGCAGCAAACCTGCACACTCTTTCCCATGTTAATCTTATGGAGAATAGGTAAACAATTCTCATGTTCATCAACAGATTTTGACCACTTGACTTGTCGTATATTATTATTATTATATTATTGATTTGGAAATTCGCTGAGTACGCAGGTCTGCTGCGACGGGGGTATTGTTTGATTTTTGTTCTGATTGTAGGGCAAGCAGCATCCATGTTCATAGTTACTATTTGCAAAAATATCTTATATGCATCTATTTTCTTATACCAGTCTTAATTTTCCAGTAGAACTTTCAGCTTATTGATGTTTTCACTTTTCATTTGTCTTTGTGTCGTACTGTATGTAGCTATATGACCCTGTTGAAATGGAATGGAGGCTACTTGAGCTGTGTGGTCAGATATGCCGACGTTGATGATTGATACTATAGTTTCACCAGCATTGAAGTTAGTACAGACACAGTAGGAGGTACTTGAGTATGGAGTTATCCTTGTTGGAGAGAGAGTAAGTCTGTTTAGGTTATGACTACCTAATCTCTCAGTCAACATTCTACTATCTCGATCATGTAGCTTTAAGATGCCAATATTAATATCACCCATCATTATTAAGGAATGATTTTCTTCTTTTGTTTCCTCCATCACATCAGATATTACATCTGAAGCATCCTCAAGTTTTCCATTTGGTGACCTATAGATACCCACTATGTATAGGTATTCCTTTCTGTGGAAGATTTTTATCCACAACCATTTTTCCAACCATTTTCCATGAAACTTGGTATGCAGTGTAGTCACATCACCCAACAAAACCCACTCAAAAAGTTTGGTATCACCTAGGAGGAAGGGTGTTAAATCCCAAAAAATTCTAACAAATATTTTGGCTTGTTTTCTCTTGTTGTTAATTTCAGAAATTGGTTGATTATTTTTTAAATATTGAAGCTATAAGGGATATTTAAATAAACGACAAAGCGCATGAAGTTTTATTAAATGTTGTATTTTTTATATTTGACTTGAGGGAGAAAGTGTCCACTAATACCGTTCATTTTTTTTAGTATTTGTAATTTAATATTTGTAGAAAATAAATAACCTAAGTTTTCTTTTCTTTACTTAATGTAAAGTAGTATTTTAAGCCGAAGCCTGGGTCCGAACACCTAGGAGCATCGGTCCACCTTAAGTTGTCAGTCATAGTTGCAGCTATTTTTCCATTGGAGAGCGAATTCCAGTGATAGTATAATTTGTTGGTAAGACTATCAAAAATCATAATCAAGCAGGTTGAAATAGCTTTCCATTAAATTTTTTTGCAATATCGTATGTGTTTTTGCAATATCGTAAGTTGACAATTTAGTAAGTTAAGTCGTATATGTTTTACTGTAGTTGTTTTTACTGTCCATAATTCTAGTTATTATAGTCCTTAATTATTCTAGATATAGTAGGTTATCATTATCTTTTATGACATTTTTTCACCTAGAATAACCCAAAATAATTTCATGATTTAATATGATCACCTATCCTAATTGAGAAAATATTTAAACTACTTTTTTCAGCAAATGAATTTTTATGACCCAATCTCTAGTATTCTTCAGAGAGGTAGAGATTTTTATAAAACCTCAACTACTCTCACCTTGGGCCTATGGCTGAAGCAGTAATTCAAAAGACAGCGAAGTACGTGTGTAAGGATACCAATTCCCTACAATTAGTTACAAAAAAACTAGTGACAAATCACCAAAACTAGGAAATTGGCTGATTTGTAAATGTATATAGTGTAATGTGCAATCGACATGAGTTAGCCAGATTATGATATAAGAGTCACCAGCCACAGGTTTTGAACCAGATATGTTTGACTTAGGGGGCTGGAATGTTACTACTGAGCTGCTGTGTTATGTATAAAACTAGCAGTGGTTTTGTGCAGAAAAATTTCTTATTTTCAAGTTTTGTAATATTAAGTTATTGTTATGAAATCATATTCCTTGAGAACTTTTCACAATGAAGGTGATTCCATTAAAAACACTTATCTTAATCTGATGTTGCAGGGAGTGCTACCCCTGTCCAATTGTAAAGCCAACCTTCCTTTGTGGAACGGACAACCGCACATACAGCTCCCTATGCCGTCTTGACTACCACAACTGCCTGCATCACACCAACATCAAGGTGCTCTGCAAGGGATTTTGTCCATGTAAAGGTTTGTGCTCTTTTGTTATCAATGTTTTATTGAACTTAATTTTATTTGTAAAAATTTCCTAAAGGATATGTTTTTCTACCACTGTAGTATGTTGCACAGCAAGATCCTTGATTAAGTTAACTGCGTCACCCAACAATGACCTACAGCTAGTTGCATTGAAATCAAATGAGATCATCTTCCTAAATCTGAAGTTAGTGGGCAAGTCATGCACTCATATGGATTTATGATAAGAAATATATGAAACCGTTACAGGTATTTAAAAAAACCCAGGGAAAATAGCTTTTCTTAGATTATAGCCTAATAATATAGCAAACTTGGGTGTCATTAGATGGAGATATTCATATGAGGAAGAAACAGAAGCAGGCAGAACTGATGTCCAACTTCATGACTAAATACAAGAACACTGTGGGAACTGAGAAGCAAAAGTCAGAGAAGTCTCAGTCTGTTGTGGACAAATACACCTTCACTCCTCAGGACTTCAAATATGAGAACAAGCACTACAAGTACATCAAGTATACTAAACATGACAACAAAATCTCTAAGGTAATACAACTTTTGCAGTCTACTGACAGCTCCTTTAGTTTACTATTTGTTATTTTTACCATAAGTATATATTTTTTAAATCAAAGAAGAGATAATGATATCTACCTGATACATGTATATTCTAAAACTGGTTATCCATATTTTACAATGCAAACAAGCCTCTAGTAAATTTGCAACACCCAAAATAAAAGTAATATTTATCGCTTTTCCTATACATAAGCCTATAATTTAATTTCATTTGAAAAAAATCAAATGTTAATATTATTTCAACTCATTATTATAGTTCTGGAAACGTAAAATGACTCTGCAGATTAATAAATACCCAGTCTGCCCTCTCACTGGTTTTGGCTGATTAAGAGAACGAAATTTGGTACATTGAAAAGAAGATGGGATATTACTGGTAAGTCCTTTTGCTATACAGTGTGACGGCCTTCCCTGACTCCTTTCTTGCTTCTTGTCTCTCATGGGGCCTTGACTCCTGGCTGAACATGAATACCCAGTGGTGATCATATGTGAGTGGCATCTCTGCAGTGAAGATGTGTTTTGTGTACTCGGAGGTTTGCTGGGCAGGACCCTTAACCTTTAGGGTCCTTGGGAGTGTACCTCAAATGAAGTTGAGGCTCCCTGGAGCAAACCCATTTTTTTATCAGAGGACCGGAGGGTTGCACAGATGGGTTATATAGTTGGGTTGTCTGGTAAAAAGGTTTGGTATTTAAGTTTTCTTTCATGCAACTACTAATGTAGACATGCAGTATGAAGATTATGTATGACTAAATCATCATCAGATGTGTGTACATTTAAGCAGAAAAAACAGAAACAGAAAAAATGTACAAAGTGAAAAGTAAACACTTGATGTATAGAAAAGATTACAAATATAAAATAATGCCTTAAAATTTGTATTTTAGTGATGTCAATAGGATAAATATATGAATTAATAAGCATCAGTAAACAGTAATCATGTATAACTTTATTTACATGTTAAAATTTCCTATCTAAATGGGCTCCAAACAAACACCCTATAAAAGATTTCAAAAATTTTTCCTTGACCTGTCTAAATTCATATGGCATATTTCTTTACATGACAATTAAGATAAACTCATAAAATTATCAATGCTACTGTTCCTTGATTAGAATAATATTTCTCTGAGCTGGCCTAAAAGCCAGCTCAGAGGTAGGTATCTTGGCACACAAATTTTCATCCAAATTACTTTGAATATTTTTGACTTGAGAGTGTCACAACGTCAGTTTATATATTAAAATGAAAGATAAGAATCTTCTATTTTCAACAATAACAATATTATAACACATTAAATTTGTTTAGCTGGGTTTTATGTGTTTGGAAAAAAAATAACATCTTTGACTTAAAATGTCAAAAGACACCGAGGGACCATTTTTGTAACATTTTATTTCCATTGGGCACTTCTAGGGTTAATCACATAAGCCCTAATATTCATTGTATATTTTTCTAACTAAATTTCATAACTGGCTCCTAAAAACACACAGAACTTTTGAAAAATCAAAATCTGTGGTTATTACCCAAACCATTATTTTTTTTACTTTGTTTTTCTAACTGTTCTATAAATTTGACCATGTCAATGCAGAATTGTACAATGACGAATAAACAATTTAATTTCAACTTCATTTCATTTTATTTCGATCAATTTTATACAACTGGTTTATACAGTCCCCTCATTTTACTCAGTGAGTGTTGTAATAATCATCCTTTTTGATGTGATCTCAATTATCGTGTGTTGGACAACAAAGCATATACTGTATACTAAAAATATTTATATTTTGTATAATTGGTTATTTTGTTGAACTTCAAGAATTTAGAACCTTTTGTGTATCCTTACACATTCCACCTTTATATTTTTAAGGACATACATAATTAAACTTGGTATTTTTGTTTTACATTTATTTATTGAGATCAGGTTAGTGGCTTCAACTTCATTAGCAAAGATAAAATTAAATTACCCATTACTTATGAACAATTTATTGTCAAAAATAAAATACCTTTATTATTTATATTTAAAAAACTACATATTATATTTTTATATATGCCTATACCCAAAAAAGTTCCTCCTAACTGGCAAAACAAACAAAAAACATACATATTCAACCTCATTTATCATTGGTCACAAAGGTTCTCTTACTCAATTCATTATTCTACGTTTTCTTACTAAATATCACTCTGTATTCAAATTGGATGTAGTGAAGGAGAGAGAATAAGAGTGGTTTGTGAATAGTAATGATCTGCCAAAGAGCAATTACCTGACTGTCAGAGAAAGATTGTTTGGCAATTAGCGAACAAAGAGGATTAAACCACACCCACTAGGTGTGACAACCACTGCATTAATGGATTACTTTGCATTTCTGTGTATAATGCAGACATAAAATGTTTTTAAGATGAGGTATCACTCAATGAGGCTTCCATTTACGAATTTGGGTTTATCCCAAAAATTCCTCATTTTTGGGGGCAGGAGAAAAACCGCAATACACAACAAGAAGTTGATTTCATTATTCTTTAGGTATACAATATTTTTCAAAATCATTACTCTTCAACTATTGTTATAAACACCAGTTTTTTCTAATTTATTAGTAATATATTGTGATCGAGGTTTAAGGTGTGCTTAAACCTCGGCCAAATTTATTAAATTATAAGGGCCAAATTGGAAGATCTTTTGCAAAATCCTAAAGCCAAATCCAGACAAGCCATGTCCTTATATTAATCCCCAAAACAGACATAGCACTGACATCCTTGAATGTAATACGTTCCTTGTTATAGCAGGACGTGTACAGTGTTACCAACCCTCCCTACTACGAGGACAAGGAGCGCATGCGAGGAGACAATGAGGTTATTGATACGAAGCCGACGTCGGTAGCAGGTGCATGGACCAAGGACTGCAGCCCTGCTGCACTGCAGGCCATGGGGGACCGCCTGCTGGACTGGTTCAGCGTCATCATGGCCGACGCAAAGCGAAGGCGCACCCACAACAAGGGCAAAGGTATTGGCTGGCCTAGTTATAATAAGGTTTTTTTTAGTTTTTATTCTAATAATTTCCATTATATTGGATTGTATATATTTTGAGTTTTTATTTTTTCAGAGGAAAGATAAATTACAGACTAGAATATGTAAATGTAGCACAATGATACAAAGGTTTTGTTAATTGAGGAGTTGCTGATGGCAACCAAATTCTGGGCAAGATGTAGCATTTTTGTAATGAATAAAGAATTATGTCTTTAAAATACAACAACTGCAGCACAAGTATTTTGTTTTTACTTAGAAAGAGGATTGTGAAGCCAACAGCCTACCCCACACGACATGTCTGTCATTCATTCATTCATTCGAAGGGGCGGATTTTCCCAAGGCGCTTCAGCCGTAGCGGCTTTTTGCGCACCCCTGAAAATTCTCTTTCCTGGAGAATCAGGAATCTTCTATGTGAAGAGACCTGGAAAACTGCAGCAACCTGTCGACAAGCTCGTCAGGAGGCAGAAAACTACGCCTTTCCAAATTGCCCAGAGTGGAGGACCTCACCTCTGCCAGCCCTATGCAATCAAAGAGTAGATAATCCGCAGTTTCCTCCTGCAGATAACATTTCCTACCCAGAGGGTCGCCATTGAAGACACCCATGCGTAGTTGATGCTTCCTCAGATTACCATGACAATACCTGTGACAAGTTTGGCATCCTTCCTGCCAAGTTTCAGGAACCTCTTTGCAACCTGACGAAATGGAGGCCCTCATGACCCAGCATCGAAATGTCTCTGGCACATTCCATAATGGCAGTGATCTCGGCCTGGAAAACAGTAGGGAAAGTCCCCATGGAAATACCTGACCATACATTGTCCTGCACCCCAAAGATGCCTGCTCCTGTGCCCCGATTGCTCTTAGACCCATCAGTGTACCACTCCCGATCACAGGGTGATAGTGGGCAGGCTCCATCCTTCCATTCATCCCGTTGCGGAAAAAAACTCCGAAAGACCTGCCAAAAGAGAAAGTTCTCGGAAGATAATCAGAGGGCATACCTAAAATGTCGCTCCGAACTATCCCTAAAATTCTGGTGTGGCCACGTAATTCACCTGGCCTATTCCAGAGGCCCTCTTCACAGAGGCGATGTGCACCCATTCTGGTAGTCATCCTGATGTGAATGTCTATGGGCAAAAGATCAAGCAAACAGTCAAGAGTGGCCCCAGGAGTGCTGCTGATCACCCACGTGATCAGGAGACATGCCAGCCACTGAACGGCTGCCAGCCTCTTCACAGCAACTGTCATATACCAAAGTTTCCTCTTGTACTATTTTGCCAGTTGTCAAATTATTGTTTGTTTTATCATCTGCTCTTATAAATAATGAATCCTTTACTTGTTTCTCTATTCTAATTATTAAATGATGTTGTTATTCAATTACAGTGATTATTCCATTTATAATTTTATTTCATAGATAAGTGTTGATACATAATAATGGCGATGACGGAGGTGAGTGAACACACGCATACTTCTACAAATAATAAAGTCATAGTCGAACCTTTTAATGAGAAATTTGAATCATGGGATATGTACTTAGAAAGGCTGGAAATTGCATTCATATTTCATAACATTTCTGAGGATAAAAAGAAAATAACACTTCTTCATTGCATCGGTGTTGATGCATATAGCAGACTTAGGGATATATTGTACCCCATTTCACCCTTGACTAAGTCATACACTGAACTTATACAAACCTTGAATACACATCTGTCACCTAAACCTAATGAAGTCTCAGAAGCTTTTAAATTTCACTCTAGGCATCAACAAGAAGGTGAGAATATCCTTCAATTCTCAATTACAAGTTTTGTAATTTTGGTACATTTCTTACAAAGGCATTACGTAATCAGTTTATTCTCGGTCTCAAGGATGACAAAATATAAACTAAATTGATTTCCTTGAGTGACGAAAACTTAACTTTTGAAAAGGCATTAGAGGTGGCTCAAGTCATTGAAAAGGCTCAAAATGATGCCTTAGCCATTCAGTCTAGAGTGAAATAAGAAAGTTCATATTAATATAAGTTCAAGATAATATAAGTTATAAGTTCAAGAATGTGAGTAAATTTGAGCAGTGTGCAATGTGCCCAAAGGAACAAAGCAAGTAGTGGTACAAAGCAATGTTTTCGTTGTAGGGAGGTGCATGATTCCCCGTTTTGCTGCACACACAGAAATACAGTTTGCAATTACTGTCCTAAAACAGGCCACTTATCAAAAATTTGCCTCAGTAATCCAAATGCATTTTTCAAGTTACCAGCAAGGAAATTTTTTAGAAAAGACGGCATTGTGCCACAAAATGTAAAACAATTAGAGTTTCCAGAGGAAACTGATTCCGGTTTGAAACCTGTAAGCCAAATCGACGTAGAACGTGATGCATTTGTAATGAATTCGGATGTAATTGATATCTGCTCGATGAATGTACCGGGGGACAAATTTAGAAAGATAATGATAAACGTCAGAATAAATGGTAAACCAATTGCATTCAAACTAGATACAGGAGCAGGTGTATCCTTGATGTCGAGTATAAATTTTTACAAATATTTTCCTAACCACAGGCCCTTGATGAAACCAGATATAATTCTAAGGGATTTCAACAAAAATCAATTCATTCCTCTGGGGAAAACTATAGTTCAGGTCTCTTACAGTAACCAAATTAAATACCTACCACTGTACATCGTTGATGGGAAATGTGATACAATATTTGGACGTGAGTGGCTCAGATCAATCAAAATTAATTGGTCTGATGTAAACCCAACTCATGGTGATAGCCTCAGTCAGACTTTGGATACTAACCCCAAACTACAAGCGATATTAACAGAATTAAAAAAATCTTTGAACCTGAAGTCGGACTCTTCAGAGGGGGAGAAGCTCGTCTTCATTTGAAACCAAACACAACTCCAATTTTCAAAAAAGCTCGACCATTACCCTATGCTTTGTTACCAAAGGTGAGTGCTGAAATCGATAGTTTGGAAAGTGAAAGTATAATCACAAAGGTGAAACAAAGCTCGTGGGCCACTCCAGTTGTGCCTGTGATAAATGCTAATGGGAATTTACGTTTATGTGGGGATTACAAAGTCACTCTGAGTCCACACTTGATCATTCCCGAACATAATATGCCTCGCATAGATGGCTTTTAGCGAGAATGGGCAACTCTTCTAAATTTACTAAAATAGATATTTCTGAGGCTTATCTTCACATGCCAGTCAAGGAAGAATTCAGGGAGCTATTGACTATTAATACTCACAAAGGTCTTTACAAGATGAATTGTCTTCCATTTGGAATAGCCAGCGCTCCGGCTATTTGGCAGTCTGCGATGGAGAACATTCTTCAGGGAATCGAAGGAGTTGACGTATTTCTCGATGATATCAAAATAACAGGCCCAAATGATGAAGAACACGTTAAACGCCTGCGCGCAGTTCTTGGTCGGTTTAAAGAGAATCATCTACACATTAATATTAATAAATCACAATTTCTTGTACCTGGAATTGATTTTCTTGGCTATCATGTATCCTATAAGGGGATAAGTAAGAGCAAACATATTACAGAAGCTATCCAGGAGCTCAAAAAGCCCAGTAACTTGCAAGAAGTTAGGCAAATCCTAGGTTTGGTAAGCTACTACCGAAAGTTCATTCCAGACTTGAGTGAAAAGCTACATGCAATTATTATTAATCTCACTAGGGCCAAAACTCCGTTCATTTGTACAGAAGATTGTGAACGTGCGTTTCAACTAGTAGAACAAGAAATTATCTCTGAAAAAATCTTGTGTCATTTTGATCCTCATTTACCTCTCACTCTGGCTACTGACGCCAGCCAACATGGAATTTCGGCAATTCTTTCTCACATTTTCCCAGACGGAAGTGAAAAACCAGTGGCATTTGCATCAAAGACATTATCTCACACACAAAATAAATACAGTGTTATTCAAAAAGAAGCATTGGCTATATATTTTGGAGTGAAGCACTTCTATTCTTTCTTGTATGGGCGAAATTTTACCCTAGTTACGGACCACAAGCCTCTGGTATCGATATTTGGACCTGAAAATGGAATACCTCTGAATACAACATATAGAATATAACATTATGCCATTTTCCTTCAAGCATTCACATTTGATATAAAATATAAGAATACTAGGGATAATGGAAATGCTGATGCCCTTTCAAGACTTTCTAAAAATGTGGAAGAAGCAACTGTTCTTGACTCAGCTTGTACATGAAATAGAGCTAATTTACTCGTTGACAGTCACAGCAGAAGAAATTGCTAAACACACCCAATCAGATCAGGAATTAAATCACATCTATCACTCTCTAATTAGGGGAGAGCAAATACAACACCCAATGTCTTCAAAGGATCAAGAGTGGTCTATTCAGCTCGGGTGTTTGTTGAAGGGAAACCGAGTAGTAATTCCCAAGACGCTTCGCCCGAAAATCTTGAAAGAACTTCACGAGGCTCATGTGGGTATTGTTCGCATGAAGGCACTGGCACGATCATATGTTTGGTGGCCTAAAATTGATATGGATATTGAGAACATGACCTTGAACTGCCCGGGGTGTCAACAAGTGAGGCATCAACCACCAAAGGCCCCAATACACCATTGGGAATATCCTGTAAAACCAATGCAAAGAATTCACGTGGACTTTGCAAGACCATTCTATGGCTCTTACTTCCTTATCATTGTGGATTCCTTCAGCAAATGGTCAGAAATAGTCACCCTCAAGATAATTTGTACTCATAAACTAATAGAAACTTTAAGGAGATTCTTTTGTTCATTCGGCGTTTCAGACATCCTAGTATCTGATAACAGGGGACAGTTTGTTTCATACGAATTTCAACAGTTCCTAAAGGCAAATGGAATAAGGCATAAAAGATCTGCTCCTTATCACCCAGCTACAAACGGACAAGCTGAACGTTGTGTGCAAGATTTGAAAGAGTCCATCAAAGCAATGAACTATGAAGCAGGATCACTCGAGTTGAAATTGCAAAGATATCTCATGGCATATCGAAGGGCGCCCCATAGCACTTGGGCAGTCACCTGCACATTTTTTCATAGGTCACCAAATACTCTCCCGACTTGATTTGCTTTATCCGAATCTATCTAATGAAATAAATAAAAAAAATGATGAGAAAGCTGATCATAATTACAGTCGTAACTTCGAACAAAATGAACCCGTAGCATGCCGCACATACGGTCATGTCAAATGAGGCTTTGGTAGAATCAGAAACCAAGAAGGTCCCCGGTACTACCAAATTTATACCAACAGCGGAACCGCCAGACGCCATTTGGATCAGATTCAACACATGGGACCACATTTGTCTGATGGTCCATCGCTGGAAGGAGCTGACCTGGGAGAGGATATTGATAACCAACTTAATGTTACAGTAAGAGAAAGAGGAGAAGATTCTACGGCAGGTCAAACAAGACCTAGTAGCGGACATATGCCACGACCTGACGTTCCTGAGTACCCACCAGCGCCATTGAGGAGATCAACTAGAACGAGGAGGCCGGTGGACAGGCTTAACCTGTGAGAAGGGAGGTGTCATATACCAAAGTTTCCTACGTATATACAAAGTATTGTACTGTTTTGCCAGTTGTCAAATTATTGTTTGTTTTTATCATCTGCTCTTATAAATAATGAATCATTTACTTGTTTCTCTATTCTAATTATTAAAAGATGTTGTTATTCAATTACAGTGATTATTCCATTTATAATTTTATTTCATAGATAAGTGTTGATACATTAGCAACATCTGAGTCCATCTTGGTCCACCAAACTAAAGACTCATACGTCATAGTTGGTCTAACTACTGAAACATAGAGCCAATACATTAGCCTCGGTTTCAGTCCCCATGCTGCGCCGACCATACGCCTGCATGCAAACAAAGACCATTTACCCCGGTCAATAACCCGTTGTAAGTGAGGTTCACAGCAAAGTGTCCGATCCAGAATGATCCCAAAATACTTCACCTGGTCTTGCAGGTTGATCATGTAGTTTTAGCGGACTAACCCCGGTCAGCTATTTCCTCTTGGTGAATGGTACAGCAACCACTTTAGAGAGGTTCACAGAGAGACCAGCCTCATTGCACCAGCCATCCACAAGCCTTAGTGCAGAGTTCATGAGGTCAGTGACTGTATTGTTGAACTTACCTATCACAAGGATGGTAATATCATCAGTGTATCCTTGAGCAAAGACACTACTGTCATTAAGCCTTCTAATAAGGTTGTGTACCACCAGGTTCCATAAAAGGAGCAAGAGAACGCCTCCCTGTGGACAACCCCTTGTTAACCTGGCTACTACCTCTACTCCCTGTAGAGAAAGTTTCACATACATATTGCGTAACAGTGCCTCAATCCATCGGCAGATGACATCGCTGAATTCTCTAGATCTATCCCTATCTATCCTACTATCTACTACTACTACTACTACTTCTACTATAGATCTATCCTAATAGATCTCTAGCGCGTTCAATATGGCACCCATGGCTGTGTTGTCAAAGGCTCCCTTCAGCGAAAGGGACTTCAGCAAAGAGTCCCAGATATACCTTACCACAAACTTCTCCAGAGTCTTCAACAGGAAAGAAGACAATGAAATCGGCCGAAAGGGTTTCGGGTCTGTGTTACTATTCCTACCCGGTTTAGGGATAAATACTATCCTGGAAGTCCTCCATGCAGCAGCAACATGTCTCAGGACCAAGCAACCCCAGATGGAGTTGTGGGAGTTGTAGTCGCACCCCACAAGCAGGTGCACCCCCTCCAACGCAGCATGGTCTACCAGTGCCACCAGTTCAGCCAGAGGGACCGCGTCCACATCTCCAGGCATGTAGAAGGATGCAAGGAGGAGCGTTTTACCAGAGGACCTGCATATCGTCCGAACTGCAACAATGTCCCTGGAACAGAACTCGAGAACTGGCGAATGGGCCAGGCCACTCCTGATCCACACACAAGCCCTCGAGTTGGAAACAGAATAAGAGATTAGTTGCCCCCTAAAGGCACCTAATCCTGAAATTCTCCCATTCTGAACCCACGGTTCCTGAATGAGAGCAACATCCACACCACCTCTAGCTATGGCCTTGTGCAGGACTTCCGTCACAGCCTTATTGTGTTGCAGATTTGCCTGGAGGAGGTTTAGTGTCATCCCCTGATGGTACAAACCCCACACCCGAGAGCACCCTCAAGGTAGTTCTCGAGATCCCCAGGTAGATCTACCAGTCCCTCTCCTTCAACAAAAGAGCACTGCGTTCATCAATGATTAACACTATCGATTGATGAGATTTGTCCTTCCTGCAGCTGACCACCCGCCAGCACCCAGTCAGGATACCAGGATTCTGCACCTGCACAATTTCAAAAATCTTGTTGGGTTCGAGGCCGTAGGCGCACCCTTCTGCCCGCAGAAGAACCTTGGTGGACCGCAGGAGATCCTTGTAATCCCCTACAACCACCTTGGCGCCCTCCTTGAACTCAAGCCTGTCAAACGACCTCTTGACCCAGGACACCGTCGCATCACTGCCACAGGTGATGACAAGAACTCCCAGCTCCTGATAAGTGTTGTGGATCTGAATCGGTTCTGTCTGTTCGATTTGTCCTTCCTTTTTTTGTGTTCCTTTTTTAGCTCCCCTTTGGGGCTGTGGGTTTCAAGCCGCTTCCTCTTCACCAGCTTGCGGTACTCCTCCCTTGGAAGCCAAGTCTCATCCTTGGTCTTTTTCTCCCTCACCAACTCCAGCATACAAGCGTGCAGCCCCTTCCGCTGTTACTTGGTGAGCGAGGCCAGATCACATCGTCCGAGATGTCCAGAGCAGACTCCTGCTCTGGCTTTTCTTCTGCTGCCATTGTACCAGACACATCAGCCTTCGATGTATCTGAAATAGCAGCATCAGCGACAGAAGATGCCTGGACAGCCCTGTGCACCATCTTCAACACCTCCATAGGTTCTAGAGTTGAGGTGAGAGAAGAGGCTAACCTCTCCGTGTCACCTAACTCTTCTTCGAGTGAGCTCAGCGAGTCACCTGAAAAAATCAGCTGTTGTTTGCCCTCTCCAGAATCCACGGGCAAGGCCTCCGAAGAGGGGTGGGATTGTGTGCCAGTGCACCGACCCACCTGGGGTAATTCCGTTGTTTTGTCATCAGCCATGATTTTTCTGGAATCGAGAATTCATGTTGTTATCAGTTTGGCGACCATTCCGCAAATATTGCTCCGCTTGACAATATCTGAAAGTCTGGGCGCTTTCGGAGTTGCACCCCTCATTGTCCCTAGCTCAGTCCTGAAACAGCTGCACACATACCTGCACATACCAGTCGGCAGTGCGCTGGCCGTTGAGTAATTACCAATTACTCCACCCTTCCGCTATATGAGTGGAGGGCCGTTCTTGTGAACTTCACCTCCGCCCCAACACTCTACGCGAGTTGCTGCTCCCCGTCCCTCGGGCAGTTTATCGACGGCCAAGTCTAGATCCGCTGCCTTCTGCTAAAACAGGGGCACCCCATGTAGGCTATGTGCAAGCACACAGCACGACCGGCAAGAAGGCCAATGAGGCAACAAATTGCTGCTTCACAGCGGTCTTGCAGAAGCAGTCTGCCGCACGATGCTCGTAGTGCATTGACTTCTGCCTGAGGGCCTTACGGTACCCCTTCACCCCCAATATGTCTGTCTCAATTAATCATTATGTGCTGAACACTGAGACATGCAAATACTTGTAAATCCTTTGCTATGATTATTGTAGAAAAGGAATAAGGATTGGTGGAATGTCGAGAATCCCTATGTCATTATCCAATGGCATGTTGGTTTGCACAGGTCGGTTCCCTGTGAGCTGTAAAGGTGAGGTGCGTTGGATGTTCCAGCATCTGGACATTGACTCAGACTCACAGCTTTCCCTGCAGGAGCTCTATGACCTAGAGCATGACCAAAATGAGCACTGCATCAAGCCCTTCCTCGATGCCTGTGATACTGACAGGTTTGTGTATATTTTCAGATTGTTGTTTTTATCGTTGTGATTTATTTTAGTCAAAGCTTGTTGTGAGTGATTTAAAAGCAGAGGAGTGCAACTTAATTTATAAGGCATAGGATGTATGGAAACAGATCAACTGTCCAAGGTTTCAAATTTCCAAGGTCTGTTAAAAATTAATAAATATAGAGAGTCAACTCCTTGAGGTGTCATTTGTCCAAGGTTTTTAAAAATGAGTGCAGGATCAACTGTCCGAGGTTCAACTGTTTAAGGTCTACAGTTCGCGCCAAGAGAGTATCGGGTAGCAGCTGGTACAATCCGTGCGGGTTCCTTGGGCGCCGTGCCACTGCCGCTTGTTTTCATTTTCATGGAGACTATAAAATAGTTCTCAAAGTTACGTTTTAGTACTCAACTATATAGAAACCTTTTACTATGATACATTTACTACTAATAGTTTTACTATAACCGTTTTTAAATGCACAACATATAAAGACATATAAATGCATAACAACCATAAAGATTCTGTTAAATATAATTTACTTGATTGTATTATAATCTATTCTATATTTCATGTTATTTTACTAAATAATATTTAAGTGAAGTGTTTTACCCACAATATTACAATGATTTGTAAAATGTTATTAGAAATTATTGTCATCATTGAAACTGGTGTAAATAGTTGTAAGGTATCAAAAAAGTAGCTATTCTTCTTTCCTTTTTAGCAAATTTCCCATAGGAAAGAAACTATTACAGTAGGTCTCATGGAAAGACTTAAGCCCGGGACCATGTTATTTTTTCCTTTTCAGTGTTCCTCACAGCAGCAAACCTGCATACTCTTTTCCATGTTAATCTTATGGAGAATAGACAAACTCATTTATTTATTACAGATATTGAGTAATTGAATAGTACTGAGAATGCAGGTTTGCTGCAATAATAAATAAATGATTGGCCTGTACTCAACCCCTTTTAAAATCTGCATTATTTACCTTGTACACGACAAAGGAGTCTCGTAGGAACAAGAGAAATTTTAAATATATGTCACGTAAAATAAAACGCTGCTGGTCATTATTAATATATAAAAGGTTAAAGGTTTACAACTAGCTACACAGATTGAGAGTTGGTATAACATTTTAGATCTAATCTCTATACATAAAATTGAATGTATGTATGTATGTCTGTATGTCCTTTATGCGTTGCCAAACTACTCATCCGATCGCCATAAAATTTTAGGAAGTTGCTCTATATGTGTCCGGGAAGGTTTTAGTGAAAAAATATTTTCGAAAACCCCATAAGTTTCCATTTTATGGCATTTTAAATTTCTAATGTTAACCTTATGGAGAGTAAGTAAGAAGAGTAAGTTTGTTTACAAATTGTCTACAATGGAAACATTTGATTTCTTAGCTACAGCTGATTGGTTCACTTTCCATTAGCAATATGCTTTACTATCCAATGCCATCTGAATCATTCAATAATAAAAAACTATGAAGTAAATGTGTACTGTAAAAAATGAACAGCTTTATTCACAACGTTAATAGTTTACGGTTTTAGGGGATTATGTTTTTACATTTTTATTTTCTGTCTGATTAAAATCACGTGTTTATATGATAATTACAATTTTTATATTATTACGTTTATTATAATAATCAGCTGTTGTATATCTTTCCTAAGCCGTGTTACAGTTAGGTTTGGTTTGGGTTTGGATTGGATTTGAAAATTGTGAATTCCACTCAGATTTATTAGTTTTATGGGAATGTTATTAATATGTCTTATCGTTTCAATGTTGTTATTCACTATGCCGCGACCCAGAATATATAATCTTTCACAATGAAACCGTAATGCTATTCGACTTTAGAACATGGCCAATCTTAAAGTTAGAACGTATTTACTGTCAGGCGTTACGAAGTTCGCCGGGTCAGCTAGTTTATTATAGTTCAATGGTGAAAACCAGTCATCAAAGATTCACTCCAAAAAATAACTATAGTTTAAGTTAAAGTTGTATCAACTTTGACTTCGACTTTCGAAACCATACAATTATTTCTACGAGTTTCAAGCAAGACAATTAATTTCTTATAACATTTTATATATATGTGGTGACAATGCTTTACTTGACATAATTAATTTGATAACATTAAATATAATTATGTATGATAACATTCAATATAGATTGCAATATAGTAATATTAAGTCAATTATAATTAATAGCATCATCGTTATGGGCGGAAGCGGCGCGGTTACCCAGGAACCCGCGCGGATGGTACCGGCTGCGACGTGATACACTCCTGGCAAAGACTGTAGAACCTTGGGCAAATGACACCTCGGACAGTGGACTCCCTCTATATTTCTTAATTTTTAACAGACCTTGGAGAGTTAAAACCTTGGACTGTTGACCCGACCCGGAAGTATTAACCAATTGTAATATTGTATTTATTACCACAGGCATTATAAAACCTCAATAACCAAGAAGAGATTTAGGTGAATTTTTTGGCATATATCCAAATTACATTTCCTACTCTACTTAAGATTTATTCATGAATGTTTATTACAATATAAATGAGTAGAAGTAAATTCAACTTCCAATTTAATGTGAAGTACAATTTATAAGGGTTCCTTACACTAAAAACTGAAGTCAATTTTGCAACATGTTATTATATGTTGTAGGGGTTTTAACCCATTGGCGACGAATGACGGATATTGCTGCCTGTCATTACTTAACAGAGAATAAAAGACTGATGACGGACAATGTCCGTCATTGACTCTTATCATTTGTTTTATCGGTATTTTATTACTTGTGTTACGTGAACAGATAGAAAATCGATAGTTGAGTCGTATAGTTCAATAAATAACATCCGATCTCAAATACTGGATTCAAAAACCGAATGTAAACACAGAGTTTCCAAGCTATTTACAAACAGTGAGCAGCTGATCGTGATGGCGTTTAGAGATGAAATTTTTCTTGATTTTGCGGAATTATCTGCTTTTGTAAATGAAGTTTTAAAAGAAAGTGTGAGTGATAGTGGTGATTTGTAAATGTAAGTGTAATGTAAATGAAACTAGTGATTCTGAGAGTGATAAGAAGGATAGTAATGACAATATTGACGGTAATGTTTTTGAAATGTATAATACAATCAACGAGTACTAAAAGCAGGGGCGGCTCCAAGGAGGCAGTAGGGGCAATTGTCCCTTCCGAAACTCCAATGATAATATTTCAAATAAAATTCGGAAGTTAAAAACAATTAATTACAAAAATTAATGTGACAATAAAGTTTAAAACAGTTTAAGCATCCTCTCCAGATTAGTTCGGCATTATTTCATGCCATTATAAATATCATTCAATGTATTTTTGTTTATAATCTAGTAAACTGCTAAAAAATGATGTTTTGACTTTGGTTGGTAGTGCCTTCAAAGCGGGTGGTGGTAATATCTCATAACTTCATATCTAAAGTAAGTTTCCATGTTTTGTAAAATAAAGTCGGCCTAATAATATTCTTGTCTTCCCTTCAGTTTACCTTCAAAGTCTCTAAAATAATGCATTAGTTATGGGTGGAAAATTTAATCCATTGGCTACCATAGACCGGCACTGCCCGTCACGGGATCGGCAGCGTGTAACTACCGATGACGGGCAGTTTCCGTCATCGATTTAACTGTAAATTTATTATTGAATTTGGAGGTCTTCAACTGTTGTATTACAGTATTTGACTCTTGATTGTTCTATTCGAAATTTAGCAGAGCTATATTTTGACTCTCGATTGTTTTTATATTGTTCTTTGTTTTCGAGTTTACGGTTTGTTTGTTTACATCGTCGTGCGGTTTGCAGTTTGACAACAATGGTCATTTCGCAACAATACATTCCTTGTTTCTGAGGACTGTTCTGATTTTGTTAGACAAATTTTTTATGAAAATGGTAATTCAGAAAGAAAAGATAGTGATGAGTTGAGTGTTTCCACCTGTAAAAGTGACATAGAATAACCTAAAAGTAGGCCTAATCCTCAACAGTTGAATTGGACATCGAGTGATATCAGTTACAGAACAAAAAAGTTTTTTATGCCTATATAGTGTAAATAGGCCATGAAAAAATTTAAATATGTGTAGTACTAAATTAGAAAACATTCGGCTAGTTATATGGGGAGTAAATATTAATTTTCCGTGTTTTTATTGAATATAAAGCTAAAACCTAGAAAATGGCTAAAATTATTCGGTACTAGCTGTGTCAAAAGTGTAAATTTATTAAGTAGCCAATGGGTTAATACAGTACCTATGTGTAAATATTTTTTTGGTTAGGAGGGGTGAGTTCCCCAAACCCCACCCCCTTGTGTCCCCTCCGAGAATAGGTACTGGAGCCACCCCTGACTAAAAGTGTGCAGAACAGTCGTATATAGTGTAAATAGTATGTAGAAAATATAAATGGACATTACTTAACGTAAATATGGTACAACAAAATTGTTAAATATAAGTATTAACCCTCCAGGTGCTCCTAGTTTCACTGATTAGTGCTAAGCATTTATAAGGTGTCGAGCAGACATATTTGTAAAATAACATTAAATATAAATATGGAATAATATATAACATATTATATATCAATGTGTTCAGGAATAACTCCAGAATCATTTAATATTACCTTTTATAATTTACCACACTCAGGGTGAAGTTCAGTGTAGAAAACACGAGAACAAAAAAATAAAAAAGTTTTTTTTTAGTTTAGGAGTTTGTTACTTTTTATTTTTCATTCAAGTAAAATTCCCAAATGTACAAACTGTTCCAAATATTATACCAAACACAAATATGGATAGTTATGTACACTTTTACCAATAATTAAAAGTTTTTTAAACTAAAAACTATTTTATCACATTTGAACATCTCTTTTAACTCATTTTATAATAATAGTGATCACTAACCTAATTAAATACACTTAAAAACTAACTGATATTACATTAACAAAGATAAAAACTTGAGCAAAAACATAGTCAAAAAGGTAAACAAACACGAATAAAAATTATTACGCAGCTGACGCAATTTGACAACAGCTGACATTTGACTACAAAGAATATAAATAACAACTAAGTTTTTTTCAATGCCGATGTCAAACTTGCACCAGCTGCCGCATAGAGAATTTATTTTCCTGTAAAACTATATAAAAAACAACCTATTTGGGTTGGTATTAGAGTTGTTATTGTTTGAGTTTGTTGTAGTTGTTAGTTGAATTTACGAATCAACGTTTTATGCGTTGATAGCACTTCACAAGGGGTCCGAATCGACATATAATGTGTCAATAGCACCTGGAGAGTTAAAACTTTTCTAATATTTATTAGATTGTTCAGGTAAATAGGAAAAAACTCAGGTCTAATTTCATGGATTAAAAGCTCAGTCTCCCACAGGTTAATTTATCTTTTTTTATTTCACAGTCTTATTTAACCAAATCTTGATTATCCAAAGGTTCTGTGTTAACCAAGCCTACCCTGGGTGTATAAAACATCAAATACCACCACCATGAATCTGAAGTAGCATCGCATTTGAAGTTTTTTATAATTATCGTCATTGTACTATAAATTAAAAATTATTACGTTGCCTTAATGCAATTGTATATTTTCCATCAAACAACATAATAAATGCACTCATACAGTTTTTGTTTGATATCTTTCATTCTTATTGGTAACTCACCGAGTTTTAGGCTAACCAAGGTTGTTAATATTCTTATTATCTTGGTTAAATGAAACTCTGCACTGTAACTTGTTTTATCATAGAATTAATCATGTTCCAGATGCACCATGGTTTTGAATCTGTTTAATTGTTATTTTTAGTCCGCTAACTATGAGGAAGATAATTATGTACTGGTTAGTTGTTATCTTATTCATATTATATAGTTTTCTCATGGATTAAAAAGAAAAAATAATGCAGTTTTGTTTGTTTCTTACCCAGGGACATTTTTGTAAGCCCCCATGAGTGGTGCAAGTGTTTTGATAAGACTGACAGACCCTGTGCTGCAGTGAAGAGGAGAATCACTTCTAACATAGGTAAATAGTATAAAAATTTATTAGGCCAATAAATATTCAGTATAGTCAGTTGAGTGGTCAGTGGTCACCAATCTGAAAAATCTTTCCATCCATTCGCATACTAAGACGTTCAGCAGTCGAAGTCCCTCTTGCCGTTATGTGAAGTGACAGCAAATCAATGTCCGTAAATATAAATTGATTGCATCAGTCGAGTTATTCCTTAGAACTCCAATAGATCACATATGCTTCTTATTTTGTAAGCTTCAGGTTTTATCCTGGTTATAACAGCCCATTGAAAACGATGTTTTATCAGCTGACATTGTCTGCTTTGTTGTTTACGTCATTGTAAACAATGTTTCTTAAAGAGTTATTAAGATGTTTATGCAAGTTATTTTTGCATTTTTTATCGTTAATTAGCTGTAAAATTAGTAGAAATAACTTCATTTTTGTTGATGAGTGTTTGAAGGAGTTAAATGATCATGAAATTGAATGAATAATTATTGAATCTGATAGAGATGGTGATGATGGCTTGATTAAATTTTTTATAGTGGTGGATGTAATAATTAACCCTAGCAGTGGCCAACTGCTGTATCTCGACAGTATCACGAGACGGTGTGGAGTGGTCTACTGTCGTATTAAGACAGTATGGTCCAACAATTTTGAAATGTTTAAAAACCTATATTAACTAACTCTCATGTAGATAATATTTATATTGTTTGAAAGATGATATTCTGAACTTTCATTTTCATGTATTAATTAACGTTTTGCGAGTTCTGTAACACTGTGACGATGGTTAGAAACGTAACAAATTTTCCGGTGCGACATCAGATGAGTAGACGATGTGCCGACATGGTCTAAACATGTGTTTTTTTAAATGTCATAGATAGGGTAATTTTTGTTGCAGAATGTTCCAAGATGTACCAATGTATAGAAAAAGAATTGCCCTTTGATATGATGTAAATTTCTCCTATAAAATCGTAACAGATTTAAAATCATGAATTTTTTAAAACATGTGATTTTTGAAAAACTAATATGTAGCCTACTGTTGTATCTTCATGGTATGGATAATGCGTTATTATAACTTTAGTGTAGAAGCAAACCGTTGAACCGTGTTGAGTAATTGCGATTCGTTTTGAAGTTTGTTTTGCGTTGTGTTTGTGTTGTGCATATGTAAATATGTAAGAATTTTATTGCTTGAATATACTCATAGCAGTATTCCATGAATATAACATATCAAAGTGGAGTACCTTAGAAGAAAAAACATTTTTGACAGATATATCAGATCCCCGTTTTGTTCAATATAATACGTCATAAAACAAAACAAAAATATAATAAACTCTGAGTATTAAACATTTATCATTTCACATAAAAAAAGGAAAAAATATTTTTTCTACGTTTTTATATTTTATAAAGTTTGTATGTGTAACAAATTTATAATATCAATTTTCGATGATTTTTATGACACGTTTCTATTCCTTATTTCATTGGGATTACAAAATCAACTTATTTATTATCAGTGAAAATATAATTACATCATCTTTATTTATAACAAACTAGCTGACCCGGCGAACTTCGTAACGCCTCACAGAAAATACATGTTAACTTTAAGGTTGGCCATGTCCTGAAGTCAAATAGCATTGCGGCTTCGTTGTGAAAGCTTTAAATATTCAACAGCTGATTATTATAATAAACCTAATATGTATAAACATTGTAATTATTTTATTTGGCAAATATATAAACACGTGACTTTTAATCATACATAAAAAATAAATATAAATACAGTACATAATTCCCAAAAACCATAAACTATTGACGTGGCGAATAATGCTGTTCATTTTGTATAGCACATATTTACTTCATAGTTCTGCATTAATGAATTATTCGTATGGCATTGGATGGTAAAGCATATTGCTAACGGAGAGTAAACCAAAACCAACAGCTATTTTAAGAAATCAATAATGTTTTGATTTTAGAAAATTTGTAAACAAACTTATTCCCCATAAGGTTAACATTAGAAATTTAAAACGCTATAAAAAGGAAACTAATTGAATTTATGGAAACTGAATATGCCTAAAGCATGACCGGAGCAGAGATGAATCCAAAAAATCAAAGATCATTAAAATCAGTCCAGCCGTTCTCGAGTTATAATGTGTGTAACTAACACGACTTTGTTTTATATATGACTTAACATTTATAACGTAAAATTCGATGGTCATACGGTTTTTTTATATATGTTTACGTAATCCATGAAGAAAAGAAGTCACTCACATATGCTTTATTTTTATGTACAGAAATATGTATATGATGGATTTTTATATAAAATTCAGGAAAAAGTTTTTGCCTAGGCTGCTTTTGAAATTTCAAAGAAAAAATGTCGATTTCCTTTTGTTTTTTTTATTTTATTGCAAAATCCACCAGGTGTGATTTTTATTTTATTATTTTCAGAATCTACTGTTTGACAAATAAAATGAGTATGAGGTTGAGTAGGCTACCATCATATTTAGAATTTATATTAATTTTCAAAAAAAGGACTGCAAATTTGCCAAATCTGCCTGGCCATTACCCACTTCTGACATTGGCCACCGCTAGAGTTAATATTGTCATACAGATTGATCCTACAGTTCATTCTAAATAAGAAAATAACAATATATTCCTCCAACTATATGGGCAGTTTTATCAAGAAATAGACATTTTTTTTAAATTCCCTGAAAAAATAGTAATTTTTGGCACGACAAATGTCAAAAAAAATTTAAGTGTAAGTGTTAATAGCTCTTAAGATAAGATTTTTGTACCTTTAACATGATTAGATGGTTTTAAAACTTTTTATTAACCCTTTGAGGATGAGGTGCTTAAATATAGTTGTCAATGAACGTGTGCGAGAAAGACGAAATGGCTAAATGCAGCCGCCGCCAGCCGTATGTGAGGAAGACGCAGTGGATAAATCTAATTGTCTTGGTTTCTTTTGATTAATTGCATATTGTCTTTAGTAGTATATTGATGTTACAGTTTTTAACTATACTAAAGTTAGGAGTTATATATAATTTTTTTTTTATTTTCATGACTTGGTTTACATGTAGGGAAATTTCTTTTTTGATACTCCGATCGGGTGAAATTGACAGAACTGTGTAGTAGTTTATTCCTTCTTGTTATTGTATTTTTTTAATCAAGGAAATTATTTGAAATTTTGCACAGTTGTTGCACATACCTACTCTAAATAATAATGACGTTTCCTACATGTTTCTAAAAATTTTGCTAGTTTTTTGTAAAACTATAAATTATTGTTAAAAGTAAAAAAATTATAAAAATCTTTAATTTTGGGGGGGGGGATTCATACTTCTGCATCACAGATTTGTTAATCAATAGAAAATTTCATTACCTTCGTTTAGAGGCCAAACAAATAACCTACTGACAACCAAAAAAACATAAGTTATGAATGTTTTTGTGAAACCTTTCAAATACAGCCTTTTTGACTTGCAACATTCCAGCTTGTTCAAAAATTTTGAAAAATATATTTTTATGACACATCCTCAAAGGGTTGAAGCTAATTAAATGAGTCGATTATACTTGGGAAGTTACTAAGGGCTTTTCAGCTAGACATTTTAACATGTTAACCAGTGGCGGCTCTTGAGTGAAATGCTAGGGGGGCGCACACCGAGAGAGGGGGGTCCGGGTGTTCTCCCCGTGGCAAATTTTTGAATATATTGTGTATTTTAGTGACTTCAAAGCAATCTAGGTATTAAATCTGTGATGCAATGTGTTTCGTTTTTTAACTAAAATATCCAGTTTTCCACATAAACCTTGAATAATAAATACTATACTCTTGGTCTTACGGATCGACTTAGTCTGGACTCTCAATTGTATGGATAAATTATATTAAAAAACTATTTGTTGCGATATTTTGTAAATAAAAACATAAATACCTAACTTAACATTTAACGCCTTCATTTTTCACGCGGATGTACCTGTGATACACTACTGTTGTTCGTTTTGCAAACATGATGTTCTTAATCAAAAAATATATTTGCAATGATTACTTCCTCTAGACAACAAACACTACTACAATTCGCGAGCTTTCTTAATGAAGATGTAAGCTTTGTTTTCTGGCACACAGTTAACTTACTGTTAACTGTGTACCAAAACTACACTACTTAGATCAACACAAACATAACCTCTGTTTTACACAAAAACAAACAGATAACTGGCTCGCGGCAACTAACTGTCAACTCACCACAAATGTTACTTTGAGTATGTGCGGACGCCTTCCGAAGACTTCCATAAGAGATACGATTAGACGCGTCATAGCACCAGTCACCCTCACCACTACCTCTCTTCATATAAATGCATTGTGATGGATTCGGACGTTCTGGCGAGCACCCCACGGCTACAAATACAAACTTTTCACGCTATTTTTGTATGTTTTCCTCCTATAATTTTGTTGTATACGACTATTAAAACATTTTGGTTTGTTGGATCTATAGTTATAACTAAATAAGTATTCAATTATTTTTTCCTTTTTCAAATCTTTGGGGGGGCGGCGTCCGAGAGTCCTTATAGGCGAGCCACCACTGATGTTAACTGCAATGCCGGTCTAATGAAGTCTGCATGGGTAGGTCGGCTGGATTTATGTGCCTGTAGCACATTTTTGCCAGCGGAAATTCCAGTGTTTCACTAATTTGTCAATACTGTATAGGCAACTGGTCCACTCCTAACAGCATTGTGATGAGCTAAATCAAAAATGTCTATCCTTTGTATGATAGAGAGTGGTACAGATAGCTTTCTAATGCTCCAATGTCAGTCTCTAAATTACCAGTCAGTATGGTCGAAAAAAGCCAATTAGAATAAATGGGAATGAGGATGTAAATGTGTGAAAATACATGAGTGCTAATTTATTTATTTTATTTACATATTTTACATGATATTAAAATGATGATATTACCAATCCGCAAAGTAAAATAGTAAGAAATATTGCCTAATGTTTTATAGTAATACTAGCTGACCCGGCGAACTTCGTAACGCCTAACAGTAAACACGTGTTAACTTTAAGATTGGCCATGTACTGAAGTCGAATAGCATTACGACTTCGTTGTGAAAATTAGATATTCTGGGTCGCAGCATAGTTGATAATAATACTGAAACAATAAGACGTATTAATAACATTACCGTACCACAAAACAAAAAGATCTGAGTGGATTAAATCACAATTTTTCGAATTCAACCTAAAACCAAACAAACCCTAACTGTAATACAGCTTTTATAAGAAAGATATACAACAGCTGATTGTTATAACAAACGTAATATGCATAAACACCGTAATTTTTTTTATTTGGCTGACATTATTATAAACACGTGACTTTTAATCAGACAGAAAATATAAATATAAATACATAATCCCCAAAAACTGTAAACTATTAACATGGTGAATAAATCTGTTTATTTTGTACAGTGCACATTTACTTCATAGTTTTACATTAATGAATTATCCAGACGGCATTGAATAGTAAAGCATATTGCTAATGGAAAGTAAAACAACAGCTGTAATTTTAGTAATCAAATGTTTTGATTGTAGATAATTTGTAAACAAACTAAGTCCCCATAAGGTTAACATTAGAAATTTAAAACGCTATAAAATGGAAACTAATTGAATTTATGGAAACTGAATATGCCTAAAGCATGACCGGAGCAGAGACGAATCCGAAAAATCAAAGATCATTAAAATCGGTCCAGCCGTTCTCGAGTTATAATGTGTGTAACTAACACGACTTTGTTTTATATATTTAGATTATGCTGAATGTTGTCATTGCCGACACGATCGCTCCTAATTTTTTTCTTGCAATAAATAGTAATTTTCATTTAGAATCTCATTTAACATAGCTTAAGGATTACAAAAAATCATATAACTGGAATAAAAACCTACAATTATTTTTGACACTCCAGTAGTGAGGCCTGAAACCGGACCAGTTACGATGTTAAGTTTGGGTCAGATCAGGTCAGGTCCTCAATTCTGGCCTTAATTATTTTTTATAACTGTTAGGTTTTCATTAAAAAATTAAAATGCACCGGGCAAAATTGTTTTTATAATTAATTTATATTATATCCAATTTAGAACATGTCATCCAGTGTAACTGAAATTAAGAATAAAATTATACAATGTATCCTGTATTTTTTTTTCTCGGCATACATTTTTAGTAATATTAAACTGAAAGAAAATTAATGTTGAAGCTACTTTACTTTCCTTGTTCAGAAACACTGTCAAATTATAAGTACAGTAAAGTCTGGATTATCCGGATCCAAATAATCTGTATTCTGGCTTATCCGGATTAGGGTAAAAACATTTAATACCGGTAACGGATGAAACGCGAGTTTCATCCAGAGCACCTTCAAAATTTCAGATGTAACTAGACTCTTTACACAGAACCCCTCCCCCCACATCAATGGTCCAAAATCATTTTTAGCATTTTTTAGGAATGTTGTGGGTGGTAGTTTGGACTATTAGTTTGCAGCCAGTAATGTAAGTAACAAAGCCAGTAACAAAGATTACATAAAATATAAACACAAATCCCAAAAAAATTCTTTTTTATTGGACTTTTTCTTACCTAAAACTAATAAAAAGTACTGCTTTGTTTTTTGCAGACTGTAATTATTTTTTATGAAATTAAAAACTTTTGACACATTAAATGCCTGCAATATTTTGCAGCTACTCGCTATGAATTTGTTATATGCAGTTTGCAGTACTAATATTCTTCATTATTGTCTATGTGATGTTTGCATCTTGTTATAAATTCAGATTATCAGGATTTTCGGCTTTTCAGATTCGGACTCTGCCACATTAATCCAGATAAACCAGACTTAACTGTATATGTCATTTCCAAAACTTTAACATGTAAAGGATATGGCTTTGTCTTTGGCCCTCTTCAGGCCAAGCCAGGTACAAGGTTTGAAAGATTATATTGGGGGTTTATACACTTTATGATAGTCATGAATCAGTTAATTAGGTTTTATCTTTTGGAATGTGCAAATAAATAGGGGTGTGATGCAAAGTTCAGGATCATTGTTTACAGGTGTTTGTGTTCCAGAGTGTGAGAGTGAGGGCTACTACCAGCCCACCCAGTGCCATTGTCGGAATGTGATGGTGTGTTGTGCAAGTTCAGGATCATTGTTTGCAGGTTTTTATGTGCCAGAGTGTGACAGTGAGGGCTACTACCAGGCCACGTAGTGCCATTGTCGGAATGTGATGGTGTGTTGTGCAAGTTTAGGATCATTGTTTGCAGGTGTTTATGTGCCAGAGTGTGACAATGAGGGTTACTACCAGGCCACCCAGTGCTATTCCTCTGTCGGCATGTGTTGTGCAAGTTTAGGATCATTGTTTGCAGGTGTTTATGTGCCAGAGTGTGACAATGAGGGTTACTACCAGGCCACCCAGTGCTATTCCTCTGTCGGCATGTGATGTGCAAGTTCAGGATCATTGTTTGCAGGTTTTTATGTGCCAGAGTGTGACAGTGAGGGCTACTACCAGGCCACGTAGTGCCATTGTCGGAATGTGATGGTGTGTTGTGCAAGTTCAGGATCATTGTTTGCAGGTGTTTATGTGCCAGAGTGTGACAATGAGGGTTACTACCAGGCCACCCAGTGCTATTCCTCTGTCGGCATGTGATGTGCAAGTTCAGGATCATTGTTTGCAGGTGTTTATGTGCCAGAGTGTGACAATGAGGGTTACTACCAGGCCACCCAGTGCTATTCCTCTGTCGGCATGTGATGTGCAAGTTCAGGATCATTGTTTGCAGGTGTTTATGTGCCAGAGTGTGACAATGAGGGTTACTACCAGGCCACCCAGTGCCATTCCTCTGTCGGCATGTGATGTGCAAGTTCAGGATCATTGTTTGCAGGTGTTTATGTGCCAGAGTGTGACAATGAGGGTTACTACCAGGCCACCCAGTGCTATTCCTCTGTCGGCATGTGATGTGCAAGTTCAGGATCATTGTTTGCAGGTGTTTATGTGCCAGAGTGTGACAATGAGGGTTACTACCAGGCCACCCAGTGCCATTCCTCTGTCGGTATGTGTTGGTGTGTTGACAAGCACGGGGTCGAACTTCCCAACTCACGAACCCGTGGAAAACCCAACTGTGGTTAGTGGCAGACTTTTGACATACAGTTTATTGTTTTTTCTTATGACAATAAAAAAGTGCCTCTTCTTACTCATTCTTGTCCTTCCCAATTCGCCACCAAGCTATTAGAGACAGAAAACTTTTGCATTACAACAACTACACTCAGCTTATATATTCCAACTTACAGTGCTAGCGCTCTAAATCGAGGAGTTAAATCGAGTTTTTTTTTTTTTATACTGTCAATAACCAGCTTAACCGAACTCCTCAGGGTGCTGCATGTCTGAATAGACAAAATTGTGGTATGGGTGTGGTTGGTACCTTACGAAAGTACATGGGATTTTTACATCCGTATTTGTTAAAAAACATTTTTGGAAGAAATTGATAATAAACAAAATCAACATTGGAAGCTGCATTGGACATAGGAAAGTAGGAAAAATATTCAGAATAAAATAAAAGATAAACATTTTTTTTAGATATTAATGGGCTAAAATATTTTTAGACGTTAAACACATTTTTCATATTACCAGTATTTTCTAGAATAAATTTATAATGCAGGAAAGTAATTATTTATGTACTGTTGGCACTTGGTAATCCGACACTTGACAGTCCAACACACTCGGTAATCCGACGCCGTGCCAAATGAGTCATCACTGCGACGGGCGTCTGTACAGTACAGAAATTTTAATCGTGTTGTGACAGGAGTCTTGCGTCTTCCGGTCCGTTAGTTCCTTACCTTTTTCAGTATCAATTATTGCGTGGTAAAGAGCATTGCTTACTTTGTTACTGACAGTATTTAATTCAGAATTTAAGTGCAAAGTGTTAGTTCAGTGCTAGTTACAAGAGTTTTGTTCTATTAAGTGTGTTGTGCGATGGCGAGTACAAGTTGAACCAAGAAACGTAAGCATAAAACTTTAACTCTTTCAGAAAAAATGGGAAATTATTAAAAGATATGACCGTGGTGAAACCCCTACAGTTACTTCTCATGTTTATTGCATTGGACGACCTACGGTCTATGACATTTTGAAAAGTAGAGAAATATCCTCAAAAGTAGCGAATATCCTTAAGTGACGAAGCCGTGTCGGCTGCAAATACTTTAATATGCTGGTGTGAAGAACGAGAGCTTGATTTAACAATATTTTTATGTTGAAAGCAATACAAGAAAAAGCCATGACAGACAGTCTACATAAGAAAAAACAGAAGACAATCACAGACTTTTTTAATGTTTAAACTTGTGTTCAGTACTGTATTGCAGTTAAGCATTATTGAATTTAGAATGTAGGTTATGTTTCACGTTATGCCTATACGTTATAACTGTTTTATAGTTATGTTATGTGTGCGTTGTGTATTAGTTATGTTTATAGATAAATGTCATACAGTATTTTGTATTTCTTAAGTAGTTTTCTGTAAAAAAAGGCTTTGTAAATTGTTTATTTGAACCATTAATAGAATTAAGGTACTTAATAATGAACATCAGTATACTTTTCTTAGATCTACAGTTAGGGTTGTGCAAGAAATCAAATTTTTTAGTAATCTGACGTTTCCGGTAATCTGACACACTCCCGGTCCCATAAGTGTCGGATTATCAAGTGCCAACTGTAGTTATTAAACATAGGAATAAGTTTTTCGTGTAATTTCTACGTTTAAAATTTTTATTTTATTTATTTTCAGAAGCTCTTATAGGAAAGAACAAGCCAGCTGCTAAGCTGCCATCTGTTGATGATCTGAACAATGACAATGATGATGATGAGGATGACTCAGACCAAGACCTGGAGGGCAGCGCAGATCAGCCCCTAGACTTTTAGATAAGCGTCAATAAAGCCGTCAGGTAATATGATCCTCCACATTTATAGTTTTGAAATTATTACTAAATTTATCATTATATCATTGCTCAAGTTATATCATAATTTTAGTTTTTCCCACTAATTTGACAGATATGGGACCAGGGTACTGCAGGATTAGTGAAAACGCTACTGAATGGTTATGATTAAAAACACTGTAAATGCATAAAATATGTATTTATTGTAATGAATATAATTGGTATAATGGTATTTATGAAAATACTGAACTATGAAATAAACGTAACCTTGAACTTAAACAATTGTGCTGTGGTGGTAAATTACACGACCACAAGACAACTGAACAATCGCTAGTAGTTTGATTTGTTTACAATATTTTGAGGGAATCCCCCACCAGGCTGTCAAAAATCACCGGATTACTGGAGTTCTGGACTAGTGTAGTGCCGGATTATAGAGTTTACTGGTTTACCAGTAGGAACCAGTTTACTGGTTTAATTTTGTAGAATTTTTCTATTATTTTATTAGCAAAATTTATATGTGTGGAGAACCAAAACATGGAGATAAAAATTTCCTAAAATCAGCTCTAACGATTTTCATTGATATTTTATGGATTAACTCAGTTTGGTTATTTATTTTCTACAAACAAAGAAGTACTTGGGATATATTGACAATATGAACACTATATTATCACTTACCAAATGAATGGCATCTGCCTTTCAGGTGCCAGTTTTGTTAAATATTCCTTACAAAAAATAAGTTAGGGTGTAAAAATCATAATAATAACAATATATTGGTCTCTAAGAGAATATAAAGCATGCAACATTGAACCCATGGTTGTCAACAACCAATTTTGAACTGGGACTTACAGGTAAAATAAAAACCACTATAATTGGGCTTACCAGTTTATACTTAACTTTTAACTAAAATAGCAACCAACCCAGGTAGGTATTTAAAGCCAAGTATGAATGAGGAATAAGTTCTGGAGCAAGCCACAACAATGAGTCAAGGAAGTAATTATTAATCTGTCAGGTAGAAGAGCAGGGAATGGGTGAGCACTGTGACTTTAGAGCTACACCAATCTCAGTAATATGCTGTCAGTGTCAGTGGTATTATGTATTTTATCTACGACCATTGCAAAAATTACTAATCAAGATACTGAAAGTAACATCATTTAGAGGCTCATTATTAAACGGAAATTGAAACCTATTGCATTATGAGTTCATAACGATACAGATTTTTCATTACAATACAGTTTCTAGACCAATCAGAGCTCAGCATTTGTTATGTTAGCGAAATTTATGTTATTATGGATATAATGAAATACAAAATCAACTGACTTATCTATAAAGATAGTGCTTTTTAGTGGCTAACCTCAAGTATGAGTTTTGTACTATTTACAAAATGAGTGATTTAAGCAGTGAGGAGTTCAATTTAACTCCAGAAGAGATCAATGCAAAAGCTAATGTGGTAATTAGCAACGTTCTTCCTGTGAAATCTAAAAATTCCTAAAAACGGCCGACTGCCACAGCCAGCAGAAGCACACAACGTCCCCTAGATAAATGAAATATACAACTCTTATTTTTGAAAGTCTGAATATTGCTGGTCGAAGATTCACTCATGTTCTAACTTCTGTTTCTAACCAGTAAAGGTGTATCTCATGATATACATGAGTTTCAATTTTGATAATGTCTCTACTTCTCTGATTCAGAGGTTCCATAGGCTACAGAAAAGTTGGTTGATCCTCTAAGAGAGCGATTATTAGTTGTTTTAACCCCAGTGTTTTGTTATATATATATATATATAGTAATCATGTAATTGCACAGTATTAAAATGAGTGTGTCAGCATCAAAAATGAAAGCATATTGTAGTGACAATAGATGACAAGAGATTTCACAATTTAATTTCTTTTTTGAGATCTTGAAATGATTTCATCCCCAAGTAAAAACCCTTTTAATTTAACCCTTGAACTAGCTGTCATCATAAAATTGACAACACTAGCTGCATCATTTTGGCGGTTGTAGCAAAATTGACGATGTGCAGCGTTAACGAAAATTGTTTATTATATGATGAGAGATTAATGTTGGTGATGATATTTATACACCACTGAAATGACAAAAAATTTTATCAGTGTATTAGGTTATTTTTTCTACAATAATAACAGCTGTTATAGTCTGTTCAATAATAATGTGCGGTTGAAGTAGGGGTTTTTTATAATCTCCCTCCACTATCATCAATCACAGCTGATCAGCTGGCTCATGACTAATTTTATGTAAACTGTCATTTTTTTGTTTTAATTTTCATTGTTTACAATATGATTTAAACAGTACCGTATTTTGTTATTTCTTAGTTCCTTAATTGTGGTTATTAGTTTGTTAGTAAATAGATTATATAGGTACTCTTTATAACCTCTTTGCTACCTTTTTTAGTTTAAAAGGATTGTTGTTATTATGTTTGGATTACGGTCATCCTTGACCTTCATATTTGGCGCGACAAATAAACTATATCTTTTATTTCCTATGATAAGAGTACCTACTGAACCAAAATGGTAATTGGTTGTTAAAGCTTTCAGACCATAAAGCAATATTTTCTGTGCAAATCATAATAGGCATATATGCCAAAGTTTTTCCAACAAAATATAAATTACAAAACTTTTATTGCTATTAAGGAACATTATGTTATAGATTTGTTAAAAAGTAAATTTTAATTATTTTTGAGGCAACCAACAATAATAACTTGTTTCAGTAGCTTGATACTGTCGTGAAAAAATTGTGTTAATTTGATGTAAACAAAAGTGTTAAAGTGGTATTGTTTGCAGATCTCGGTAGGAACTCTGTCAATGATCTGCAGACAACTGACATGCCATGCCGAAAGTAGAACAGATTACAAAGTAGGGAGAGAAGAATTGTGATGATAGTCAGAGTGGGGATATCTTTTGTTTATGTTCAACCGCACATTAATATTGAACAGACTATAGTGAAGTAGTATTTTTATAAACCTTTTTTTTGTTTACACAGTCGTCTACTGATTTAGTGATTGATGTAAACACATTGTTAACGATTATTTGGGTTGTTATTAGTGCTTTTAGCTCTGGAACTATTTTTATGTAATATGTTTTAATAGTTTTTTTAAAGTATTTTTATTAGTCTATATTTATTGAGTAGGTCATAATTATATGCATATAAAAATTACATGCAAAATTTTACAGTATAGGTTTATATTTACAAGACAGGGACATATAAACAGATGGAGTTAGGTAGTTTTAGATATATATTTAAAAGAAAATCTTCAAAACTTATTCTTTAAACAAATTAGTTAAATCCTTTATAAGAGCTCTTCAATCATATTTTAATTTTCAAATTAATTATACAGTTTATTTAACAAGTGAATAAAGTGTCACACTATTCCTTATAAACCAGTAAACTATTGGGTATTTTTTTAATAATTAAAATATCTAATAATTTTAATGTTCAAAATTTCCTACGAGCATCTATTAGCACTGTTATGTAATGTGTAGGTTATTCAGCAGAGGCCTACGGCTGTAGAGGGGCTCGCCTAAACACGCACCTCAACACATCAATTCCAACTGTTGCGTTCCCACGCCATGTGTGTAGTGTAACCTACCGTACGACAGTTGGAATTAGAAGGACCGTGGCGCTTGCAGTAGAAACTTAAATCACCATGTTCTAAATTCCCTCTCTTCACTCATTTCAAATTTTTAAATCATTTAGATTTAAATAAATTAAATAATGTTTTGCACTCAAAATAAATCATATTAAAGTAATTAATGTTGTTGATAGGCTGAAAATTGTTTGTATTTACATGTTTAGGCTATGTACTTATTATTTTTATAAGCTTTACTTACACTAGATAAGATAACTGATGTTTTATGTACAATATATAATTTTATGTTTTACTGCTGTAAATGCCTATGTCTAACCATAAAACGGCTTGAAACCGGTTCTCTTGTAATTTAGCTTTTATCTTGTCTTTGAAGATAATTCCTGTAATATTTGCTTTAAAAATGTTTGGAAAACATTCCAAATTATTTATTTTGTTTTGTAGATAATAAAACTAGCCGTCCGCTGTCTTTTTTTATATTTATTTTATGTTTCTTTTTTAATATTGTTTGATTTTAATTTTGATATATTAAGTAATTAGATGTAGTTAATGTTAGTACATGAGAGTCTTATATTTCTATCCCTTCAATTTATTTACTTGTTGGGCATTAGAATCACTCTTTACTTTATGCACTTCAGAGCTCTCTATGGTTGAAATGTTTTTTATTGAAAATTTGAATAAAGAGGACATCATAACATCAACATATTTGACTAATCATCAAACTTTTTAAATGCGTTTTCTTTCACTTAATTACAAAACACTCATTTTCTAAAAAAAGTTTTGCATAATCTCCAACAAAAAAAATAGATCAATAAAATAAATAGACCAAATATTTAACCTATATAAACTGTTAAGTAAAGAAACGCTTGAAAAAAATACAAAAATATAACAGTATGATTGCCAGCCTTCTTTTAACGAATTTTACTTTCATTTATGAGTGATTTTAAGCTAGTTTTGTAATGTGCTAATAATATGGAAAGATTTAAGAGATTTCTTTATCATATGCCATGATACTTAATTAATGTAATTAATAATGCCATAATAATCCCATGTTCGTTATTGTTAGAACTTTATATTGTTAGACTTGATTTGTTTCCTTCTTATATGTGATGTTTTTCTATAGATTTACCCGTTGGATACATTTTGTAAATAACTAATTAGGAATTGTCAACGGCTTCACTCATTTTTATCATTTATTTTTACCACAAATGCATTTTTCATCTCAATCGTTAAGTGCTTTTGGATGTGTAGTTCGCCCACGACTTAGAACTGTGTTTAGTAAGTGTTGTAAATGTCTAATAATTTCATACAGTATTAATTTTTTAACTCATTATAAAATATTTGCACTGGAGGATACTTTGTAGTTTTACACCTTTAAATCATATATAAATTAATAATATACTCGAAGTAAATTGAAACTAAATATACTAAACATGTTCCTCTTTTAAATAATTTTTACATGAACCATCAAAGTTTTTACCATTCAATCAATTGTTTATAAGGAACTGTTTGAATGCAAAAGTGTAATAATTAGGAATTCATTTATTTTATAGTTGACTTAAATGCTGAGCAGGAGGGCAGGTATAAATAAGCTTCAGTAATACCTCTAGAACATATTTGTTTGTGGATGTAGCTGTTTAGTTTCAAGTCGAAGCCAGTGCAATATATAGGAGAAGCTCCCAAGTACTTTGTATGATGTATTCTTTCAAATAGTATGAATGAGATTTGTGTATTTGGAAAATAACAAATATAAACTCAAAACTGTAAAATGTTATTTATTTTACATCCTTTTATTCCCACAATACCTAATAAAATATGAAAATTATTGGAAAATTATCCTTTGGTAAGGAGTAGAAGCGGTATATAAGTAGTAAGTAGAAGAATCTTTCTAATGACCCCAGGGTTACCTCTGTTGAACTAAAACATTGAACATTAAACTAAATTCAGCTTGTAAATTTTTATACCCATACTTACATTAGTTGGGAAATCAAGTGATTAATATTGCTCATAAAAACTTCTTTTTTAATATATTTGAATTTTGAATGGAAATCTAGTTGAAGTATACCAGAGGAATATAATATGCAACTTTTTATATTCCATACTTTATATTTTATCAGGTGAGTAAATATTCATTTCACTGATAAGATATAATTAACTATAAAAATTGTAGGTACTAAAATTTTGTTTATTTTGTCACTAAGATATAAAGTGTCACTTTTGTCATCCAAGGCTCCCTAATTTTGTGGATGCTGTAGTGTCCCAGTTGTATTCATAAACTCAAGCAATAAACTTATATTGAGTAAAACAATACAGGGTGTGAAATGAATATCAGAATCCCATTTCGTTATAAAATCTATCATATCGAACTAGTAGTTACAAATCATAGGTTAAGTGAAAGAGCAATTCGAACAGTTTTGTTTGTCGGCACCAGTGCAGTGCGCATGGGCACAGTGTTTCCACCACGATCCGCAAGAAAGCGGTAATAGTATAGATAGTGACTAGTGAACAGGTATTGTTTTGTGTTTTGCAGTTTTCAAAAACCAAATCTATGGTTACTGTGCAATGTGCAATCCGCATTAGGTTCTCCTAGTGATAATAAAATTTGCATATATATATATAATATATATGTATATTATTTGGTACATATGTACCAAATTAGTATTACTAGGAGTTTCAAAACAATGACCCAATTTCAACTTTAAATAATGTAAATTATATAAGCGCATTGCCACCACCGAAACTGCATTACTGACAACTGGATGGAGAGGTCTAGAGTTTTGAAAAATCGCCATTGAAAGTCTCCCGAGCGCTACCCTGAGCGTTGTCAGTCTAATACAATGTGGCATCCGCTCAACAAAAGGCTTTCTGCATTCTACAGTTTAGCAAAACTGAATCAGTTATAACCGTTCAACAAGCGTATCGGATTCGTTTTTGTGCTGAACTACATCTACCAAAGAACATTTGACGATAGTACAAACAGGTTTTAGATACTGGGTGTGTCTGCAAGGGGAAAAGTGCCGGGTCAACCAAGCACATTTGAAGAAACAGTTTTTACATACTGGGTGTTTGTGCAAGGGGAAAAGTGCCGGTCAAAACCACGCATATTTGAAGGAACAGTTTTTACATACTGGGTGTTTATGCAAGGGGAAAAGTGCCAGTCAAAACCACGCATATTTGAAGAGATATTGCAACGAATTCGGAAGAAGTTCCAACGGAGCCCGCGAACATCAACACGGCGTGTAAGCTGAGAACTTTGAGTAGCTCATACTACTGTGTGGTGTGTGTTAAGGTAGCGTTTGGCCTTACGACCACACCGACTGCAACTTGTACAAGCGCTTCATGCTGGTGACAAAAGCAGATGCATCGAATTTTGTAATTATATCCTAGAAGACATGGAAGAGGATACCTTTTTACTGAGATTAATATTCAGTGATGAGTCAACATTTCATGAAAGCTGTAAAGTTAATCGTCATAATGTTTGTATATGGGGAACGGAAAACCCTCATGAAATATTGGAGGAAATTTGCCTAAAGTGAATTTTTTTTGTGCAGTTTCACAAACCAAGGTGTATGGACCCTTATTTTTTGAGGAAAACACAGAGAATGGTGCATCTTATCTAGCAATTTCATCAACTAATTGCTGACTTGGACAACTTCATCTTTCAACAAGATGGTGCACCACCACACTGGAACAAGGATGTACTCCATTTCCTCATCACCAACTTGCCTCGACGTTGGGTAGGGTGCACAGGACCGCAAGACTTGGCTATGCATTCCTGGCCTCCATAGTCCCCTAACATAGCACCGTGTGATTTTTTCCTGTGGTTATATTTTAAAAATCGTGATTGATTTATGTTCCTCCCTTAGCACTTGATATTGAGGAGCTGAAAACCAGGATAACTGATGCAGTAGCTACAGTCCAAGAAGACATCTTGCGAACAGTCAGAGATGAATTTGGATACTGTTTAGATGTTGTCCGATCCTCAAAATGAGGGCACATAGAACACTTATAATAGGCTACATCATCATAAACTTGATACTTTTGTGAGTAATTTGATGTAAAATTGGTTTGTGTGCATCATTTAATGAATATAACTGTTTAAAATTGGGTCATTCTTTTTGAAACACCCGGTATTACATATATATATACATCAACTATGCAATTATTAATCCATTAATGGATTATATATAAAACAAACAAAAAAAATATGTACATGTATTACATATATATTTGGTTTCATCAGTTAGTAGAAACCGGCTGTCTTTGTAAAAGTAAGGACACAGGACGACCAAGAGTTACTGAAAAGTCTGTTGAGAAAAAGAGTCATTCATTTGTAGCCTAAAGAAATCGTTCTCGAAAGCTAATCGTGAATTAAAAGAACGATCGCTAGTTGTTTGTTTTGTTTACAATATTTTGAGCAAATTCCCCACCATGCCGTCAAAAACACCGGATTACTGGAGTTCCGGACTAGTGTAGTGCCGGATTATAGAGTTTACTGGTTTACCAGTAGGAACCAGTTTACTGGTTTACTTTTTTATGATTTTTCTATTATTTTACTAGCAAAATTTATATGTCTGGAGGATCAAAACATGGAGATTAAAATTAACCTAAAATCAGCTCTAACGATTTTTATTGATATTTTATGGATTAACTCAGTTTGTTTATTTATTTTCTGCAAACAAAGAAGTACTTGGGATATATCGACAATATGAACACTATTTTTTGAATCATCAACTTTTTTATTTATTAAAATTAGGCTAATTTAAAAAATAAGTTAAGATGTAAAAATCATAATAATAACAATATATTGGTCTCTAAGAGAATATAAAGCATACAACATTGAACCCAAGGTTGTCAACAACCAATTTTGAACTGGAACTTACAGGTAAAATAAAAACCACTATAATTAGGCTTACCAGTTTATACTTACTACTAATCTCTCAGTTAGCAGAAATTATGCCAAAGACATTTTCTCCAGCAAGATGGTGTGTAACCTCATACAAACATTACTCACGAAGTTGTCTTGACCAGGTTTCTCCCAACGGCAAATGGATGTAGGGGTCCATAGGAGGTGTAAACATTGAAGCCTGAATTCCTTGACCACATGGTGTTCTCAGCCTAACACCATCCCGTCTTTATAAAGGTGATGGAACTTCAGACTGGAAGGGGCGTCACTCCTTCCTGGGCTGGGCTTGGATTCGTAGTCGCAGTAGTTGGTGCTAAAATGCACTGGATGAGCCACTGTTGAGAGAGAGGTTTGCGGATGGGATGTCTCTTGTCTCTGGACCCCGCTGCAGATAGCCAAATTCATAACCAATGAACTGGGGATGGAGGTGGTGAGAATGTTAGCCAGGGGGCTTTCCTGGTTGGGGTGGTATCAACAGCCACCATGGATCAGTACTAAATACGATGCAGAGGGTGAAGTCGCCAGCGGCCAGGCAGGTGGAGGCATACGCTCCTTTCCTGCTAAAGTAATGCCTATCCAAGGGTGGAGCTGAATAGACCTCAGGTCTCTTACAAAAATACACGATGCTCTGGTGTATAGTGTTTACATGTACCCAAGTGCTAGATAGGCCGTAAGGGCCTATCCACAGGGCCATTGCCGGCCCCCCCTAATGACAGGGTTTGCCCCACATGTCCTCAGTGGTCTTCCGATTTAACACCATGTGATTTTTGTCTTTGGGATTCATCAAAGATCGTATGTATGTTTCTCTGCTTAACAGCTGACTTCCCTCAATTAAGTATTAAAGCTACTGTCACAGATTGAAGCTGCTTTTGCTACAATTACTAAAGACACACTTGGCATTATTTCGGAAAATCTTGGCTACAGACTTGATGTGTTCTGCGTGACAGATGGTAATTACTTTAAAAATTTATAAGGTTCTTGGAAAAACTTTTTGAGTTGCCTTTTCATGTGACATAGTCTAAAACTGCAAGCTTAATATAATAAACATTTATTATTAAGATTCAAAACATCGATATTTATTTATATTAAATCACTCAAAATATATCCATACTACATATATATATATATATATATATATATATATATATTTATTTATTTATTTATTTATATATATACAGGGTTATTGATATAAGTGTACCAGCTGTTTTATTCAAAAATTATAAGAGATATCCAAAAATCTTAAACTGTAACTGCCATGGATTTTTTATTTTAAAATTTTTTGTTGACTTAAAAAAACCAATTTCCCGCAATTTTTCCAATTTGGCTGCAAACTTTAATTTTTACAAACCCTATATTTTACAGTTACAGTTACGAAAAATTCAAAAAGCTATATTGAGCACATTTTTACAAACCTCAAGAATACAAAGTCAATTAGATCTACAGTAATTCAAACATCAATTACCGTTCACTATATAACATTGGCTTGTGCTGATTTTAGTAGGAGTAAGGTGGGAGATGCCAATAATAAAATTAGCTTTGTATTTATTAACCCGGAGGTTGCCAAACAGCTGCTAGAGATGCATGATTGGTCCTCAGTGCTTGCGATTGAGGATGAGAACGAGGCTGGTGACATACTGGTTCAACAGCTGCAGGATATTATAAACTTTTTTCTGCTAAAAAAAAAAAACTAAATTAAAACCCTATATTTCAATTGGACTGGCAAATTAAATTCGTGTTAGGGACGAAATGAGTAAGCAGTTAATAAAACAGCCTTTCAATCAAGAGTTAAGAATACGTTTTTTGAATTACAGTCTCAAAGCAAAATTTTCATTTTCTGAATCTATAAATAACAACAGGCTTCTTTGGAAAAATATTGCCGAAATTATGGGAATTAATAAAGAGAACGAGACATTTCCAATCCAACATTTTTTGCCAGAGGACAATTTTTCTGATCAAGATAAAATTAAAGAGGTTTCCAACTGTTTCAATAAATACTATGTAAATGTGGGTGCCAGATTGGCCGGCGCCGTCCCTCCTGTACCGGAACCCTTACTCAATGATGAGGATTTTTCCACCGATGTTGCTTTCCAGTTGTTGCCGGTGTCCGAGTCGGAGCTTGCGAGTGTTGTTCAGGGAATGAAAGGTGGATCTGCCCCCAGGGTGGATGACATTCCAACAAACTTTATAAAGAATAATTTTTCAGAACTAAAGCAACTTCTTTTGCATGTCAATAATAGCCTTTTGCATGGTAAATTTCCTAGCTGTTTTAAAGTGGGTAAAGTAATTCCTATTAATAAAGGCGGTAGTAAAAATGAAATTTCTAATTATAGCACCAATTACACTGGGAAGTGTGCTCGGAAGGGTGAAATGTTTATGTGACCAAAAGGAGAAACATTTGTTAAACAACGAGATTCTTTTTGGTAAGTTTGGGTTCCGTAAAGATCAAAATTTAAATGACGCTCTTTACTCATTAACTAACAGTTTACACGACTCTATTGCCAAGAATAAAAAACCCCTTTTAATAGACTTAGCGAAAGCTTTTGATACTGTTGATAGGGGACTTCTAGCTTCTACACAAGTTAAAATGCATTAGGGTACGGGGAACCGCATTCAACTGGTTTAAAAATTATCTTTCCAATCGGCGTCAATTAGTTCACATATTAGGTCAAAATAGCTCACCACAAAATATAGAATATGGAGGTCCATTGCTGTATTTGATTTACGGTAACAACCTGGGAAAATTAATTTAGGGAATGGGCAGATATTCCTGTATGCTGACGACACGGCTCTTTTGTTCGAGGGCGACAGCTGGGAGGACGTGCACCGCGAAGCGGGCGCGGTTTTCTCACCGTCAAGCGATGATTCGACCACAACAAACTTACAGTAAATTTATCCAAAACAAAGTACATGCCGATCTCATTGAATGTAAATTCTTATCCCATTGGTTTTGAGCTGAAATTACACTGAGAATGTTTGTGACAAGTGTGAAAGTATTGAACGAGTGAGTGAATTTAAGTATCTTGGAGTAACCTTTGACCACCGTTTAAAATGGAATGGGCATATAAACCAAATCAGAAATAAACTCCTGAAATACATTTTTATTTTTTCAAATTTATCTAAAATTTTACCAATTCATATAATTAAAAACGTTTACTATGCCTATATTCAATCGACTTTACAATATGGAAACTTAGTTTGGGGTGGAGGATACAAAAGTGTGCTTGCACCCATTGAAATTCTGTAAAAGACAATCATCAAGATTGCTGTTCGAAAACCTCGCTGTTATCCTTAGGAATCTGTTTTTGATGATCTCAAAGTGTTTAATGTTTCACAACTTTTTATAAGGTCTCTGCTTATCTATATCTTTAAAAATAAGCAACATGTTTTCAACCATCTCTCCCATAATTACCGGACTAGATTCTCAGTCAACACCGGGATCCAGTTACCTAGAATAAATAAATCTACAAATAAAACATCTCCCCAATATATTGCAACTACACTGTTTTCAAAATTACCGAATCATCTGAAAAACCTAGGACAATGTACTTTGTCAAAATACAAAAAAAGGTGTAAATAAATGGCTAGGAGAGACTGGAAGGAGTCTGATAGATAGCTATTTTATCTCAATGTACTCCTAAGTTTTTTATGCCTGTCAAATTCTATGGATCTGAATGAAGAAGTATGTGAGCATGATGATAAGTGCAATTGTACTAGTGCGAGTGTGTGGAAAGCATGTGTGGGTGTGCTTTGTGTGCGTGCTGTATGCATGCCTGCGTGCGAGTGTTAGTGTGAGTGTCATGTGTGTGTGCACGTGTGCTTGCGAGTGTGGGTGTTGTTGAGTGTGTACGTGCGAATGTGTGTGTATTGTGAGTGTGTGGTGCGTATGTGTGGGTGTTTGTGCGTGTACATTGTGGGTAGGTGTACTCATATCTACCAAGGTGTGGATGTTGAGTGATTCAGGTGATTGTGAGTGTACATGCTAGGTATAGGTCGGGGCAAGTGTGTCATCACACTCTTTTAGCGAATTTCCCATAGGGAAGAAGCTATTACCGTAGGTCTCATGGCAAGAGTTAAGCCCGAGACCATGTTATTTTTTCTTCTTTAGGTGCCCAGAGTCCAAAAACAACAGTCATTAAAATTTTTATATATATATATATGTATATATGTATATATATATGTATATTAGCGAATTTCCCATAGGGAAGAAGCTATTACCGTAGGTCTCATGGCAAGAGTTAAGCCCGAGACCATGTTATTTTTTCTTCTTTAGGTGCCCAGAGACCAAAAACAATAGTCGTTAAAATTTTTATATATATATATATATATATATATATATATATATATATGTGTGTCTGTGAACACGATAACTCTCGTAAAAAAGGTCCGATCGAGACCAAATTTGGTAGAGACGTGTATTCTTACAAATGCTCGGACGAGTTCGTAAACCAGACATATCGGTCAATGGGAACGGGTAGTTTGGGGGGGTTTTGTACCCCAAAATGGGGTTTTTTGCGTTTTTCACATGTAATTTCTAAAAATTTCTAATTTTATATTTCACCATTGGAATCAGCTTAAAAAACTGCACAATTAAGCTCCTTAAAGTTTTTCTCTATCTCCAACGGTTACCGAGATATAAAAAAATCTAAACACAGTACGTTGTATTTTTGAGGAGTATTTTTGAATGTTAATCTTATGGAGGATTAAAAAAAATTAATTTTTCACTTATTATCTAATATTTTTGGATGAAACTTGGTATTTAGCTTCATGTGGTTGATATCCATACATTTGTGCTAAAAAATTATAGTTTATGTGTTTATCAAGGCAGCAAACCTGCATACTCTTTTCCCATGTTAATCATATGGAGATTAGGCAAACTCCTATATTTATGGACAGATGTTGATGAAAGTTGGTATAAATGTTAAAAATAAAATTTTTGATGGTTTAAATGGCTACTTTCAGTGTTCCTCACAGCAGCAAACCTACTCACTCTTTCCCATTTTAATCTTATGGAGAATAGGCAAAAATTTTCATGTTTATGGACAGATTTTGACCAAACTTGTCATATATTATTATTATTATATTATTGATTTGGAAATTCGCTGAGTACGCAGGTCTGCTGCGACGGGGTATATATATATATATATATATATATATATATATATATATATATGTGTCTGTGAACACGATAACTCTCGTAAAAATGGTCCGATCAAGACCAAATTTGGTAGAGACGTGTATTCCTACAAATGCTCGGACGAGTTCGTAAACCAGACATATTGGTCCACGGGAACGGGTAGTTTGGGGGGGTTTTGTACCCCAAAATGGGGTTTTTTGCGTTTTTCACATGTAATTTTTAAAAATTTCTAATTTTATTTTTCACCATTGGAATCAGCTTAAAAAACTACACAATTAAGTTCCTTAAAGTTTTTCTCTATCTCCAACGGTTACTGAGATATTAAAAAATCTAAACACAGTACGTTGTATTGTGGGGCTCTAATGTTAATCTTATGGAGGATAGGGAAAAATTAATATTTCACTTATCAATGTATATTTTTTTATGAAACTTCATATTTAGCTTCATGTGGTTGAGGTTCATCTATTTATGCTTAAAAATCATAGTTTATGTGTTTATCATGGCAGCAAACCTTCATACTCTTTTCCCATGTTAATCATATAGGGAATAGGCAAAGTCCTTTATTTATGGACAGATGTTGATGCAAGTTGGTATAAATGTTAAAAATGAAAATTTTTATGCTAGAAATGCCTACTTTCAGTGTTCCTCACAGCAGCGAACCTGCACACTCTTTCCCATGTTAAGCTTATGGAGAATAGGCAAATAATTCTCACGTTTATTGACAGATTTTTATAAAACTTGTCAAATATTATTATTATATAATTGATTTGGAAATTCGCTGAGTACGCAGGTCTGCTGTGACGGTGGTATTTTACTTTTCTTATTCTCTATTATATTTTTTTAAATCATATTTCTGTGGTGGCTTGTAGTCTCATGGTTGTAGTATTGTAGTTGTTAGAAATTATGTAATAACTTAAGCTTGAATTGAACTCATTCCCCACACACAGGTTCACCTATGTTGGGAATATTGTCCAATATTTATTTTTAGCAATGCTTTGTATTTCTTGTATTCTTTTTATGGAAATAAACCGATTGATTAATTCATTCAATCTTTCATTCAAAAACAGTCGACTCACTCTAGTCCGGACTCGGATGGTTCGGACGCCGGATGGTCTGGACTACTTGGAAATGAGTAATCAGTGATTAAGTGTTCAAGATATCAGTTTAAGCGAAAAAGCAGAAGAAAAACAGATTTCTTTTAATATATACAGTCTTGTAAAGCCAAGATTGTATTCTTCTTTTGTTATAGTAAATAAGTTTGGGATAATCTTATTAATATAAGGTTAGAGTTCCATTTTTTCATACTGTAAAATAAATTTGTAAAGATTCAATTTGCGGTGCTTTATAATTTCATGTTCATTCCTATTTAAGGTGGCACATTCAATTATCAACGTCACAAAAAACTACACTCCACTGAGTTGAACCAAAAACCTGTAATGTTTGGGAAAGCATGCTTTAAACTCATGCTTAAAAATGTGATTTATATAGATACTGTACGCTATTACAGGTTATAATATATATAACCGCGGGTCTAGAATTTTTTAAATCCGGACAGGTGTCCGGTCCCGAGGTGTCCGGATTAGAGGGAATTGACTTTATATAAATTACAGTATATATACGTTTACATTGTCTACATTTTCTTATATCTCTTACTTGTAATTTATAGGTACAGTGTTGAATTTCATTAATCCTCCCCAATATACAAAATTGGAGAAAATAATGAGAACTGTTGAAGAAACAAGTGAATTAAGTTTGATTATGTAACCACTTCACTTATCAGATTGAATAGACTTTAGACAACTGTCTACGTCTTGCATACCTCATATTCAGAGTCTGACAGCACTATTTCACAATCATCATTCTCCTGATTTATTCTCTAGTTGTCGTTTGTAATGGTTTGTGTGTACATGCTCATATACATCCTAATTGTTGCCTCGAGTTATGCTTATCCATCATCCACCTCCAAAAGTGAGTTAACATTTTACATATATTTTTATTCTAATGTAGGAATTGGACTATACAATTTATTATCATCTATAAACACTATTTTTTATTAGTCATTTTAATAGATGCCAAAAATGTATCCTATAATTGTTATTTAAAAATTATTTTCCAACAAAAAGTGAAACATGCTCTGTGTTAATTTTCTAGACCATTAAAAAGTTCATCCTTTTATTAGGTTAGCAGTTACTTCGGGAAATCTACAAAAATAAAATTAGAGTTTTGTCTGTACATTGCTCAGAATTATTCATTTTTTAGTTATTTTTACCTTTCGTATGGTATGTTAGAGAAGCTGAAACCGGTCTTATCTCAATTATTGTCTGTTTATCGGTTTGTCTGTGACGCTTAGGACGGGCTTACTGCTAGTAAATTAATAAATTGGATAGCATTGGATCTGGAAATCATAAATGTAATAAATATTAGAAAATTGTATGGGATTAAAGTGGAAGGGTAGGTCTGGTCCGCTGGGATTATAGGAATTTATTGATATTATGACTGTGTTCCCTTTGTCGCACCCAGTCATAATTTGTCCAGTAATCATGTTAGGCTTTAAAGCTGTAATAATTAATCTTGTGCCATTAATCTAGTGCATACAAGATGTGCATTAACAACACAGGTTAAGTAATATAGGCAAAGAATAAGGAATAACATAATAGAGACAGACTTCAGGAGACAACATAAAAATCAACCATTTTCGACAATACTAATTTTATCCAGCAGTTTTATCTGTTAAAATTAACTTTTTTTTTTCTTCTTCCCAAACTATTAAAATGTAGTGAAACAGGTGTTGAAATGTAAAAATTGAAACCCAAGATGCTCACAGCAGCTCTTTCTTCCTCTTCCTGAACTGTCAAATTTTAGTGTCCACAGCTGTAAACATTCATGTAATTTTATGTTGATATCCTTTGAAAATTAAACATAAATAAATAATAAAATAAAAAATTAATAAACCACCTCTTCTTTATAATATTAAAATAGATAATCAGTATAATGTTGTTCCCAATTGGTTTGTGTTGTAGTGTTTTACTTAGAACAATGTACACTGACTGGATGTGTGTGGGGCACACACCTTAATAATTATATTATTTATCTTTTAATATAAAAATGAATTTCTAATGTTAACCTTGTGGGAACTAAGTTTGTTTACAAATTTTCTACAACCTAAACAATTGATTTCTTAAGCTACAGCTGTTGGTTTACTTTCCATTAGCCATTTTGCTTTACTATCCAAAGCCATCTGAATCATTCATTTATGTGAAACTAAGAAGTAAATGCTGTACAAAATGAACAGCTCTTATTCACCACGTTATAAGTTAACGGTTTTTGGGGATTATTTATTTATATTTTTTATTTTCTATCTGATTAAAAGTCACATGTTTATATGTCGGCCAAATAAAAATTAATTACAATGTTTATAGATATGTTTATTATAACTAATCAGCTGTTGTGTATCTAAATATACAGGGTGTCTCACCTAAAGTGAACCAATAGCTAACTTTTAAACCATGCATATGGCAGCTAACTTCTTATGGGGGACACCCCTTTATTTTCTTAGAGGATTTTAAAATTAATTTCTAATCCGAAAAATATGGCCGCCATTTTCCAATATGGCCGATCGTGTTAGTTACACCATTTATGACTCGAGAATGGCTGGACAGATTTTAATGATCATTGATTGTGAATGTTAGATTACGCGAGTATTATTATAAAAATGCCAAGATTCAGAAAATTGAATATTTCCTATAAAAACCATCTTGCAGTTAGGTTTAGGTTAAGCTTGGATTAGAAAACTGTGAATTAATCCACTCAGATTTATTTGTTTTGAGGGAATGTTATTAATATATCTTATCGTTTCAGTATTTTGTTAACTATACCGCGACGAAGAATATAATCTTTAACAGCGAAGCCGTAATGCTATTCGACTTCAGAATATGGCCAATCTTAAAGTTAACATGTACTTACTGTTGGCGTTACAAAGTTTGCCAGGGCAGCACGTACTAAAAGTATTAATAATATATTATATTTATAATTTAATATATTTTAAAATATACAAATACAATATATTTTAAAATATAAATATGTATTTGAGTTAAAATTACGTCAACATTATTTCCGCATTGGCTGTAATACTATAAATTTTGACCCGCAGCGAAGCTGTTAAAGTAAAATATATGTAATTAATTAATCTCTCTTTAAAAATATCTTAAACTAATGCAGGGGTAAAGATACCATTTTCATAAAAAGTTCAATGTTACTTGACTCATTCATGAAGATTCGCATTAGTAGAGAGTGAACATTTTTCTTCAAGAGTGATGGTTACAAAATGATAGACAAGTAAGTCAATTTTTTACTATACCCTATTTAATATATATTATTTGAGCTGGAAATAGGGTTAAGGTGTTGTATCATTTGAAAAAAATATTCAAAATATCCTAGTCCTCCATATAGATTAATTTTCATTTTTTACAATTCAGCTATTGTCATACTTGTCATGACAAAACCTGAAACGTGGAATAATTTATTTGGAGCTCCCGGATGCCAAAAACACCATTCATTCAATACCGTATATGGGTATCTTAAACAAACAAATATAGTTTGTATCAAAAAAGTCCAAACTGATCTTCAAAATGCCAGCATTGCTATATATGTTGGGAAGTTGCATCTGAAGTAAAATTCAATAAATAAATAATAAAACTAGCCAAAGTAGGTCTACCCGTTCTTCGCACGGGTTAAAAAGGCTGAAAGGTGTAGGCTCTACTGATACCTTTAAGTTATTGTTAATTAATTCTTCATTGTTTACAAAATGACAAAACACGAGTGTCTACAACATTTCAAAGTAACATCTTTCAAATATTGGGATAGGATAAGGATTAATGTAATAGAGACAGTGGTCGGAAAAAAACTTAAAATCTACCATTCCACTATTTCAAATAATTCACTAATTTCCATCCAGCAGTTTATCTAAAAAATAAACTATATTTCTTCTTCTTCCCGAACTGTCAAAATATAGTGCAAACGGATTTTGTCATTAGAAAATGTAAACATTGAAACCTAGGACGGTCACGGCAGCTATTTCTTCTTCTTCCAGACCAGCATAATGGCCGTTTTCTGAGAGCTGTATTAAACATAAATAATAAAAACAAACATTTCACTTTCCACTGGATTCCCTCTCACATTGGAATTAAACCCAATGAGGTTGTTGACAAATTAGCGAAGGAAGCAACTCAGGATGGAGAATCTGTTGACATTCCCATTCCAATTGAGGATTTTGTTAAATTTCAGAAAAAAGAAGCTATTTTTACCTACAATGAGGAGATTAATAACTCCCCTAAAGGACTGTGGCACAGAAAAATTGAAAATTGTTTCCAAACTAAGCCTTGGTTTTCCAATAAGCAATTAAATAGACATTATACAATTGTCTTATGTAGAACACGTCTCGGACATGCCAGAGTTAATAAATACTTATACTCCAAAAGACAATACTTTACCCCTTTATGCTTAAACTGCACTTTAAACCAAGAAGAAACATTAGAACATTTAATTTTTATATGCCCACACTACAATTACTTTAGAAGCAAATTACTCAATAACACTTGTGTAAAATTTAAACTGGATCTTGTGTCTGCTCTTAAAAGTCTTGAAATAGAAACATATAAAGAAATAGCTAATTTCTTTAGAGAAATTAAAAGACAAATCTAATAAGAATCCTAATAATTTTTGAAGCAACCACAAAATAGAGAACTGCGAGGTTGCATGGTCTTTTAAGACCTTAGCCAAAAAAAAGAAAGAAAAAAAACGGATTTTGTTATTAGAAAATGCATTGAAACCGAGGACGTTCACGGCAGCTCTTTCTTCCAGTGTTGCCAATTCGAGGGTAATTACCCTTTTTGAGGGTAATTTGGACCTTCGAGGGTAATTAATTTTCCCTCCGGTATGGTTTGGCTAATGGTAAATATAATATCTGAATTGCTTCGTAATGTTCTTGATCATGAGTAAAATTGAAATTATTAGATTTTTGTTTTGTGGGTTTACTTCTAAAACTAGATAGATACAAAAGAATTTTTGTAGTTTCACACCCCCAAAATTAGTGTTTAGGATTCTAAAAATGTATAATATCTCAAATATCTAGTTTGTCTCATTACCATTGGAATTAGTTTTAATGACATATGCCTATACTTGTCTAGGCACTCCTGCTAGTCAACATAGCTCAGGAAACTCAGCTAGTACCGTACTGAAGCTTACAAAGAGTCAGAAATCATAGTCATATTATGCTACTGGTAAATTTGTGTAGGGCCTCAGAATAGAAGGAGTTAGAATTAAATACTGTACATCATTGACAAAACATTGTTCAAGTTGAGATATGGGATATGCAAATTTGTTTTTTTCATTACAATACAAGCCAAATTAAACTGTGCTTCAACTTGACCAATAAACCAAAAACCAGGTTTGTCTAGCCAAAATGGCGGTAGCTCATACAATGAATGCTTGATATACTAACAATCCAACATGTTAGTTGAAGTTAGAGAAGAACTCAACTCAAGAATTTGATAGGTTGTGCTGAGGTTGATGATTTTTGAATATTACTATGCAGCATTCAATGGGTGATAGAGAAAAACTTTAAGGAATTTAATTGTGTAGTTTTTTAAGCGTAATGAAACAGTTACCAGGGTCACCAATTACAGTGAAAGATCACTGCAATTAATCAATTACCCAAAGTAACATTTACAAAAACAACATTTACAAACAAGGTTAAACATTGTTGAGTTGATTTTATTGAAAACATATGACTATTCAAAAGCTAACTCTGGAATGACAGAGAGAGAGAGAGAGAGAGAAGAAGAATGAGAAGTACTACATTTTTTCTATGAATAGACCAAGTAGTTATATACCTATGTAGCATCACAATAACATTTATGGATGAATAAAATGAGACATTTTCGTGTCTTAGCGAACTTCCCATAGGGAAAAAGCTATTACCGTAGGACTCATGGTAAGACTTAAGCCTGGGACCATGTTATTTTTTCATTTTAGGTGCCCTGAATCCAAAAAAATAATTATAGTAATTTAAAGATTTTTAATTTTATCTTTCACCATTAGAATCAGCTGAAAAAACTACACAAATATGTTTGTTTAAGTTTTTCTCTATCTCTAACGGTTACCGAGATATTAAAATACCCCCGTCGCAGCAGACCTGCGTACTCAGCGAATTTCCAAATCAATCCCCCCCCAAACTACCCGTTCCCATTGACCGATATGTCTGGTTTACGAACTCGTCCCGAGCATTTTGGTCAAAATCTGTCAATAAACATGAGAATTATTTTCCTATTCTCCATAAGAGTAAAATGGGAAAGAGTGAGTAGGTTTGCTGCTGTGAGGAACACTGAAAGTAGCCATTTATACCATCAAAAATTTTATTTTTAACATTTATACCAACTTTCATCAACATCTGTCCATAAATAAAGGAGTTTGCCTAATCTCCATATGATTAACATGGGAAAAGAGTATGCAGGTTTGCTGCCATGATAAACACATAAACTATGGTTTTTTAGCACAAATGTTTGGATCTCAACCATATGAAGCTAAATATCAAGTTTCATCCAAAAATATTAGATAATAAGTGAAAAATTAATTTTTCCTAATCCTCCATAAGATTAACATTGGAGCCTCAAAATACAACGTACTGGACACATTATATATACCATGTTATTTTTTCTTCTTTGTATATATATATATATACATATATATATATATATATATATAAAATTTTAACGACTATTGTTTTTGGTCTCTACTTAATTGTGTAGTTTTTTAAGCTGATCGCAATGGTGAAATAAAAAACCCCAATTTGGGCCATGAGACCTACGGTAATAGCTACTTCCCTATGGGATATGTCTGGTTTACGAACTCGTCCGAGCATTTGTAGGAACACACGTCTCTGCCAAATTTGGTCTCGATCGGACCATTTTTACGAGAGTTATCGTGTTCACAGACACATATATATATATAAAAATTTTAACGACTATTGTTTTTGGTCTCTGGGCACCTAAAGAAGAAAAAATAACATGGTCTCGGGCTTAACTTTTGCCATGAGACCTACGGTAATAGCTACTTCCCTATGGGAAATTCGCTAAAATCTAAACTTGATGTATTTTGAAAATAAAGCATATTTGTATTTGTAAACACAGTACGTTGTATTTGGGGCTCCAATGTTAATCTTATGGAGGATAAGGAAAAATTAATATTTCAGTTATTAATCTATATTTTTGGATGAAACATGATGTTTACCTTCATGTGGTTGAGATCCATCCAATTATGCTTAAAAATCATAGTTTATTTGTTTATTATGGCAGCTAACCTGCATACTCTTGTTCCATGTTAATGCTATAGAGAATAGGCAAACTCCTTTATTTATGGACAGATGTTGATGAAACTTGGTATACATGGTAAAAATAAATTGTTTATGCTTTGTTTATGCCTACTTTCAACATTCCTTACAGCAGCAAACCAGCATACTCTTTCTCACGTTAATGTTATGGAGAATAGCAAACTCATTTATTTATGGACAGATATTGATAAAACTTGGTATACGGTCTAAATAAAAATAGGTTATTTGAAAATGCCTACTTTCAGCGTTCCACACAGCTGCAAACCTGCATACTCTTTCCTATGAAACTCTCTTAATTATTACGGATACTGACAAACCTGTTATGTATTATTATTGATTTGTAAATTCGCTGAGTACGCAGGTCTGCTGCGACGGGGGTATTTGGTTGTAGTTAGACTTTCAATATCCATGGGATTGTGTGCAGGTCGCAATACGAAAGCATAGCTGCATGGATCAGTTTGAACTTTAAAACGTGAATTCTTCACAAAACTAATAGGTATCTTAATTTTAAATTTGGGAAATGTATATTCAGTCTCTTATGTATTAATTTGTGTTTTAAATCACCTGAAATATCATTATAGCGGGAGGATCTCATTCAGTCCAAAGGGGGTTCGGTCCAAGGTCTGAGAGGGGAGGATGAGGGGGAGATTCCCACAGACAGCTCTCTGCAGAGTTTAGTTAGGTAAATTATTGGTAAAAAGATATAAATATATTTAAGGCGATATTCACAGAAAGAAAGCATGGCGGAATAACATGAAAAACATATTGGATTGATCACACCTTGGACCGAACGCATGGTCCCAATTATAGCGAGTAACATGGCGTTAATTTTCAAACTTGGAAAATCTCGACTTGAGGTTCATGTCAAACCGTTTTGTACACAGATTGTTTTAGTAAATGAAATATTATTTTTCTCTCCATTTTTTTCACAAAATTCTAAAATTATCAAAATTATTTCATTTAGAATATACTAATAGTTATTCCAACCCGTTTTACAATTATTTTGAACCTGTTAATTCAATCAGTAGGTTATTTAGATGATAAATTTGCAACAGCAGAGATCAGCTAGCATAGAGGAAATGGTTAGTAGCTAGTGGATTTACCGGTGATTTACACACATGGTAATTACAGCAGTCGATTGTTTAATAGAACTGATAATATACCAGACGAAATAAATCACTAAAAGACGTAACGAAATTACATGTTCTTTTTTAAATTATGGAAATCTTGCATAAAAACTTTTAGAATAATAAGACCTTAAAACAATTAATTATATCAATTATTGTATATATTAAATATATATTATATACGCTATATATATTATTTTGAATGACCCCTAAAACGTGTTCAGGGGGTTGAGATATATAAAATCTCTATATATAATAAACGGTACCAGTGGACAAAAATGTAAACAAAAACAAATTATTTTACTACTCATTAATTTGTCTCTCCAATCATAGCTTTGCTAGCTTGGGCTCCCCCAGGCCCCCATGGTTGTTGTCGGCAGTCCTTAGTATTTAGAATAGAGTTAATGGCAGTGTAGGGAAAGTGCGTGCAAAAGTCCATACCATTATAAACTAAAATAACGTAACACAGTATCAAAATGTGCAATAAGAAGTTACAGTTAAAAATGTAAACTGTTTAGTCACTCGCATAACCTAAAAAACAAATGTAAACAAAATAAAAAAAACAAATGCAAGTGCTTCAATCTGTCGTGTATATCTTCAACTAACAGATATAGTATAGCAATCAGCTGTTGTAAATAAAATATTCATAATGTAAACAAAGTTCTGGTTCCATGGTGTATGGGATCCTTTTTAAAAGGGCTTTTTTAGGGTTTTCCCGACAATTACTCGATTTTTTTCTCGCCGTAAGAACCATCCTTGGACTTCAACGAACATCTTAAAAAAAGAATTGGCCAAATTGGTCCAGGCGTTGTTGAGTTATGGGCTTACCAACACATTTTGTGATTCATTTTTATATAATAGATATAAATATATATTTCTTGGCAAGTAAGTATTTGAGTAGCTTTAAATTAAAGGAGAGTGATATGTGTTGTGTAGTTAAATAATTTGCATTTGTTACCACCGTGTAACACATTATAATTGTGTTTCTGTGCTAAAATTAATACTGAGATTGTTAAAAATCATGAGATTACTTTTTTAAATATTGCTACGGCTGCATGATTCTTATGGTTCAGTAGATAAAGTAGGCAATGACAACCAATCCACCGGCCTGGGTTCAAATACGCTCCTGGGCTTTGATACAGTAATTAATATAAAGTTGATGCAGATGGAGCTGGTCCTATAGAGACGGTAATTCGTCAAAAGCTGACAGAGCAGCTGAAACCTATACACCTGGAAGTTATCAATGAGTCACTCAAACATGGAGCTCCACCTGGTACCGAGGCTCACTTTCGAATCAAGGTGGTCTCCCCTCTCTTCTCTGACATGCCTCTCCTCAAGGTAATTTAAGCGGCTGCATTCCAGGAAAAACTGTTATTATTTTTTACAGAGGGCAATGTCTTATATAAAACCTTAAAAACTATAGATTTTTCACTGAATCCCATTGAAAATTGCCTATCAAAACCCCAGACCCATTAACTTTCAGAAAAACCATACAGAAAGCAGCTTATGAAAACATTCCTTCCTCTAGTAAAGGCGCCTCAGTAAAGGCGGGTCTTCCTTGTTCAATCAAGTAATTTAACTTAGAGCCCCTTAATAATTGACAATTATTTAACAAATCCCATGCTTGATGACATCATCCCTCAATCCAGCTTTGATGCAAAAGAAGCTAGCTTTAGTCCTAACTATGAGATTCTGTCAGGATCAAAACAGTAGTTAGATATGTTCTTGAATCTCAGAAACGTAAATCTCATAAAACATATGAGAGAAACAGGAATACCTGCACCAAAACGTGTACAGTTTTCTTGACCCCCAAAAACGTTTAAGTGCAAAGCATGTAAACTGTCAGATTCTGCTCGTGATAAGAGTTCAAGATGAAACAGTTTACTTCTCTGGGGTCCTGAGCACTGGCTTGATATCTGAGGGAATTTTATTCTCAGTCATGAGCCCATCCATATCTTGCACTTCCAGTAAAATCTTGGACTCATTCTTGCATTCTTGGGGTAGGGTGTTGTCCCCAAGCTGTTCTGAAGGTTGGTGTGGAGATCACTGGAGGTGCATCGCTAGGACAAAAGTACATGATATCTCACCCTGGATAATCGGGGGTTCAGGTTGGGAATAGTCTGGTGAATTTTCCACAACAACCAAGCTCTGGGTCTGGGTCAGGAGTGGCATCTTGCCTTTGGAACCTCTGAATCTGATGTACTTGGCAAGGGAGAATTGTTTTGCAGTTCAGGCTTCCTGTGTTAAACTATATGGGTACAAGTATATGGGTATAAGTTACAGCAGGAAAACTTATATGCTGTTTGGAGGTAGAGATTTCTGCCTTCTCCTCAGGAATATCCTCAGGTATATTGATTGACAGTTAGAATCCTAATGGTGTGTGTGGTTATCACCCAACCTCCAGCTAAATTTCAGTCACGTCTCTGACACTCAATATAAAATGTTTTGGGAGTGGATGGAACTTAGAGACTTTGGTCCACCTTCAGTCAAATCAAAAAGGTGGCATCTATATTTAATTAAAGCAACTAGCAAATGGTAATTTTCTCACTAAAGTAAAACCGTATTCGTACTTTTATAACTAAAACTTGACTTTAAAAATTCTTACTAAAATATATATATATATATACATATATACTAATATATAATATATATATATATATATATGTGTGTGTGTGTGTGTGTGTGTGTATGTATTGTAAAAGTTTTCTATAAATTGAATATTTTTCAGAGACACCAAAAAGTTAATGAAATTCTCAAAGAAGAACTTCAAAAATCAGTTCATGCACTAACCCTTCTAGTGAGTAGTCTAACCCTTTTAGTTTTAATTTTTTTAGAGTTATAGAATTCATATTAATATTTAAATATGAATAAAACTTTTAAAAAGTTTATTTTAACATAAGATACATTTTTAAAACACCTATGTCGATGATCACCCATGCATTTGTACTTCCTCCCACTTATATATTGGATATTGAAACGATATTGGAGAAAGTTTATTGTTTTCGTTAAAAATTTCTAATTTTAGTTGAGAGTGGATATTTCCGTTTTGGGGTCCCTTGAATCCATAAAAGTGGGGTGACTGTCCAAGTGCGTGTTTATATTTCTGTGTGTATGTGTTTGGATGTGTACAGAGCCACAACCTACTCCGTTGGTCTGATTTAGATGAAATTTGGTTTGTATTTATTCTCCGTATCTCCAGGTATTTTTTTGTATTTTTAAGTGTTGGTACCTAAAACCCCTTAAAAAACATAAATATTCATATTTCTCAAAAATTACTGAAGCGATTTTGATTGAAATTTAGTAGTTTATAGAGCACTAACTAATATGACACCTCCCGTATCTCTGTAACATATAAGGTTCAAAGGTTATGGGATTTTAAATGTAAAATAATTTATTTTTTTACGTTTTCTACAAAAATAAATAAGATAAAGTATAATTTGACTACCACTATTAAAACCAGCTCAAAAAACTAAACAAGTTAGTATTTATCTATGACTAACAGTTCCAGAGTGAAGTTAATTTTACTGTTTATGGTAAGCGCAGTACTTTCCGAGAGCACCCAATGTTATTCTTATGGTTAAATTTCAAAAACATTTATTGCTTATCCGGTAATCAGTGTAAGGTTACATCACCCAACAAAACCCGCTAATAAATGTTTGGGGGGCTATGTCCCGAAAAAACTATAACAATTAACGTAACATGTTTTCTCTTGTTAGTTCCAGAGATTGGATGACTATTTTTAAAACAATAATTTTTAAATAAACTTTAAATAGTATAATAGTTTTATTAAAAGTTTTAGTTTTAAAATTAGAAATTATGTGTCAACCGTTTATTTATCTTATACTAGCCAAAGTACCCGTTCTTCGCACAGGTTAAAAAGGCTGAAAGGTGTGAAAGGTGAAAGGCTCTACTGATACATTTAAGTTATTGTTAATTAATTCTTCATTGTTTACAAAATGACAAAACACGAGTGTCTACAGCATTTCAAAGTAACATCTGTGAAATATTGGGAGAGGATAAGGATTAATATAATAGAGACAGTCGTCGGAAAAAACTTAAAATCTACCATTCCACTATTTCAAATAATTCACTAATTTCGATCTAGCAGTTTATCTGAAAAATCAACTTTATTTCTTCTTCTTCCCGAACTGTCAAAATATAGTGCAAACGGATGTTATCATTAGAAAATGTAAACATTGAAACCTAGGACGGTCACAGCAGCTCTTTCTCCTTCTTCTTCCGAACTGTCAAATTATAGTGTTCACGGCTGTTGACATTCAAGTAATTTTATGTTTTCATTCTTTGAAAGTGTAAACATTGAAATTTAGGACGTTTATGGGGCGTAGCCCGAGGGGATTTTAAGGGAACTAATATGCCTATGTTAGATACTTAGATTCTCATTGTTAGATACATACATTCTCATAGATCTACCTTTCTGTAAAATTTCAAACCGGTCGGTTCAGTATTTTTCGCATTTACTTGCCACAACAAACCCACAAACAAACATACAGAAACCACCTCTTCTTTATAATTTTATTATAGATAGATACCTAACATGGAAGGTGAAATCTAGCAGTGGATGCTAGATTTTCACTTTTATTTTGTGTCTATTAACTCTGTATATTAAACCCTGGTCTTGTTACTACCTACCATCCATCTTTTATTAGATACAGTAGGCAATTAATTAATATCACAATACAATAATGGTGACTGGGTGCAGAATCAAAAAGGCGATTGTCAAGTTACAAGGTTAGCACTTCACTTCAGAGCTAGTACCTGGTGACCGAGCTTTGCTCGGATAGAATAAGACATGTATTTTACAAGTTAGTTAGCAAAATTAAAACAAATTTACTGCTCAATGAAAACATTTATGTGGTTTAAATAAAACCGTTTTAATACCCCTTAATTAATATGGCATAAATACTGAACAAATATATAGCCCTCGGGTGGGGATCGATCACGTGACCTTGCATACGTGAGATCTAAGCGCTTAAGCTACGGCGTCAGCCGATTTCGCGCCGTCGTTTAAGAGTTTTTGGCCAACCTCAATTAATTGTTTTAGCTAACCTTATACTGAATTTAAATGTCCATACTGTTTGTTATTATTATCCTGTGATCAACTGATTTTGTTAGAAACGGAATGAGGATTGAAAAGCAAAAGATAAATTTAATTTACACCAATTATTTGGTTTGTTACAGTAGCTTCAAGCAATACAACGAATACGTTTTCTATCAAAACACGGAAGATTTTGGAAATACTCTTTCCTGCTTTTATTTCGCACAGTTATGTTACCCTAAAGTTTTTACAAATTGTATAGTAACCTGATAATTTTACATTTATTACATACATAAAATAAATATTTATGAAAAACCTCTATTCACATATTGTTCTTTGCCGTTTTCAATCAAGAACTGTCAAACGTTTATAAACAGCTGTTTTGGTTTGCATTGTTTACATTTGATTCTCCATAAGCGTAATGTTAAATTTTTAGATTTTAAACTTAATATTACAGTAAAACACGAATTTTCCTGGACATTAGACCTATCTAGAACTTATTTTCTACTCGGAAATTAGTTATTTCCAAAATTTAAAGAAATTCCTAGGTGCCGTTTTCGAGATCCGTGTGCAAATATATATATATACAAACCTTGCTCGTATTATAGTATTGGATTGGATTCAGCTGTTACCAAGGGCGTTCCCAGGGGGGGGGTCAAGGGGATCATGAGCCCACAAAATTTGTTTAATCTTTATGGATTATAATAAGCTTCTTTTGCTAACAAACTTGTTTTCTAACCACTGATAAATTATTGTACGGAAGAAGTATTGAGTGAAATCTTAAGTTTAATTCCAAATCTTTAAACCTATCTCATAATCTTAACTTAGTTCCAATCTCATAATCAATCGTAGTTGGGATTGTTCCGCTGTGTTTGTAGGAAGGCGTGGGCATGTACTGATGCCAGCACAACGTTCGGTCCCCTTCGGCTAATTTCTAAGCTGCAGATTCACACATTGAGTGCTGCGGACCCTCCGGCTGGTCAGGGTGGATGTTACTGGCGGCCTGGTGACTTGCTGGCAGGGCGCAACGCGCATCATTGTTACTGGTCCTACTCAATTCAGCCACCCAATGGAACCTTTTGAGTTTATGTTAGCTATACGTATTGACACTGTGTGCTTTCCCGGGTAGCCTTGGTTTCCAGCTGGCGCAAAACGGGGAGGATGTATAATTGAGGGAATGGCGCACACTGTTCCTGAGTATCCTCCCTTGACCTTGAGTATCCTAAGCCCGGGACCATGTTATTTTTTCGTCTTTAGGTGTCTAGAGTCCAAAAACAATAGTCATTAAAATTTATATATATATGTCTGTTAGCATGATAACTCTCGTAAAAATGGTCCGATGAAGACCAAATTTGGTAGAGATGTGTATTCCTACAAATGCTCGGATGAGTTCGTAAACCAGACATATCGGTCAATGGGAACGGGTAGTTTGTGGGGGTTTTGTACCCCAAAATGGGTTTTTTTGCGTTTTTCACATGTAATTTTTAAAAATTTCTAATTTTATATTTCACCATTGGAATTAGCTTAAAAAACTACACAATTTAGTTCCTTAAAGTTTGTCTCTATCTCCAACGGTTACCGAGATAGTAAAAAATCTAAACACAGTACGTTGTAATGCGGGGCTCCAATGTTAATCTTTTGGAGGATAAGGAAAATTAATGTTTCACTTATTATCCAATATTTTTGGATGAAACTTGATATTTAGCTTCATGTGGTTGAGATCCATACATTTATGCTTAAAAATTATAGTTTATGTGTTAATCATGGCAGCTAACCTGCATACTCTTTTCCCATGTTAATCATAAAAAGATTAGGTAAACTCCTTTATTTGTGCACAGATGTTGATGAAACTTGATATAAATGGTCAAAATATATATTGCTTACGCTAGAAACACCTACTTTCAGCTTTTCTCACAGCAGCAAACCTGCATACTCTTTCCCATGTTAATCTTGTGGAGAATAGGCAAATAACTCTCATATTTATCGACAGATAATGATAAAACTTGTTATATATTATTATTATTATGTTATTGATTTAGAAATTCACTGAGTACGCAGGTCTGCTGCGACGGGGGTATTTTGAATGTGTTGTCCAACTTCTGTAAGTTCCATGAAGTTATGCCTAAGACCTGTATAGTTTTAGTTGATATAATTGAGGAGACTAATAATTAAGATAATTCTACAGTCTGAAATTAATTCATCAAGATAAAAACAATGAAAAAACCATAAAAACATAGGTCCGTAAATCCATTGTTAGCGACTAATGGCTAGCGCAAAATTTCATTCAGATTTTGGTACCTTTATTTAAATGAGGGCTTCCTGTAATTCCAGGTAGGTAATTTGAGGGACAAATTCTATTTAACATCATGGTATTTAACTTGACAAATTGAATTAAACACGTCCCAGAACTGTAAGCTAAGTAGTTTTTGAGATTAGGTTATATATACATACAATGTACAATGAGCTCCCAAAGTAACCGCATATCTTGATGGGATGAAGAGAGAGGGATCACACCACCTTCTGCGTGTCAAGGAGACGGTGTCCCTGACTAACAACCCCACTAATGTTGATGTGTCTCAGGCTCGCAGTCCAGAGCAATGGGATGAAGAGAGAGGGATCACACCACCTCCTGCGTGTCAAGGAGACAGTGTCCCTGGCTAACAAGCCCACTAATGATCATGTGTCTCAGGCTCGCAGCCCAGAGCAATGGGATGAAGAGAGTGGGATCACACCACCTCCTGCGTGTCAAGGAGACAGTGTCCCTGGCTAACAACCCCACTAATGATCATGTGTCTCAGGCTCGCAGCCCAGAGCAATGGGATGAAGAGAGTGGGATCACACCACCTCCTGCGTGTCAAGGAGACAGTGTCCCTGGCTAACAACCCCACTAATGTTCATGTGTCTCAGGCTCGCAGCCCAGAGCAATGGGATGAAGAGAGAGGGATCACACCACCTCCTGCGTGTCAAGGAGACAGTGTCCCTGGCTAACAACCCCACTAATGTTCATGTGTCTCAGGCTCGCAGCCCAGAGCAATGGGATGAAGAGAGTGGGATCACACCACCTCCTGCGTGTCAAGGAGACAGTGTCCCTGGCTAACAAGCCCACTAATGATCATGTGTCTCAGGCTCGCAGCCCAGAGCAATGGGATGAAGAGAGTGGGATCACACCACCTCCTGCGTGTCAAGGCGACGAGTGTTCCCTGGCTAACAACCCCACTAATGTTCATGTGTCTCAGGCTCGCAGCCCAGAGCAATGGGATGAAGAGAGGGGGATCACACCACCTCCTGCTGGTCAAGGCGACGGTGTCCCTGGCTAACAACCCCACTAATGTTCATGTGTCTCAGGCTCGCAGCCCAGAGCAATGGGATGAAGAGAGTGGGATCACACCACCTCCTGCGTGTCAAGGAGACAGTGTCCCTGGCTAACAACCCCACTAATGTTCATGTGTCTCAGGCTCGCAGCCCAGAGCAATGGGATGAAGAGAGAGGGATCACACCACCTCCTGCTTGTCAAGACGACGTTGTCCCTGGCTAACAACCCCACTAATGTTCATGTGTCTCAGGCTCGCAGCCCAGAGCAATGGGATGAAGAGAGAGGGATCACACCACCTCCTGCGTGTCAAGGAGACAGGGTCCCTGGCTAACAACCCCACTAATGTTCATGTGTCTCAGGCTCGCAGCCCAGAGCAATGGGATGAAGAGAGAGGGATCACACCACCTCCTGTGTGTCAAGGAGACAGGGTCCCTGGCTAACAACCCCACTAATGTTCATGTGTCTCAGGCTTGCAGCCCAGAGAAATGGGATGAAGAGAGAGGGATCACACCACCTCCTGCGTGTCAAGGAGACAGTGTCCCTGGCTAACAACCCCACTAATGTTCATGTGTCTCAGGCTCGCAGTCCAAAGCAATGGGAGAAAGAGAGAGGGATCACACCACCTCCTGCGTGTCAAGGAGACAGTGTCCCTGGCTAACAAGCCCACTAATGTTCATGTGTCTCAGGCTCGCAGTCCAAAGCAATGGGATGAGGAGAGAGGGATCACACCACCTCCTGCTTGTCAAGGCGACGTTGTCTCTGGCTAACAACCCCACTAATTTTCATGTGTCTCAGGCTCGCAGCCCAGAGCAATGGGATGAAGAGAGAGGGATCACACCACCTCCTGCTGGTCAAGGCGACGGTGTCCCTGGCTAACAACCCCACTAATGTTCATGTGTCTCAGGCTCGCAGCCCAGAGCAATGGGATGAAGAGAGAGGGATCACACCACCTCCTGCTGGTCAAGGCGACGGTGTCCCTGGCTAACAACCCCACTAATGTTCATGTGTCTCAGGCTCGCAGTCCAAAGCAATGGGATGAAGAGAGAGGGATCACACCACCTCCTGCGTGTCAAGGAGACAGGGTCCCTGGCTAACAACCCCACTAATGTTCATGTGTCTCAGGCTCGCAGCCCAGAGCAATGGGATGAAGAGAGAGGGATCACACCACCTCCTGCGTTTCAAGGCGACGTTGTCTCTGGCTAACAACCCCACTAATGTTCATGTGTCTCAGGCTCGCAGCCCAGAGCAATGGGATGAAGAGAGAGGGATCACACCACCTCCTGCGTTTCAAGGAGACAGTGTCTCTGGCTAACAACCCCACTAATGTTCATGTGTCTCAAGCTTGCAGCCCAGAGCAATGGGATGAAGAGAGAGGGATCACACCACCTCCTGTGTGTCAAGGAGACAGGGTCCCTGGCTAACAACCCCACTAATGTTCATGTGTCTCAGGCTTGCAGCCCAGAGAAATGGGATGAAGAGAGAGGGATCACACCACCTCCTGCGTGTCAAGGAGACAGTGTCCCTGGCTAACAACCCCACTAATGTTCATGTGTCTCAGGCTCGCAGTCCAAAGCAATGGGAGAAAGAGAGAGGGATCACACCACCTCCTGCGTGTCAAGGAGACAGTGTCCCTGGCTAACAAGCCCACTAATGTTCATGTGTCTCAGGCTCGCAGTCCAAAGCAATGGGATGAAGAGAGAGGGATCACACCACCTCCTGCTGGTCAAGGCGACGGTGTCCCTGGCTAACAACCCCACTAATGTTCATGTGTCTCAGGCTCGCAGCCCAGAGCAATGGGATGAAGAGAGAGGGATCACACCACCTCCTGCTGGTCAAGGCGACGGTGTCCCTGGCTAACAACCCCACTAATGTTCATGTGTCTCAGGCTCGCAGCCCAGAGCAATGGGATGAAGAGAGAGGGATCACACCACCTCCTGCTGGTCAAGGCGACGGTGTCCCTGGCTAACAACCCCACTAATGTTCATGTGTCTCAGGCTCGCAGTCCAAAGCAATGGGATGAAGAGAGAGGGATCACACCACCTCCTGTGTGTCAAGGAGACAGGGTCCCTGGCTAACAACCCCACTAATGTTCATGTGTCTCAGGCTCGCAGTCCAAAGCAATGGGATGAAGAGAGAGGGATCACACTACCTCCTGCGTGTCAAGGAGACAGGGTCTCTGGCTAACAACCCCACTAATGTTCATGTGTCTCAGGCTCACAGCCCAGAGCAATGGGATTACATTACATTACATTACACAAAGGGGCGGAACAACGTGAGTTCCTATAGCACGTCAGCCAAGTGGCTTTTGTGCACCCCTGTTGATAGAATGTTTCACGGACCTTCCAAGTTTAAAAACCTGACAAACTGCCGTAGTCTTCCCACAAGCTCCTCCCGGGGAAGGTGACGACCCCTCTCCATGACGCCGAGAGTGGCAGCTCTCACCCCGGCAAGCTCGGTGCAGTCATACAGCAGATGATCAGCAGTCTCCTCGGACTGCCCACACTTCCTGCAGATTGGATCTCCGGGGAAGAGTCCCATTCGAGCAAGATGTTTCCTCATATGTCCATGTCCCGTGATGAGACCTACAATGAGTCTGAGTTCGGACCTACCTAACTGTAGAAGATCCTCAGCGATCCTTGAAGAGGGAGAGCTGAGAGACAGTTTACTTACTCTCAGTAGGGGCAGCTCCGCCCATCTCCTGCGGTGACACTCACGTGCCCACGTGTTGATCTCTCGATCCACATGCGCCCTGGAGATGCCGCAGAAGGGTTGTGGACCCACGAATGGGATCAAAGCGCCATCGTTCGCCAGACGATCAGCTATTTCATTGCCCATAATACCTGAGTGTCCTGGGACCCAGCAAAGGGTAACGTTGTTGTGACTGCCAAGAGAAGACACCGCGTTGCGGCATTCCCACACTAACTTGGAGTCGAAGGTACAGGAGTCCAGAGCCTTGAGGGTGGCTTGACTATCTGAGAAAATGGTAATGTTCTTGTTCCTGACACCTCTGTTGAGATTGAACAGAGCACATTCCATAATGGCTGCCACTTCTGCCTGGAACACTGTGGGGAGATCCCCCATGGGAACGCAGAGCTTTACCTTATCTTGCACCCCCAGTATTCCAGCTCCAGTTCCCTTACTTCCCTTAGAGCCATCCGTGTACCATTCTGACTCGCAGGGATGAAGAGGTCTGCCGCCATCTTGCCAGTCAATCCTTGGTGGAATCACCACTGAAAATGACTTACCGAAGGCGTATCTAGTGTGAAGGTGGTCAGAAGGCATGTCAAGGGCCTCACTTCTGACTACCTGCTCAATTCTGGTGTGACCTACCGAGGGTACATTGAAAGTCATCCAGAGATTCTCACATCGGAGGCGATATGCACATTTCCTAGCAACCATTCTGATGTAGACATCTATGGGCAGGATATTGAGCATACAATCCAAGGATGCTCCAGGGCAGGAACTCATGGCCCCAGAAATCATGAGGCAAGCCAACCTCTGGACCGCCGCAAGCCCCCGCACTGATGCACCGAAGTTAGTCTTTGGCCACCAGACTAGTGAACCATAGGTCATGGCCGGTCTCACCACAGCAACATACAGCCAGTGCAAAAGCCTAGGATGCAGTCCCCATGTAGTGCCAACCATTCGTCTGCAAGTCATGAGTGACCACTTACCTCGATCAATCACCCTTTGCAGCTGCGGTTCCCACCTCAGTGTCTTATCAAGTACCACTCCCAAGTACTTGACCTCGTTCTGCAGATTTACCTCTGTGCCCTGCAGATTCAAAGGTTCCAGCCCGAGCAGGTTCCTCCTTCTTGTGAATGGCACCACCACTACCTTGGAGGGGTTGATGGCAAGACCCACCTCCTTGCACCAGTCCCCCACCAGGTCCAGTGCTCTGTTCATAAGTTCTCTGATCGTGTTGGTGAACTTACCAATAACCAGAATTGCAATGTCATCAGCGTAGCCCAAAGCTAGGACACCAGAATCATTGAGACGCCTGATGAGATCATCAGCTACGAGATTCCACAGCAGGGGGGAGAGAACCCCCCCCTGAGGGCAACCTCTTGTGGTCAGAGCGACATGTCCAGAGCAATGGGATGAAGAGAGAGGGATCACACCACCTCCTGTGTTTCAAGGCGACAGTGTCTCTGGCTAACAACCCCACTAATGTTCATGTGTCTCAGGCTCGCAGCCCAGAGCAATGGGATGAAGAGAGAGGGATCACACCACCTCCTGCTTGTCAAGGCGACGTTGTCCCTGGCTAACAACCCCACTAATGTTCATGTGTCTCAGGCTCGCAGCCCAGAGCAATGGGATGAAGAGAGAGGGATCACACCACCTCCTGCTGGTCAAGGCGACGGTGTCCCTGGCTAACAACCCCACTAATGTTCATGTGTCTCAGGCTTGCAGCCCAGAGCAATGGGATGAAGAGATAGGTATCACACCACCTCCTGCGTGTCAAGGAGACGTGTCCCTAGCTAACAACCCCACTAATGTTCATGTGTCTCAGGCTCGCAGCCCAGAGCAATGGGATGAAGAGAGAGGGATCACACCACCTCCTGCTTGTCAAGACGACGTTGTCCCTGGCTAACAACCGCACTAATGTTCATGTGTCTCAGGCTCGCAGCCCAGAGCAATGGGATGAAGAGATAAGTATCACACCACCTCCTGCGTGTCAAGGAAACGGTGTCCCCTGGCTAACAACCCCACTAATGTTCATGTGTCTCAGGCTCGCAGCCCAGAGCAATGGGGGGGATGAAGAAGATAAGTATTCACACCACCCTCCTGGCGTGTCCAAGGAAAACCGGTGTCCCTAAGCTAACAACCCCCACTAATGAGTTCATGTGTCTCCTGCCTCGCAGCCCCAGAGAAATGCGGATGAAGAGAGAGGGAATCACACCACTCCTATGCCTTGTCAAGGACGACGTTGTCTCAGCGCTCGCACCCACAGCAATGGGATGAAGAGAGAGGGATCACATACCACCCTCCTGTGTGGTCAAGGATGATCAGGGTCCCTGCTAACAACCCCACTAATGTTCATGTGTCTCAGGCTCGCAGCCCAGAGCAATGGGATGAAGAGAGAGGGATCACACCACCTCCTGTGTGTCAAGGAGACAGGGTCCCTGGCTAACAACCCCACTAATGTTCATGTGTCTCAGGCTCGCAGCCCAGAGCAATGGGATGAAGAGAGAGGGATCACACCACCTCCTGCGTGTCAAGGAGACAGGGTCCCTGGCTAACAACCCCACTAATGTTCATGTGTCTCAGGCTCGCAGTCCAGAGCAATGGGATGAAGAGAGAGGGATCACACCACCTCCTGCGTGTCAAGGAGACAGGGTCCCTGGCTAACAACCCCACTAATGTTCATGTGTCTCAGGCTCGCAGCCCAGAGCAATGGGATGAAGAGAGAGGGATCACACCACCTCCTGCGTATCAAGGAGACAGTGTCCCTGGCTAACAAGCCCACTAATGTTCATGTGTCTCAGGCTTGCAGCCCAGAGCAATGGGATGAAGAGATAAGTATCACACCACCTCCTGCGTGTCAAGGAAACGGTGTCCCTAGCTAACAACCCCACTAATGTTCATGTGTCTCAGGCTCGCAGCCCAGAGCAATGGGATGAAGAGAGAGGGATCACACCACCTCCTGCTTGTCAAGGAGACAGGGTCCCTGGCTAACAACCCCACTAATGTTCATGTGTCTCAGGCTCGCAGCCCAGAGCAATGGGATGAAGAGAGAGGGATCACACCACCTCCTGTGTGTCAAGGAGACAGGGTCCCTGGCTAACAACCCCACTAATGTTCATGTGTCTCAGGCTCGCAGCCCAGAGCAATGGGATGAAGAGAGAGGGATCACACCACCTCCTGCTTGTCAAGGCGATGGTGTCCCTGGCTAACAACCCCACTTTTGTTTGTGTCAAATCAATAAACTGAATTTACAATAAAGAATTTTTTTATTAAATTATTTTGAATTTCATTTAATTATTAACCTTTGCAAGTTACATTATTTTGGCCCCACCAAGTAAAACATATCTTGTTGGTTAGGTCCATTATCTATTTTTTTAAGTTATAGGTAGTATAAGAAATACAAATGCGTACCATATTTTATTTCATCCCTCCTCAAGTCTGATACTTTTTAAATTCACTTTTTATACATGTTTATGATAATTTCATTCCGTATTCTTTAGAATTAAAATATACCTAATAAAATCTTATGAACAGCAAAAACCTTAATAACATTTTTTTACATATAAGTACAAGATAGAAAGAGTGTCTACCAAGTTTCTAGCTCTTCGGGAAGTTGAATTTGAATTTGTGTACATTAGTTTTTAGATTGATTACATAAGTGTTTTTATAGTCCCTATTCCTTAGTGTTGACATGGATATGTCTTAGCTCTAGGGGGTGGTGTTCGTGATTTGTAAGATGGAAAATATGTAACAAGTTTCCATAGAAACTACTAGAGCTACTGTATTGAATTTTTATGATAAAAGAATAAGAACAGCTGTTTATATGAACTGAAAAACATGTTTATATGAACCCTTAAGTTAGACCATGGTTATGGGTCTAACTTATTTCCCACAGGGAAGTAAATACAATCATTTTTTATAGTTACTTAGCAGATATGCTTATTAAATAAATTTCCATTGACTTGTGATAACACAAAATGAGCTTAATCATGGGTTAAGCCATGGATAGAAGTTATGTAAATTGATTAATTCTTTGTAAAATTTTATCAGAAATATGATTAAGGATGTATGCTGTCACAGGAAACAAAATAAAATACTATTTTTCATCATAAATTATTAGAGCTTAACTGTATTTAGATGTATACCAAGATTTTTACAATATATAAAATAATAACAGCGATATCAGGCTTTACCTTGTCCCCATAATATTAACGCTGGGGCTATTTGTACAAAAAATAACTATGTTTACACTTTCAATATATCAGTGAACTATTTGTCATAGAACAAAGATTCAAACTTCAATTTCATTTACATGACCACCCCAAATTTCATCATGATCAGAATTTTGTTCAATACCTATTATTGTTCCAGAGTCTAGGTCTTGTCATGACGACGACGTAATACCTCTATAAGGCAAGTCCTCACTCATATTCATAGCTAACTCTCCAACTTTCTGGAAAGCTTAACAGCTTATTTGGTTTGAAATAGGGAAGTGAAACCATTTTCTTTATGATTCATTAAAGAACCAACAATACACGCCAGATGATATATCAGTGATATAAACTGACACCTAATAGAGTTATTAATTACATTAACCTATGATAATCATCTTACACTCATTTCTCATTCATACTTGGCTTAAAATACCTACTTCTGGGTTGGTCCCCATTTCAAATGGTAATTTAATCTAATCTAATCTAATGAGTACTTTGCAACATAACCAAAATAAATGTGTTGGCAGTAAAAAACTGCTAAAAATTTAAACAAACTGATGATAAACAACTTTGTTGAAGCTCTTACAGTTCACAAGCCTGTGGTTGTGTCCAGTGAGTACAAGGGACCGGTTGAGACAGTGATCAGAGAGAAGATTCTAAAACAGTTTCGACCCATGTACCTCGATGTGATCAACCAGTCAGAGATGTATGGAGAACATGAGAGTTCTGAGAAGTTTTTCTGCATTGTTGTTGTGTCATCTGCCTTCACTGGTACCGATACCTATCAGGTAACAAAATTTGTATGATTTTTTTTTAATTTCAATATCTGTAAGTATACTTTCAATATCTGTGTGAGTTTGTTCATATTATTTTTTGTAATTTCAATATCTGTAAATATACGAAGTAATTTAATGTAATAAATTAGGGGTTCCCTGACGACATCACAGAAATAGTCATAAAAATATAGTTATAGTTCCATCCTATTACCTGAATATTTAATAGTACTCCTAACATACATGATTGAACATCGTTACTTTACTTTTAATTTGGTTATCCCATCACTAAGAAGTTTTGTGTCTCCTTCAATGACTGAGCAAAGTGAGAAAACTTTGGTAAGAACTTGAACTTCAGAGTGAGAACTTGAGAATCTGAGAACAGAGTCAAACTTTTAATGTTCGTCGTTATGTGTGTTTGTGTTCAAGTTTAAACAGATTTAGCCACAAAGTATTACGCTCTTTCTTTTAGCATCTCTTGAGCAACATAGTGTGGATGAGGTACATAAATATATAATTACATTTTTCTTGAAACGGATTTAATATTTATCCTTTGTCTGTTCATTAAGACTAAACTCTACAAACATTATCCAAGTTAGCACTATATGAAAAATAAAATTGAAATAGATTTATTGGAGAAGTAAAACCCTATGCTCGGATTTATTTATTATTTCAGAGACATCTGTGCATAAATGCACTTATTCAAGATGAAGTGGTCAAAAACAAGATTGATGGCATTGTAATTAATGTAAGTATTTAAAAACCAAACCATGTCCATAGTTACTGTAGTATACGAGCAATACCCCCGTTGCAGCAGACCTGCGTACTCAGCGAATTTCCAAATTAATAATATAATGATAATAATATATGACAAGTTTTATAAAAATCTGTACATAAACGTAAGAATTATTTGCCTATTCTCCATAAGATTAACATGGGAAAGAGTGTGCAGGTTAGCTGCTATGAGGAACACTGAAAGTAGTCATTTCTACCATAAATAATTTTTATCTTAACATTTATACCAACTTTCATTAACATCTGTCCATAAAAAAAGGAGTTTGCCTATTCCCTATATGATTAACTATCTGACCCGGCGAACTTCGTAACGCCTAACAGTAAATACGTGTTAACTTTGAGATTGGCCCATGCTCTGAAATCGAATAGCATTACGACTTCGTTGTGAAAAATTAGATATTCTGGGTTGCGGCATAGTTAATAACAATACTGAAACAATAAGTCATATTAATAACATTCCCACAAAACAAATAAATCTGAGTGGATTGATTCACAATTTTTCTAATACAACCTAAAAACAAACAAAACCTACCCGTAATACGGCTTTTATAGGAAAGATATACAACAGCTGATTATTATAACAAACGTAATATGTATAAACACCGTAATTATTTTTTATTTGGCCGACATAATTATAAACACGTGACTTTTAATCAGACTAAAAAAGTAAAAAAATATAAATACATAATCCCCAAAAACCGTAAACTATTAATGTGGTTAATAAATATGTTCATTTTATACAGTGCACATTCACTTCATAGTTTTACATTAATTAATGATTCAGGTAGCATTGGATAGTAAAGCATATAGCTAATGGAAAGTAAAACAACAGCTGTAGCTTTAGATTTTTTTTTAACAAATTTATTTCTGGATCAATGTTACATACATTATACACAGAATTTATAACGGATATTGTAACTTAAAGCTTAGAAGTTTTAACTTTTACATAGATATAACACGATCAGGTTCGCTCTGTTCAGAGACACCCATAATAACATGAAAAGAAGGATAATATTTTCATTAAGAACAGGAAAGAACATGAAATAGAAATACTAGTAAAATTTATAAAGAAAGTCCATCTCTTCGACATTTTGTGGGGATTTTGTGGGATAAAAGAGTGCATTCTGGTTTCAAAGTAGAATTTCGATTAATTAATGGGAATAGAATTGCCAGACGGGCGATTCTATTCCCATTTAGCTTTAGAAATCAAATGTTTTGATTGTAGATAATTTGTAAACAAACTTATTTTCCATAAGGTTTACATTAGAAATTTAAAATGTATAAAATGGAAACTAATTGAATTTATGGAAACTGAATATTCCTAAAGCATGACCGGAGCAGAGACGAATCCGAAAAATCAAAGATCATTAAAATTAGCCCAGCCGTTCTCAAGTTATAATGCTTGTAACTAACACGACTTTGTTTTATATATTTAGATATGGGAAAAGAGTATGCAGGTTAGCTGCCATGATAAACACATAAACTATGATTTTTAAGCATAAATGGATAGATCTCAACCACATGATGCTAAATATCAAGTTTTATCCAAAAATATTGATTAATATGGGAAATATTAATTTTCCCCCATCCTCCTTAAGATTAACATTGTAGCCCCACAATACAACGTACTGTGTTTAGATTTTTTAATATCTTGGTAACCGTTGGAGATAGAGAAAAACTTTAAGGAATTTAATTGTGTAGTTTTTTAAGCTGATTCCAATGGTGAAATATAAAATTAGAAATTTTTAAAAATTACATGTGAAAAACGCAAAAACACCCCATTTTGGGGTTTAAAACCCCCCCCAAACTACCCGTTCCCATTGACCGATATGTCTGGTTTACGAACTCGTCCCGAGCATTTGTAGGAATACACGTCTTTACCAAATTTGGTCTCGATCGGACCATTTTTACAAGAGTTATCGTGTTCACAGACACATTATATATACCATGTTATTTTTTCTTCTTTGTATATATATATATATATATATATATATATATATATATATAAAATTTTAACGACTATTGTTTTTGGTCTCTGGGCACCTAAAGAAGAAAAAATAACATGGTCCCGGGCTTAACTCTTGCCATGAGACCTACGGTAATAGCTACTTTCCTATGGGAAATTCGCTAAAAGGAGATTCATATACTATGCCTATTACTTAAACCATTTTTTATATTTACAGTACCGTAAAATATTACCGTACAGTAAAAATGACCCCAGGATAGTAGTAGTGTTGGTCAAAATAATTACCTATAGTAGTCAAGCATTTTTGCCACCCTAAATTTACCATAAGGACTCTTGACTTATTAAGATATTATTTAAAATTAGAATTCTCAGGCACTTGAGATAGATATTAAAACGAGATGGCACGCAGCACCCTGGTGTGAGCAGAGCAAATTTCATAGAACTTATATTATACCCATCATAGTAATCGAATAGTACTGAGTATGCAGGTTTGCTGTAATAAGGGTATAATTTTACATGGTATATTTAAAGGCTCTTAACTAAGTAAAAACACGTACCAATTTTTTTTATAGTTAAGTGAGTTATACCAATTTATCTATTCTCCGTATTACATGGGCAATGACTATGTATATATTAAATATATATTATATACGCTATATATTATTTTGAATGACCCCTAAAACGTGTTCAGGGGGTTGAGTTATGAACTTCTATCTTCCAGATCCAGTCTTAACTGTCACCACGCGGGTCATGTGAATAGCACTTTTCCATAGGAAATTCACTAATAAAATATAAATAGATTATTACAACATTAGCCAATCTACCGATCCCTATTACCTTATATATTTAAGATTGCTATTTAGCTATTGTTTCATATCAAGCTATTGTGGATAAAGTTGGAATATCATCCTAGCTGAGCTATTGTACACTTAAGTAATACAGATAAGAATGTTCAATTTGTATAAAATTAATTTCAAATAATTTGTATAAACTTCCTTATTTGTATTGAAATCTCTATATATAATAAACGGTACCAGTGGACTGACACATACTTTCTCCCTTAAGTAAATTTAAAAAAGACAATCTGTAATAAAACTATCATGTTCTACAAAGTAATTCTAAATATCATTTAATAATTTATTGTTCAAATTGTATGGGGGAACCCCCCCCCCCCCGTAATACCTAGCTTTTTTGAGCTGGTTTTGTTCGGCGATTTGACCTTACACTTCATACCAAGTTTCATGGAAAACGGGTGGAAAGTAAGGAAGAAATTGATTTTTTTATATTTTCCATAACATTGGGCGCTTTCAGACAATGTACTGCGTTTATCGTGGACAGTAAATTTAACTTTTCTCTGGAACCGTTAGTCGTAGACAAATAATTCAAAATACTAATTTGTTTAGTTTTTTAAGCTGTTTCAATGGTACCAGTCAAGTTATACTTTACTTTTATTGTTTTCGCTGAAAATTTAAAAATTTGATTTTTTTGACATTTAAAAGCCCATAACTTTTGAACCGTCATTTTTACAGACATGCGGGTGGTGTCAAATTATTTAGTGCTCTGTGCACCATAAACTATCAAATTTTAATCAAAAATGTTAAAGCCGTTTTTGAGGAAATTGGATTTTTCACGTTTTTAAAGGGTTTTTAGGGGTGAACTACCCTTAAAAATCAAAAATTCAAAAAAATGAAAAAAACGCCTGGAGATACGGTGACTGTATATACATGCCAAATTTCATCTAAATCGGACAAACGGGGTAGGCTGTGGCACTGTACACATCCAGACACACACACACACACACACACACACACACACACACACACAGACACACGGACGGACAGACATCACGCCAAAACCCACTTTTTTGGATTCAGGGGACCCCAAAACGGATATATCCACCCTCAACTCAAATTCGAAAATCTTGACAAAAACAATACTTTCTCCATATACTATGTATAAGGGGAGAAAGTAAAAATTAATGTATGTGTGTGTGTGTGTGTGTGTGTATGTTCTTTATGTGTTGCCAAACTACTCATCCAATCACCATGACATTTTAGGAAGTTGCTCTTTATGTCGAAAATCTTTTTCACTAAACCATTGGGGTTAAACTGATAATGTTTTCAGGGTAAATATTCAGCCCCACCTTATTTGTAGTCAAGCTGATGGTAACAAAGTATGCAAATAAGAAAGAATAAGCTTATACTTAATTGATATGCTTGCTTACCCATGGCATTTGTTTTGATAAATATAGGCCAAGACTCCAGATGAATGGAGACAAGCACAGTACAAAACGCCAAAGGCAGAGCCTATGCTGAATGTTGAAGAATTTGAGAAAGCCCATTTCCCAATGTGAGTACCATACAAAAAATATTGGTAATATCAATTGAAACAGAAACTAGTTTCTAGTTTTTGCGAATTCCCTTCATGAAATAGAGCTACAGTACTTCCATAGTTCTTATGGTAGGACCTAGGCTGGGGATAAATGTTTTTAGTTTCAGGGTTCCCACATGCCAAAACACTATTCAAAAACTGTACATTTACAGATATATAATGTAACTACTTGTTCAACTTCCTTTTAGTCTTCGTAACACAATCTCTCCTAGGACTGATTTTAATCATCCTTTCCTATATTTTCCATCTCTGCATTCTGTCACAGATCGAAGATGGAAGACAATCTGCAAGTTACATGTTAATTGACAGCACATCATCAAGTCCACATGGATTGTCTTTGCCAATCAAAGGGAACATAACACCCTCTGATTGACAGTTTTCAATAGTTGTAGAGGTCAACAAACACAGAATATGAATATTTCTATTCTAGATTTAGTAGACTGCAGAGATATAAATGAATAATGCTAGTTTTCAAAAACTTGAGCATTTTGTGAAATTAGTCAATATAACTTAACATATTTATTTTTTGTTTTCAGAGCTTGGTAGTTATGGACAACAATGAAGAGAATTTTAAACCTAATTACTCCAACCGGTCATGGTAGATTACCTCAATTACTTGACGAAATAAATAAACTTTGAGAATTCAAATCATCTCTCTCTCTCTCTCTCTCTCTCCTCCTCCTCTCTTTCTCCCTCTCTCTCTTGTTGAGTCTTAGGGTGAAATTTCATGTTAATAGAAAAGCCTGAAGGTTATTATAAATAAGAATTTGTTACAATAAAAAAATAATAATAACATAAAATGTCTTCTTTAAATTATTATTAAAAAAGATTTTAGCGAATTTCTCATGGGGAAGAAGCTACTACCGTAGGTCTCATTGAAAGACTTAAGCTCGGGATCATGTTACTTTTTCGTCTTTAGGTACCCAGAGACAAAAAAATAGTCGTTAAAATTTATATATATATCATACATACGTGTGTCTGTGAACACTCGTAACATCTGTAACTCCCGTCAAAATGGTCCGATCGAGACCAAATTTGGTAGAGACATATGTATTCCTACATTTGCTCAGACGAGTTTGTAAACCAGACATATCAGTCAATGAATGGGTACCTAGTTTGGATTTATACTCAAAAATTGGGGTTTTTGTGTTTTTCATGTGTAATTTAAAATAATTTTAAATCTTATCTTTCACCATTAAAATCAGCTTAAAAACTACACAATTTAGTTCCTTAAAGTTTTTCTCTATCTCCAACGGTTACCAAGATATTAAAAAATCTAAACACGTAATGTCAAGTTGATTTTTCGGCGTCAACCGCTCCTTCATGTTGTTAGGATTGCCAAACGTTTCGCCCTTGCTGTGAAGTGGCATCATCAGTGACTAGGCTGAGACTGAAAGGTTGTTTGTCCAGGTGCAGGTGGCTTAGCTTAGCTTTCCTTAGTGTCGTCGAAATTAGCCTCCTGGCGAATTTCTTCCGATGTGGTTGTTAGTAGATCCTTGACCACAGTTTCGACGGCAACGATGAACTCTGCGGTAGGTATGCGCTTCGGAGCTATGGCGTAGTTAAGCCCTTTTGACAAGAGAGATTCTGTTGCCAGATCAATATTTTCGTTGGTGAGATTAATAAATATCTTATTCTTGTCGACAGTAGCGGAGATTGAAGGTGGAGACTGTTTTTTAAAAGTGATTCAAATTTCTTGATGTGTGTATCCTTCTATGTGTGTATTCCTTAAGGCTGCTGATTCTGTCTGATTTTTGTTGTGTTACACGATCAATTAATGGCCAATCAGATGCTACTACCGTAGCCTCTATCTCCTCCTCTAGTTTGTGAATTATTTTATCCATTTTGTGTAGGGTGAATCTGGTATCTGCGATTTCACAACATTGAATGGAAGTTTCAGCTCTTCTAAAGACCCTGTTTATTGCTGATGACTTTTTTTGTTTGTACGAGGGTTGTCCGTAACGTAAGGTTCCCAGTGATTTTACTCAGTGAAAAACATGTTTATTTGCATAAACTCGTACATATTTCGAAAGTTCATACTCTTTCCTATTTTTCTATGTAGTTGCCACCGAGGTCAATGCATTTTTGCATGCGGTGTACCGGCTTTTGAATTTCCGAGTCAAAGAAGTCTGCCGCCAAGTCGCGCAGATAGCTGAGAACCTTTTTCCAGCTCTTCTCGGCCGCCGAAATCCGTTCCACCCAGGTGTTCATTCATATAAGGGAAGAGGTGGTAGTCGCTGGGGACTAAGTCCAGGCTGTAGGGTGGGTGTTTGACGATACCCCATCCAAAGTTAGCGATGAGTTCGTTGGTAACGTTAGCAAACGCACCCCCTTGGACAGCATACCCCTCCTCTTGTTTTGAATGGCACGGCGAAGTTTTTGCCGCAGCAGCGGGCAGCGTTGATTGTTTCACCGTTGGGCAAGAATTCACACAACAATACGCCTTTCCTTGCCGGCACTTTGCGCTTGCTTAAATTTTCGTGGAACGCTCCTCGTCATGGACATCCGTACGCCCGTTCTTGAACTCCCTGTACCATTTGAGCACATGTTGTACGCTCATACACTTTTCTCCATATTTTTCGCACAGCTGGGAATGAATTTCCCCGGACGGAAGGTTTTTGGCAGTCATAAAACGAATCATTGTGCGCAGCTCACACCTGGCGGGCCAAGGAACGTTGAGCTCCATCTTGTTCGGCTGCCAGGGCAAGACTGAGCGCCGCAGACACTTCGCTGTGGTGGGGATTTGGAGTGGGGGAACCCAGTTACACAACAAAACCGCACGAACCCCCGTCGCAGCACTATTAGCGACTGCAGCGCTATGGGAACCTTACTTTACGGACAACCCTCGTATAAATGTAAATATCGTTAGGCACTTGAAAACGGGAGTAGTTTAACCAACTCTCAAAACATTGTGTAGATTTTAAACACAAGACGCGTTGGAAAAGTCCAACTAATTGTTAATTAAGCTGATGACTTCTTGTGATGTTTCAAGGCTACACAATTAGGTAGAATATTCTTGTCCCTGCATCTCTTCAAGAAGGCCAATCAAGCTAGATTCTTGCTGAACTTGACCCGAAGTGACCCGTAGAGTGTTATCTTCTTATGTAACTCGTCCCCATAGAGGTTCTTAATCTTCTAACGTAGGCTTCGCGGCCGGTGTCAACAATGTCAAGTTGATTTTTCTGCGTCAACCTTGTCTTCATGTTGTTAGTATTGACAAACATTTGCCCTTGCTGTGAAGTGGCATCCTCAGTGGCTAAGCTGGACTGAAAGGTTTTTTGTCCAGGCGAAGGTAGGTGGAAGGGTCAACTACCATGGTGGGGGTGGGGATGACCGCGCAGACCTGCCAATTAGCAATGCTTTGTTGAGGTCTTATTGAGAAAGTTTGTGTAAAACAGGTTACAATGATTAGGGTAAATGAAAGCTGTCTTCTTTGTTAAAATTGTTTTATGTGTTTCCTTATTTCTATGGCTTCTCTAATTTTTTAGGGTAGAAAAGTAGGATGTTAGCAAGTATTTGTGTTTTGTAAAATTCTATAGCATGTTATGTAGTGTAACTGTGTTCTGATACGGCTTATTTCTCGGGATTTACCTTTTTATATGGCGAATGTGTTTTTTAAGTCTGGTGGAAATCATTCTTTTGGTTTCTCCTACGTATACGGAACCACAAGTATATACACCTGACGAACTTAATGGAATTTTGTCTTTGCCATTGGGTAGATAGGTATTGATTTTCCTCGGTGGCTTGTACACAACTGAAATATTGTGTTTCTTAAGAATTCGGCCAATCTTCTCGGATGTCCCTTTAACGTATGGTAAAATACCCCCATCGCAGCAGACCTGCTTACTCAGCGAATTTCCAAATCAATGATATAATAATAATATATGACAAGTTTTATAAAAATCTGTCCATAAACATGAGAATTCTTTGCCTATTATCCATAATATTAACATGAGAAAGAGTGTGCAGATTTGCTGCTGTGAGGATCACTGGAAGTAGGCATTTATACCGTAAACGATTTTTATTTTTAACATTTATATCAACTTTCATCAACATCTGTCTATAAATAAAGGAGTTTACCTATTCCCTATATGATTAACATGGGAAAAGAGTATGCAGGTTTGCTGCCTTGATAAACACATAAACTATGATTTTTAAGCATAAATGGGTGGATATCAACAACATGAAAGTAAATACCAAGTATAATCCAAAAATATTGATTGAGATGGGAAATATTAATTTTTCCTTATCCTCTAGGATTAACATTGTCGCCCCAAAATACAACGTAATGTGTTTAGATTTTTTAATATCTCGGTAACCTATGGAGATAGAGAAAAACTTTAAGAAACTTAACTGTGTAGTTTTTTAGCTGATTTTAATAGAAAAATAAAATTTAAATTTTTTTAAAATTACATATGAAAAATGCAAAAAACCCAATTTTTGAGAACAAAACCCCCCAAACTACCCGATCCCATTGACCAATATGTTTGGTTTACGAACTCGTCCGAGCAAATGCAGGAAATGTTGTACTTTTAGCACACTCTTGAAATGATTAACTAATGATATATATTGCACAGTATTAGTATTGGACTCTTAAACACGTTTCCTCGAGCAAAATGTTTTATTGATATAGGAAGGCTTTTTGCAGCCCTTAATATAGCAAACTATAAAATTTTCAGGTACCAATTCAGTATCAATTTGCTGCAAGAAAAGTTGGCTAGCCTCGCAAGCGATACGCATCACCTGACCCCAGGGCGCGCGTAAGGTGACAGTGTGTCCCCCGTGCTGTGTTAGGGTGTAACGAGTGAGCGGATTGGGACTGATGCCACTAGATGTTAAACGAGAAAACTTAACCATATTGTTATGACCACGAACGATTTACACCTTTTGTTGTCATGACCTCTGTTGTATTGTGTTACAGGTTAATTACAAGTGATTTTTTTACTTTCTCCCCCTATACATACAGTAACGGTTCCTATATTGGAAAGTATTGTTTTTGGCTAAATTTTCGAATTTGAGCTGAGTGTAGATGTATCTGTTTTAAGGCTCCCTATAAAAAATAAAAAAGTGGTTTTGGAACTGACGTCTGTTGGTCTTTGTAACTACACAACAGAGACTACAACAATTTTATGATTCCGATTATTGGGAAATTTAGTTCAGTTTTTATGAGTTTTTTTGAATTTTTTATGAATCCAAATTTGTCAAAAACGGCTCTAAAAGTATAAATTTTTATTAAAATATGCTTACTGTCCCAAACACCCAAATGCCTGTATACAAATCACAGTTTAAAGGTTTTGGGATTTAAGTCCAAACATATAATAATAATGTCTTTACTGGGCCAGCCCTCATTAAAATATTACATTTTGTTTTTCATGATAACTTGTGTCAAATTAAAAATACTAAACAAATATCATACAATATAATATGCAATAACAACAATGATACAATAATAACAATGGTTTTTTTGTGAGATGAAAATTTGTTATGCATGGAGTGAAGGACTATCACCCACTAAAACCTCATCCTCAGCTCCTAGGAACTAGCCTGAAACCGTTTTGCACAATATCAAGACTAGGCCACTTTTCGTTGGCTCCGGAAAGTTATCCGTCACTATGAAGCCGATCAACATCGAACTTCTTGGCCTTCTGTATAGCCTCGATAAAACATGCCACTCATTTCTAGGTCTCGTCTCGACAAAGCATTACCTCCATTTCAGAGTTGGGTCGAAAGATCCGACCTCGAGCACCAGTGAACTCGCTTCACTTGCCACCTGCCACGGGAAAAGATGGTGTGCTCTACAGTATCAGGCACATCTGCACATTATATACGATTAGGGCTTGTTAAGGAATTTTTGGACATACCAGTAACCAGAAAGAAACTGGGTCACATAACTACTATGGACCCCCCTCAGGCCGTTTTGACCCCGAGGGTCAGTTTATTGGACTATGTACCCTGGAGGTTGTATGATGATGGTAGCCGGTCTACATGTGTTTGTGTTTGTGTATATATATATACACAAACACAATATATATATACATGTGTATATATATACATGTATATATATATATATGTGTGTGTGTGTGTGTGTGTGTGTGTGTATGGGTGTGTGAGTACGTGTAAGTGTGAGCGTGGTTCATTTATTTATATACTTTATTTAATCGTTGATTCCGACGGAGGATTCAAACCAATGACCCCTGTGTTTATCTGTACGTGGCTTATGCACGCGCAACCCGCGTGCATCAAAATCAAAATATTATGATCCCATTGTTCTCTTTGGATTTAGGTAGCTTCAATAAAGTAGAAACAAGAAATTAGCTTCGATTTTATTTATTGAAGATTTTAATTCTATTTTTTTAATATTGTATTAAAAAAAGTAATTTTTTTCGTCTGGATGAGCCATTTCAGTAATATGTTAATAAATCCTATACAACAAAAACATTCACACAATAAACACTATTTACTACTAAAACACAATGAAAATAAACACACATCAACAAAAATATCAACAAACAAGGTGTCGCACCCACACACGTCTCAGCTAGCTTAGGGAGAAGGGTCGGGTTGCATCTACCCTCTTTAGGTAGGTGATGATTTTCTAGTGACAACTAGAGAATATATTTGAGGTAATTGGGCGCCACTTCATGTAGGAGGTAATTCAAGGTCGAGCATGAAGCCTCGGGTCCGTTCCTGGTCACTACACTACTAAAGTAAGGCAGGGTTTTAAAGATACGACAAAAAATGTAAAGCCCACATCTGACTAATTACTTGTGAAATGACTAATATGACTAAAAGCTTGGTTCAATGAAAAGAAATACTGGATAAAGAACTGATACAAAAAAATGAAAACTCTTATTTATTTACCAACCTTTAAAATGAGACATTTTCTTTAACTTCCCTTATCTGGACAGATCCCCCAAAATATATTACTATCTATCAATAACATTATCATACAATATATAGGCCTAATACACACACCAATCTTAATCCAAACTATTCTAATCGAAGATTGTCCATAATCGGGTGGCCGATTGAGCGTTAACGATGGGGCAGGTCCTCAGCCTAAGGTACATCCAAAATAAATCAATTAAATGTCACTCACCACTAGGTCCCACGCACGGTACCGGGCTCGGAATGCGTTTTATGGTAGTCCAATGACGAGACCCATCTACGAATTCCATCAGAAGATCCGTAGACGAGATTATGTCTAAAAGGTGACGTCTAGGCATGTTGTATTGAACATTGTTGGTGGATACTTGAACCCTGGAAAATTCCTGGACTGATAACATTGTGCATCAAATTACTAATAGAACTATTTGTTATTATGATGTACCTAACTGGCATTCCTGGACCCCAAGTTAAAATTAACAATCAAAGTTGAATTTAATTTCCTAATACAATAAAATCATAAAATTCTCAACCCACATGACAATCATAATAAATTTTCCACCATTAGGAGGCCTGCCAAATAACATACTATAGCAATAACATTTGTCCACTCCAAGACCATAGGTGTACGTATTTAGTTAATCAACATATAATGTAACTGTAGTGACGCTCAGTTGGCCCAATGGAGGCTAAATCAAGTCATGCGTCTGGTGGAGGGCTGGATGCAGGATCACGGCCTTCGACTAGCAGTCTCTAAGACAGTGATTGTTATGCTAACGAGGCGACGGATACCTACAATCATCCCGATGCGGGTGGGTTCCGAAGTGATTCAAACGCAGAGGACAGCCAAGTACCTGGGGGTAGTGCTTGACAACAAGCTTACCTACTGGGACCACATCAGTGGAGCATGCCAAAAGGCAGCCAAAGTGACCTCGAATCTCGATAGACTGATATGGACCGAGACAAGGGAAGCGGAGGCTACTGATGACTACAGCACAGGGGATAATGCTCTATGGAGCGGAGATTTGGGCTGATGCGACAAAGGTAAAGAAATACCGAACTCGCATGTTTGCGGTGCAGAGGCGAGGTGCTCTCAGAGTCGCGTCTGCATACGGGGAGCCATCCCAATTGATCTGCTAGCACAAGAAAAGAAAACTATCTGGGTGCGTGAGCCAGTGGTAGAACGAGCTGAAGCAGCTGAGCTGGCTCGTGGCCAAACAATGGCCACAAGGCAGCGTCGATGCGATGAGGGGACAACCGGAAGGTGGACATGAAGCCTCATATTGGGAACTTGAAGCCATGGATTTGCCGCACCATCCATAACTTAACTATCTCGCTAACTTTCGTAAACTTCTATCTCGCTCAGTTCCTGACAGGGCATGGTTATTTCCGCCTGTATCTGCACCGAAGGGGTAAAGTAGACTCTTATAGGTGCAGATACTGTGAAGACAGCGAAGATGATGTGTACCACACCTTTTTTTGTGTGCCGTCATTTTCAAGAAGATCGTACTGCCCTTGCAAACACAGTTGGTGGTGATCTGACCCATGAGAACATTGTGGGAAAGATGTTGCAGGGTGATGAAAAATGGAAGGCTGTGAGCGACTTCGTATTGTCCATACTGCGAAGGAAAAAAGGGACAGTTGCCTTGAGTAAGGCTACAAGTAAGATATTCTGATACAGAATAGAGGCCACTCACTGTGATGGCGCAATGAGCTCATAGCTCGGGACGAGTGTCGTGGTGTGGCGATACCACCGGGGTTTTAGTGTTTTGCCAAATTAGGGACCTCTGTAAACAGAGCTCCTGGGGTGTTTTCACACTGTCCCTCTTTCCCGGAATGGAAAGAGGTTCATGCGTCGAGCATTTCCCCGGTATATTGAGCCAAAACAAAAGAGACGATCCCTTATTTAAGGCTAAAAAAAACTGTTGTACGATACATCCATCATGTTTAACACTGAATTCTTTTTTTTATATATTCAGCATATTTATTTAAAATCTGTTACCCGTACATCAAATTATAACAATAAGTAAATGAGATGAAAGACGAGTTTGACATTAGTTGTTAGTCACAAACCATTGACTGAACTAACATTATTATAATTTAGATGTAAATATTTGAAACGATCGCTTAGATTTGTAAAATCGTGCCTCTTCAGCCGGTATACCGTCTCACTTGTAAAAACTTGTCTCACTTGTGGTAAAGACATTTTAAACAGAATAAAGTTCATGAAAGTAGCGGTTTCAACTGTTGTAGGTGTTTTAAGCACATTATTAATGTTAAAACCGAGTACAGTATTATTTAATCTATAAGTTATGAATAAACAAATTGTCATGTATATTGCTTAGAATAGTGGTATTTTTTATATCTTACGTTGTATACACCATGAAAGCCTGGGTTATTATTTCAATTTCTATATCAGACAGACAGAGAAATCTATAATGTAACACCACAAGCACGATTAGTTTTATGGGTTAAAATAACAGCAGAACGTACAAATAATTACTGCTTTAGGCAGAGCACAAAAACATATCCATGCCAAAACACCATTAATTATTTCAAAATTTTAACCCCTATAGAAATGCATCACGAAAAAGGAGCAGCATATAGCTAAGCTATAGGTATGACTGGGATGGTGGCGTCATCCTGTAATCCAGCTACTTGGAGATCACGAATTGTAAATAGTTGTGAGCGATGGTCGGTGGGTGTGGTGTTCTGTTGTGTGGATTAACGTTCCCACTATTGAATACTATGTTAATCCACAAAGACCATCTTCATAATTAGACCAATTCGTAATTCAGAGGCCGAGGTTCAGATTCCACGTTAACTGTTACATTACATTACTGTTACATACTGTTGTTACGTTAACTGTTTAAACGTTAACGTTGAACTGTAGGTCCCTTATATATATTATATAGTTGCCATCGGCTGTCGGGCTATTAATTAACAGTCCTGTCTATGGAACATGTCAGCCTTAGTCAGTAACAAGATTACAAGATCGCGCCACAATCATCTTACACTCAATTCTCATTCATACTTGGCTTAAAATAACTACCTTGTAGATGTTTTTAGTATGGTCGCTATTTCAATAATCTAATCTAATTTGATCATTGAGAGAGATGCGCAATGGTATAATCAAAGACAATTTTATTCTAATATTGAAATATAAATTGCCTTTGGTATAATGTAACAGTTATAGCAAAATAACACTACTGCGTACGCGTGACATTACTGTGCATAGACACATCATGCCATGTCAACTCAGTTCTCTATGTTAGCAATACTTGTGTTGTGATTAATGCTTTCGAGTGTTAGACTGTCAGTGTTAACTGTCAAATCTGTCCGCAATAAGTAAACTTCAAACTGTAACCTATAATTTTTACTCAAAAAAGTATTTATATATTTTCTTAGTGTTAGTAAAATGGGCAACAGAAGCTCTCTACTTCTAAGAGAGGAAGAAATCGCACAAATTCAAGAAGAGACGGGATGTAAGTTGGTTTTAGTTTTTATATTACTAGTTAAGGTTGTAGACCTTGACATGTTTATTAAATTTAAGCATTTGTTTATATACACCCACTCAATAAAACTACTTGATAAATAGTATCACGACCCTGCAATTAGAGCTGATGAACCCATCAGCAGAGGAGAGTAACATAACACTATTTGTCATTGCTCAGATACAGTAGGGACATGTGCTTTTGACACAAACTGACAACATTATTATGAATATCCATCCATTTGCAAATGGCCAATAAGTTAGTTTTTTGGAGTGAGATAAATGTGCGAAGTAACAGACAGGACTGCTTTGTGTAGGTTTCATGGGGTGGGCCTTGAGCTGAGCAAGAGAGCTTTTTTCTCGGGCAAAAAGTTTAAGACTTATTGTATTGTCGTATTAGACAATGTCGTAAGTTTGAGGGCAACAGTTAATTATACAGTATTTCCATCATGATTGTACATTTAGAATTAAATCGAAAAACGTTGGAATAATGTTACCAAGGTCAAAAGAAACAGAAAATGTTCTGTGAACATATGGTCCATTTTCCTTCTGTAGTGTGTATGTGTTTTTACATAATTTACTATAACTTTGGAACCACTTAAGGTACCAGCTTCAAACTTAGTACGAATATGTGTAGTAATAGGACCTATAACTGTACATTCAATAACATACCATCATCTCATGACTGGTAAATGACTCATTTACCATCCTAACATGTTCACTACTAAAGAAAATTATGAGGCGTTCATCAAGTGCTGACATGTTGAAACTACCACTGACTAAAATCTAACTTCGAACCGGTACAGAATGCGACACCACAAAGAACATTCCCATACCAGTGCTACCAACAAAGAAAAGCAATATAATATGTTGGTTACAAAAGGCAGGATTTCCCGCGTCCTGGTGGCGGTCAGCCGCGCAGAATTTCCCGTGCATAGCACCGGAAGTGTTAAACAGAACACATTCTAAATCAATAGCAAAGGTACTAGAAAGCTACCAGATCTACAACATATTAATCATAAAGATCTTTTGTCTTGACTTGTCTTTTGTTTATTCGAACACAACAGCCTACTTAACAAAAAGGAGGATTTCAACAAATCCTTTTTTTCATAACCATCAACAAAACAGAAACAAGATACTATTAACAATCTGGCAATTCATAAACATATTTGTTGTCCAATAGGATCTCAACTTAGGTTATACAGTATTATTGATTTTAAGTGTCTCCTGTTGATGTCACATTCACGGTGAAAAAAAGTATTTACGCAAATAAACCCACCATCAAGAACTAAAGGCACAAATACAAGGTAAATATATTTAAAAATATACAGATCATACAGAAACAGAATTACAGAAATACAGAACATTACAGAATATACAGGTAATGGTTTAATTTATTTGAAAATTTTAAATAAATAGGCTACTCTTGTAGATTAGCCTAACTTTAATTTGACAAGGCTACCATTGTGATTTATATTTGTAATTTTTCAGTCACACCAAATCAAATTGAACGACTCTATTCCCGATTTACAAGCTTGGATCGCGGTGATTGTGGAACACTAAGTCGAGAAGATTTCCTTCGTATCCCAGAACTTGCAATTAACCCTCTGGGAGATAGGATTGTCCACGCTTTCTTTGGTGATTCTGGTAATGACAGAGTTAACTTTAGGCAGTTCATGCAAGTTTTGGCTAGATTTCGACCCATAAAAAAGTCAAAGGATAATAAACTTAATTCCAGAGAACAAAAGCTACGATGTAAGTTTATACAAACAATTTTTGTTTTTGTTTAGTTGTTAAGTGATTTATTTCTCTATTGGTTTAAAACAAAATGTATAATTTTAAAATCACCTGGCAGTGGCGGATCCAGCCATTGTGTCAGGGGGGAGGCGAGCTCAGTCGCTACCATTATGATTTTTTTGTTTCATATAATGGACTTGTTATTAACCCTTGATGTCCAGGGTGAACTTTTTGTTACACTCAGTCCTGGGTGCGATCTCACAGTCCGCCTTTTTGAAAATAAAAACATTTAAAATTATTTTTTACTTAAGAACATTTAAAATTATTTTTATTTGAAAACATTAAAAACTTTTTTTTTTACTGTTGAAAATAATTTTATTAATCTAATAAGTTATTTTAAATGATAACTATGTGAATAATATTAAAATTAGTTTATTGAGTATAATAGATACATATAGGGGCCTAGTGAAAAAATTTGTACATGGCAAAATCTGATAAAAATGTAAACATTTTCTAAAACCATAAAAGCGTGATGATAAATAAGACAAAATGTTTAGTTATTAGTATTTTTACATTCCATAGGATATGATGAATATAAAAAATGAAGATACTTATAAAAAACGTATTATCATTAAAATTTGAGACAGTTGCTTTACAGCTAATTTCAGCTTATAACATAGATCTACATTCATTGCAAACTTTTGTCGTACATTCGAGGCAAACAGGTTTTTTACAATAATAGCAAATGTAGGTAGTTTTTCTTATCTTCTTTGGATCACATGTGTAGCATGTCTTTCTTTTATTCAGTCTGTCACCAACAGTGTCGGGTTAGGCTCTTCTACTCCTAGTAGCCTACTCGATGGATGCATGCTCGAAGTTCATGCGTCAACCTCGTATTCTGGAAACGTTGCTACAATTGTGGTTTCACCATCATCATCTCAATCCAATTCACTTCCTAAAGCGTCCTTGTACCAGTTTTTCAAACGTCTCTTCGAAATCGGAGTCCAAAACACACACACAAGACGATGGGCCAGTTCGTGAATCCATTGCGTACTGTCCTGGGTCCGGTCTCACAGACCGCTGACGACAAACAAATCTATAAATTCCTATAAATATTATGACAGGATGAACAAGTGACAATAGGGATCAGTTTTGGTGGTTGGCAGGGGCAACTAAGTACTTGGCATTGCTAGTGTCATCGTCTTTTGAAACCCTTAAACTCAAATAAATAAATAACTCAAGTGGTCTATGAGGCCGGACCCAGGACTTTAAGGGTTAACACTAATAGTTATAAGTATTGTAATACAATAAATCCAATCCGAAAAGGGGACACGTAAACATTTACTAAAGTCAACTAAACTAGAACACAAAAACAGAATTAAAAACAGAGCACAATAAAACACAGAATCAAATGTAGACTGAGGTGGGGTGGTTTATTGCTTCGTGAGTCAGTGACCTTGCACCAGATAGCACAGAATACAGAGAGTAGCGCTGAAGACTCAGGCGCTCGGGACTAGGGTTACTCATCTTTCCCCCCAGTCCGCTTTTGAACATTACCCCTGTCCACATAGCTTCAATTAAACCCCCATGTTCAGTGATCGGTGCGCTACTAACTGGCCTACAAACATCGTTCGACTACTGGGTTAACAAACATTTGTCTCCTAGAGTGTTTTGAAATTTTTGCAGTCTTTTTAAATCATGTCCCGATATCGGAGGGTCAAGATATGAGAGGGTTTACTTTATTTACAACTGTCAAAAAATAAAGGAGGGTAAGCCTCCTCCCCTTTATCCGCAAGTATAGCAGTCATAGCTGAGTGGGTAGAGTACTGCCCTACCGCCCAAAAAACCCGGGTTCAATTCCCGGTCATGACACATGAAAATTAATTTCTCAGACTGCCACCGTGCTTCGGAAGGCACGTTAAGCCGTTGGTCCCGGCTACATAAAGTAGTCGTTAGGTCATGTTAGAGGCAGTAGTGCGACCTGAAAACTCTAACATTAGACCTTGGCCAGGAGGTTCCACGGAACTTGAATCCGAAAGTATGTGAACATTTTTATAATGATTTTCAGACTGTAGAATTATCTTAATTATTAGTCTCCTCAATTATATCAACTAAAACTATACAGGTCTTAGGCCTAATTTCATGGAACTTACAGAAGTTGGACAACACATTCAAAATACCTCCGTCGCAGCAGACCTGCGTACTCAGCAAATTTCCAAATCAATAATATAATAATAATAATATATGACAAGTTTTATAAAAATCTGTACATAAACATAAGAATTATTTGCCTATTCTCCATAAGATTAACATGGGAAAGAGTGTGCAGGTTAGCTGCTATGAGGAACACTGAAAGTAGTCATTTCTACCATAAATAATTTTTATCTTAACATTTATACCAACTTTCATTAACATCTGTCCATAAAAAAAGGAGTTTGCCTATTCCCTATATGATTAACTAGCTGACCCGGCGAACTTCGTAACGCCTAACAGTAAATACGTGTTAACTTTAAGATTGGCCCATGCTCTGAAATCGAATAGCATTACGACTTCGTTGTGAAAAATTAGATATTCTGGGTTGCGGCATAGTTAATAACAATATTGAAACAATAAGACATATTAATAACACGGCTTTCATAGGAAAAATATACAACAGCTGATTATTATAACAAACGTAATATGTATAAACACCGTAATCATTTTTTATTTGGCCGACATAATTATAAACCCGTGACTTTTAATCACACTAAAAAATATAAATACATAATCCCCAAAAACCGTAAACTATTAACGTGGTTAATAAATCTGTTCATTTATTCAGTGCACATTCACTTCATAGTTTTACATTAATTAATGATTCAGGTGGCATTGGATAGTAAAGCATATTGCTAATGGAAAGTAAAACAACAGCTGTAGCTTTAGAAATCAAATGTTTTGATTGTAGATAATTTGTAAACAAACTTATTTTCCATAAGGGTTACATTAGAAATTTAACCCTCAAGTGCGCGCGTGGGGTGTCAGGGAACCCCAGGCTAATTTAATTAGGGATATTTCTCGAAGTAGGTTGATACAACTGCACCCCTTCTAGGTACCTTTCGGCTAGACCCTTAGTTAGCGCCGGCACACATTAGTTTGCCACTGACCTTGGCGTGTGACGGGTTGACATTGACTTTGTAGTTCGTTGCAGTCTGGGGTGTCGCTATACCCCGCGCACGCAGATGAGTAGTCATATCCTACCAAGAAATGTGGACACCTGATTGAAATCAATTTGTATTTGTTTACTAATGTTCAGTACTAAATATTCAGAGTGTAAATAAAATTTGTGTTTCTGAGTGTAACTGAGTGTGTTTTACCTTTATACCGTTTTAATAAAATCAGTAATTCAGGATACATGTAAATATAATTACTTTGGAAATAATTTCTTGATTTATTTTTTATTGAAATAAAAGATATATGAACGCAAAAGTATTTGGAACAATGAGAGATTGATATTTATATCCTGTATAATGTTTATCACTCGGAATTCTCAATAACATTTATACCACACTTACTTCACGTAAAAAGGTTTTAAGTATATAATAAATTCAAAATTATATAATTTACATAAATAGGCCTACTACAAATAATAGTAGTTAAGACAATAATAAAAAGCAAAATTGACAACAATATGAAAAACTAAGTAATATTGATTACGACATTAAATCGCATTTAAGTATATCATTATTTCTATATAACAACATTGTTTGGTTATTTAACAGTTGAATAAAACATAATAATGTTGAGAACAGTGGAAAAATGAAACAAAAACGGACGTTTTTGACCATGGGGTTCTAGGGCACCCCACGCGCACACTCACGTTGCAAATAGTGGCGCGCACACTTAAGGGTTAAAACGCTATAAAATGGAAACTAATTGAATTTATGGAAACTGAATATTCCTAAAGCATGACCGGAGCAGAGACGAATCCGAAAAATCAAAGATCATTAAAATCAGCCCAGCCGTTCTCGAGTTATAATGCTTGTAACTAACACGACTTTGTTTTATATATTTAGATATGGGAAAAGAGTATGCAGGTTAGCTGCCATGATAAACACATAAACTATGATTTTTAAGCATAAATGGATAGATCTCAACCACATGAAGCTAAATATCAAGTTTTATCCAAAAAAAATGATCGTTATGGGAAATATTAATTTTTCCCTATCCTCCATCAGATTAACATTGGAGCCCCACCATACAACGTACTGTGTTTAGATTTTTTTATATCTCAGTAACCGTTGGAGATAGAGAAACACTTTAAGGTACTAAATTGTGTAGTTTTTTAAGCTGATTCCAATGGTGAAATATAAAATTAGAAATTTTTAAAATTTACATGGAAAAAACACAAAAAACCCCATTTTGGGGTACAAAACCCCCCCAAACTACTCGTTCTCATTGACCGATATGTCCGGTTTACGAACTCGTCCGAGCATTTGTAGGAATACACGTATCTACCAAATTTGGTCTCGATCGGACCATTTTACGAGAGTTATCGTGTTCACAGACACACACATATATATTATATATATATATCTATATAAATATTATATATTATATAAATTTTAACGACTATTGTTTTAAGACTCTGGGCACCTAAAAACAAAAAAATAACATGGTCCCGGGCATAAGTCTTATCATGAGACCTACGGTAATAGCTTCTTACCTATGGGAAATTCGCTAAAAAGCTTCTTATCTTTAATGTTTCATGCCAGGTGACAGTGGCGGACCCAGAAGGGGGCACTCTCCCCCCTGAGGATTGGATTAGCTATACTTTTTTATAAAAAAGATTGTGGTTATTTTAATTAGCATCTCGTTTACTCTGTTAAAATTAAAATCGATTCTTTATCATCAATTAATTAAATCCTTTTCTAAGCTGTTTATTGGCATGTTTAAACGTTAATAGTTAATGGGAGTGAGTATTTCGTGCTGATGATGCCTGACAGTTGGCTATACTGCCGCAATTGGCTCTTTCTAATACTGATTAGAATGACATTGATTCAAAGAAATGTTTTAATGTAATAATATAGAATTATATATTGCCATAGATAACAGCCATTAGAACAGTTTACTAAAAACCTGTTCACTTACGATAAAAGTATTTTTACAGTTAAAAATAACTAAAAAATCCTGTTTAGATTTGAATACAGTAACAGGGTTTCTAATTCCATTGATCTAGGTTGAATGCTCAACGGCTATTTTAAAATTATTCAGGAAAAGTGATCAAGATATGCTAAGTTTTTTATTTAAATTAAGCTTATGTTGAATATGGAGATAAAATTGAAATATTTTTTTATTTTAAGTGTACTTAACTTTAGTAACTAAAGTTAACCTAAGTTCCTCCAAATAAAGCACTCTGCAGTAAATGCCAGCTAATTTATACCCAGTTGGGGTGTACAAAGATGATTCATGAGGATTTAACCATTGTTCGTTTAAAGTTAAAATATCACAGTCATGTTTTTATAACCATATTTTAAACATGAATATTTTATTTCTAATGGATTGTATATTTAAAAAGTAAATTGTCAGTGGCTTTATTGATTTTTTATATGACTTAATACTACAATTTTTAGACCTTTCCACATCATTACAAAATTTAATATCTAAGGAGGAGTGGTTGGAGGAGGTGTTGAACAGTTTCCCTGAGAAGTGCTGCATTCATGTCCCTTGTTGTCCGTCGATACTCGTACAGTTGTTGTAGTCATGCACGATGAACTGGTTCCTTCTGCAGCTTCTTTAGTTTAGGGATGTCATGAGCCGGCAGATTAGTATGCTCTGTCCCTGCTTCCTCTGCAGCCGATGTCGTTAGTTGTGGTGTCAGCTCTTTAGCCAACGCATCAGATGAAGAGACGATTCCCACTTATGTTGTTGCCTCAGTAGCTGCATTGCATATTTCTTTTGCCAACCAAATCTTTCGCAATTTATTTAGGTGTTTTCCGTGGTTTGTATATAATTTACGGTCAACTGAACAAACTTTCACTAAACTGACATTGTCTTGCTGGTTTTCTAATTTGTATAGCTGTTCATTTGTCTTTTTGATTTCCTGGTTAAGGCAGGACCAATTTGGTAAGTCAAATCTCATTGGAAGACAAACCAAAATTATTTTTTGGCTGTGATACTTCTTTATCATTTCTGTTATTTTATTTAAGGTATTATGTGCTTCATTCTTTGCCACGTCATTTAATCCTGTAAAAATTACTAAAATATCACCAGATTTTAATTTTTCTCCCACAATATTATGATCAGTTAAAATGTCACCTGCACAGCCCCCTGGTTTCAAGGTTTCTCCCATGGCTATCCGAGCATAGTAACATTTTTGAAATATATATTGTGGTGGGGTCGGTTGTCATTTGACGCATGATGCAGTGCGGCAAAATATTTATATTTTGTTTTTTTTGGAACTAGCCTCTAAAATATCAAATCTTGAGCCGTCTATGGTGTTACAGGATTTCTCTGCTCAGTAAACATAATAATTAGACCTATAATAGACATACAACACACACACTCACATATGACTAACACATTTTTTATAGACATTGATAACTTTCATGCTCTTATTTTATTTGTTGTTATAGTTGCTTTCAAGATGTACGACTTGGACAATGATGATATGATCTCAAGAGATGAACTATTAGCCATCCTGCATATGATGGTTGGTGCTAACATCAGGTAAATTATTTAACCCTTTGCTGTCAGATGGGTGTTTTAAAGATTGTCCTGTAAGGTTGGATGGGCCACTTTACTGCCCACAGCTGTTTCTATGGCAGCTTGATTACTACGAAACGGTAATCAACTGAACGGTTCCGACCTCACAGGACTGTGAGGCTCAATTCTGGGGCCCTTATTATTCATCATCTATATCAATGACTTGCCACAAAAAATTCTTCCAGAATTAATACTTTTTGCAGATGATACTAATGTTTTTGTGAAAGGAAACTCAATGTTGGAAGTGCAAATTTCAGTAAACAAAACTTTGGGAGATCTTCGTGAATGGTTTACAGCTAATGGCCTGGCACTAAACATTGATAAAACAAACATCTTATTTTTTCAAAAATTAAACATGACAAGTATTTTACAACAAAAATTTCTCCGAATGACCATTGACCAAAAATTAAATTGGAAGGAACATATTGATTATTTGTAAAAAAAATTAAGATAATTTTTTTTGCTTTTTCAGTTCTTTCTCAGTGTGCATCAAAAAACGTTACCAGAATAATAGTTTATTTTTCCCATGTAGAATCAATTTTGAGGTATGGCATTACCTTATGGGGAAATTCAACAAATAGTAAAAAGATATTTTCAGTGCAAAAAAGATTCATTAGAAATATAGTTAATGCTCACTTTAGAGCTTCCTGTAAAAACATTAAAAAAATCAGTCCATACTAACTTTCCCCAGCCTGTTTATTTATGAAAACCTTACTTATGTCCATGAAAATAAGACAGATTTAAAAAAGTTCTTAATAAAAAATAAATACAACACGAGAAACAAGAACATTACAGTTACCCAATCCATCAAACACAAAAATTTGAAAAATGTCCTTTGTATATAGGCTAAAGCTGTACAACCATTTGCCAAATAAATTCAAATAATTGACAGTAAATGTTTTTAAAGTTAAAATTAAAGCAATTCTACTGGATAAGGTTTATTATTATAAGGTTATTATTATATTTATAATTTATATTTATAAATTATTATTTATATTTATATTTATAGTTTATTATTATAAGGTATTATAAGGTTATTATTATAAGGTTTATTATTTTTAGCCGACACATCATTGGGTTAGTCATTGTACATTATTGTGGTTATTTTAATTTTCTATGTTTTATATATAAATGTTTTTTCCATTATATTTTATTACAAAGATTTATGTAATTGACAAGACACCAGTTACTGCTATAAGCACCTAATGTAACGTTTATTTGTTTCAATAAACTTGATTTGATTTGATTGATTTGCACTTTTCTGAAATAGGCTTGATAGGTTGTAGGTTCAGGCCTTACACCTTGCGGGGTTGCAGATTGTAGACGATTAAATAATACTGAAGCATGATCTGAGACACTAAGTTTTTGAACACCTACTCTGTAATTTCCATAATTTTCTGTAATTCCATTTCCCAAGTCTGTAAGAATATACAATCGAGATCACAAATGCAGTCTTGAAGAATTACGTCAAATTCTTGTGATTTATTGGTGATACGCTGCACATTTATAAACATAACAGTGAATTTTTGTTCAAAATTAGGTCTACTTAATTTTGTGGCTAGTTAGGTTCAAGATCTGTAACCAGATGGTAAATTGCAGTCTTCAGATTAGTGTGTTGTTGGGAGTTTAAATCACTAAGCCTGGTTAGCCTATCTCTATGGGCAAACGAACATCCTTACAAAAGCTCCACTGGGCCAGAATTCTAGATAATAAATATCCTTCTAAGCTGTATTCGGAACCCCTACCTTAAATTAATTGTAGCTTTCATATTTTGATTTGAGCTTTTTAACTGTATAATTCAAGTCTTTTTAGTCCTTAAGATAAACACGTATACAAGTCACGTGTATGAAGTCGTGACATAAACATGAATGCCTGTTTTTCAATTATTTTCAGAGGGTGATGTTCCAAATTGCTAGAACTTGTACCTATAATAAAATCATTTTGTCTTTGCTTGAAAACTGTCTCTTGGGTCATAGGTATCTCGCCTGCTCTTCTTTTCCTATGAGTTTTAGCATTCGGCCATTCATTGCTATGCAGATTTTCTTCTGTTCCACCATCAGGTCTGTTTGAAGGCTTATTTCTCAACACTTGTGCAAAGTTTAAATTAGATTGAATATCACAATTACTAAATCTGGCAGTGATTTTAGTATGGAGCTGACTGGGTGCTTTGTCATTTGCCACTGCCAATACCTAGGTAGGCATACCCTATGTTGCATGACTGATGTTGAGACCCAACCACATTAATCGAGATAACCCGAACTTTGCTGTATTAATAAAGAGGTGAAGTATCTTATCGTCTATGAAAGTTAATTTATAACGTCCTCATGTTGGTGACTGGTTTCGAGTCACTATACAGTAAAACCTTGATGTAACGAAACTAAATACTGAATTCCTTGATTTAAGGAACATTTTTAAATCCCTTGAGGTGTGTGAGGTGAACACAGAATGAAAATTTTACATTTACGAATTAAATAAATGATGATTGAAACCATGATGTTAAGAATTTCAAACATAAATTTACCTCTACAGAATGAATTTAATAGCGTTGGACCATTATACAACTTATTTCATCTTTATATAACATAGGGTCTACGACTCAAACTCGGTATAATGTATATGTAAACAAACGTGTCCCAACCTGAACGATCTCCCAGAAAAGTCTACATTCTACATCTTGTTTCTTTTGTTACCGTTGGCTATCGTCGCTACTGTCTGATGCTAATTATTGTCGGGCCTATTAACTGTACAGTACTTTGTTATTTGCTAAATTGAGCTGTTATTTTTAAATTGAGTTATTTACTTAATTGTTCTTTACTTTATATTAATTTTAATTTGTTTATTGATTTTCCACAAGGCATATATTATATAATAAATAACATGCAAATATGTAATAGTGAAACGTAATAGTGAAACAATATCTGCTAGTGTATGTTTAGTGAAAGTTCAAAAAGAGGACAATGAATCGGAAAACTCGTCGGTAAAACATCCAGTAATACCACCATAAGATCAAAGTTGGAGTTCGAACATTTTAAGTTCTTATTTATCAATATTCTAAAAAACAAGATAGAAGAATTATAGGTACTTGAATACAAAAATAATTACTCTATCATTTGTTTTGCTGAACACTAGCTGAGATATGAAGAAATCAAGTTTTGTATACCTGATGGACTTACACTCGGAAACAGCTTTAGTCGCAGTCTGCATGTTCATAGTGGAATGTGCATTTTTCTATCCAATCATTTAGAGTTTAAATGGATAGACTTGGACAAGTTTTCATTGAACTGCATTTTGAGGTGGCTGGTGTTGAACTAGGTTTCCAGTTGATTATTATTTCTATGTACAGATCACCCAATGGCAGTAGTGATGTATTTTTGCAATCTATGGAGAACATATTAAAGTATATGATCACCATTAATGTAAAATAGTTATATGTGGAGATATAAATGCTGATTTTGATTTGACGACAACTAAACAAACAGTTGAAAGCTTTTTAAACATTCTCAGGCAATTCAACATTTACTGTATTTACAACAAACCTACACATGGTAAATCTTGCTTGGACAACATAATGACCAATTTGCTTAGACAAGACTACAAATGTGAATTTGCTAAATTGAATATCTCTGATCATGATGGTTTGCAGTTAAATATGTATTTTGATAAATTACTTGAAATTAGCCCGTGTAATAGAAGGGAAGAGGTGAAAACTAGGCCAATAACATAAAACAAAATTGATAGATTTAAGAGTGTTTTGGCAATAGAAGATTGGACTGAAGTTTATTCAATGAATCAGCCTGCAAGTAATTGTTTTGAATATTTTTATAATAGACTTTTATTTCTATTTGAATGTTGTTTTCCTGAAAAATAGTTACAGAAAATAGGTAGAATTTGAGTAGGAAAAAGTCAAAAGAATCTGCTCCAAACTGGTACATATCTCAGCTGAAGAAGATGAAACAATTTGTACTGATATGTAAAGACATGCATGAAAAAAGTGGACTGTTGATGCTACTAATACTGTATTGAGAAATCTAAAACGTCAATATAAGTTAGCTCTTAAAAAGGCTAAAACAACAAAAATTGTGAAATAATTATGAAATCCTCCAATAAATGCAAGACAGCATGGACCACCATCAATATAGGGCTGTGGGAAAAGTACCTACTAAAGACACTAATTCCGATATACAACCTGATGTCTTCAACCACTTCTTCATTTCTTCAGTTGAAGAGATTTGTGAAGGGGTTGATTCTGCTTCCGGAGTAGCAATGGAATATATGAAAAATATGAATGTAATACAACCAGTTACCTGTATTTTTTCTTCTGTGTCATCTGAGAATGTCTTGTATGTAATTAGATCCCATAAAACCTCTTGTTCCAAAGATATATATGGTCTAACAAGTAAACTTATAAAAGATGTTGTGTTTGAGATCTTAGAGTCACTTACATATTGTTTGAATATTTGTATTTCAGAAGGAATTTTTCCCCAATGTCTGAAATTATTCAGAGTGGCCTGAGTGGCAGATCCACCACTATATATATATAGGCTATAGATACCATAGTTCAGAAGGTACATAATGCTTTAGAAGATTGTACTTCCGCTCAGATAGAAAACTTTGTGACTTAAGCATAGCATTTGACACTATAGACCACGACATACTGCTAGCTAAGTTAAAATTTTACGGCTTTAAGGATAAAGAATTGAATTTGTTGAATTCATATTTAACAGATAGAAGGCAGGTTGTAGATGTTAAGGGAATTTTTTCCCAGATTGTTTAGGTGTCAGCGGAAGTTCCACAAGGTTCAGTATTGGGACCAATTCTTTTTTATAATTTTAACAAATGACTTTAATTTTAACAATTCTATTTTTACAACAATATATGCAGGTGACACCTCTCTTCTCAATGTAAGTGAAAGCTTGGATCAACTAAAATATTTGTCAGAACAAGCTTTGTCTGATGCCAAGGGTTGGTTTGTAGCCAATGGCCTTTTTTAAACAAAGATAAAACCCATAATTTAGTTGTTTCTTTAAAGGAGAAAAATGTATGTGATGTAAATAGCTCAGTGAATTTATTAGGTATTAGCATTGATTCTAGTCTTTCGTGGAAGTGTCAAATTAGAGTTGTTTGTAAAAGTTTGTCTAGAGTTATTTATTTACTTGTTAATTTAAAGAGACAGGTACCTTATGAGTGTTTGAGGATGTCTTATTTTTCTTTTTTTGAGAGTATTATAAGATATGGCCTGATAGTTTGAGGAAATGGTGTAGGTATTGAAAAAGTTTTAATTTTACAGAAAAAAAGCTGTGAGGATAATTATGGATGCAAAACCACTTGAACATTGCAGACCACTGATTGTACAAGCTAAGGTTTTAACAGTAGTGAACTTGTATATATATTCGAGGTTCTGATGTTAATAAAGAAAAACTACTCAGCATTGCCTATTAGGGCCATGACACACAAATATCAAAAAAGAGATCGTTATTTACTTCAGTTACCAAAATATAGACTTTCAAAAACACAGAATTACCATAAGTATTTAGGCTTAAAATTGTTTAATAAATTACCAAGAGCTTTGGTCAATTTGTCTGAAAAAAGATTTTCAAATGTCGTTTATACATGGTTAGTAATTAATCCTTTTTATAGACTAGATGAGTATATGAACTGTGATATTAGGTGATAGGTTTTAATTATATTATGTGATTATATTATTTATAGTGTTTTATTATTTTTGACAAGCCTATGTATGATGTTCAAGCATATAAACTGATGATGTCTATTACAATATGTGTGTATTGTTGAAGGAAATAAACAATTTGTCTATTGTCTAATTAAATACTTTAAAAGTGTTATGCAGGTTGGTAGCTTTATCTTTACTTTATTATATGTTCTTTGTTTAGTTTTTGAAACATAACACTTCTAAATAAAACTAGCCTACACCATTTAAATTAAAACTAGTTTTAATTTGTTTACCTGACTATGCATATCACCTAACACAGTGTATTACCTTGGTATCGTGTGATTTATCAAGGTTTAATTTGATTCAATTCGTTATTAAGTGGTTAACAAGTAGATCTGTGAACCTCTACTATAGCAAAATCTTAGCTGACCTAACCTCAATTTAACAAACCTCAATGCATGTTACATTGAGGTTTCTGTGATGATACATTCCTTGATATAATGTATTTTTTATTCAGTCCCTTCAGATTTGTTATATGAAGGTTTAACTGTATTATGGTGTCATTCTCAAACTGGAAGATGTGAAACTTGTTCACTCCTGGAAGGTCGTCAAAGTGACCACAGTGTAGCTCGGTTCTGTGTTTTCGTGTGACAGATGTCATACAAGTTCAACACAAAAAATAGACAACTAAAAAAATGCATGGCCGTACAACAACAATATAGTACAAGCAAAGTGGTGAGTTAAACTTAAGTGTCTAGCCTAGTCTAATCTATTTCTAACAATATTATATCTATTTTTAATATTTTCAGTGAGGAGCAACTTACTTCAATTGCTGAAAGAACAATTTTGGAGGCAGACCAAAGTGGCGATCAGATGATCTCATTTGAAGAGTTCTGCAAAGCCTTGGAACGGACCGATGTGGAACAGAAAATGTCCATTAGGTTTCTCAATTAATTACTGACAGTTACAGTAAATGTATGTTACCTAGTTAATTATCTTGTTATGTGTTAAAAAGATTTTTTATAATTTGTTACTTGCTACATTTTTTCAATATTTATTAATTTCCTGAGGAAACGTGTTTTATGAATTTTCCTTTATGTACAATATATACCAGAAGGACTTGCCCTCAGTGCAAGTGCCTTGTTTGTCACACAACGAAAAACTTGTAACAATTAACCAGAAAGTAATTGACTCTTTTAATGAAATCAAAAGCTATTGCGATTTTTGTTGTTACAACATAATCATATTCAATATTTGATCAATGTGTGACTTTTTGGACTGCTTAGCAACAACAGTTTATTGTTATTGATCTGATTGTTATACTTTGAATTTTTACCTGTGGTTCCCTTTTAACATAATTTAGTTTTCCATTTCTTTGTGGTAAATTACATTTAAACTGATCAATGCAGTTGATCTGTTTCAGAAACTTGAACAAAACGATAGCAGACTATTACAGATCAAGGTGAATAAAAAGTGTAGGATTGACTTCATGATTTCTATATAAAAAAAATTGTACCGAAATACAATTTCTAAACAATTCCCTTGTAGCTTAAAAATTGGATTAGCCTATTTATTATTATAAATTTTATTTTGATTATCAATTTTAGCATTTGGAGTTTTCTTTTAGCTAAAGATATTGATTATTTGTGGTTGGTATTAGACTTTAACAAAATTTAAACTGAAAGGGCAAATATTTTGTCAACTAATCAATCTTTATAAATAATAATATTATTTTATTTTCATAGATAAATGCATATTTCATGCACTTTTCAGTCTTTTCTTTTTCCTTAATGTAAAACCATTTATTTTAGAAATTTTCCATCCTTTTGTTATTGTATACAGATTCCTTAGTTGGCGATGTAAATAGTTTTTAAATTAATGCTAGGCTGAACACATTCTTATTTGTTTTTATTTCACTGGTCACACCACTGGCAACAGTGACCAGTCAATTTCAGTTTATGATATATACTTGTAAATATGTATTTTTGGAAATAAAAATTCATTTATTCATATTGTAAAGAAATTTAAAATTAAAACAATTATGGGGATCAGTATTTAAACGGGTAAGGTAACCTCAGCAACTAAATCTCTTCTTATAGTACTTTTTAGGTCAAGAGACATGTATCTTCCACTTCCCTGACATCATCACCTGCTGGTGGTAATCACTCCTGCCATTTCCACGTTGACAAACATTTTGGAACCATTCCAGTATTTTCCAAAATAAGAGAATAAACCATATACACTGACATGGTCTAATCTCGGACACCATTTTATAGTTTTAGAGCCATAGTTAATTTGTAGGTTAATATACGCAAATAAAAATATTACCTTTAAATTTATCGTGTTTTATTTGTTACGGTTTATTCCTATGTTGTTTCGTCATTTCATTTGTCATATTAAAAAAAAAAATAATAAAGTGTTTGGTTTTACCATGTAAAACTTTGTAATTCCAGACACCAAATTAAATAACAATATTTACCGCTAACCCACCTTTACTGTCCGGACACAAATAATGCATCATCTGTTTGTTACTCTATTACCTATAATTTTCCAAGGTCATTTTCATCTGCTGGGAGTGGTAGGGTGGGGAAGGGAGTGCGACCAATAGTAATAAAGAATCACTGAACAGAAGAAGAACAAACTATATTTAATATCAAAATCTTTGGATCGTTACGATAAATAGGAATTAAAAATTAGGAATTAGGAACTCAATGACGTGTATCAGGTGCGTAATGGTATTAAGCTACGGGATAAAATTCCCCGCTCTCAGTGTCCGGAATTGAACTGGTTTAACTTTATAGCGAATATTTTTTTCGGATTACTTAATACCTATGAAGAAGTCTACATTCTTGATCACGATAAATTTTTCTTTCGTATGGTATGACTTATAATATATTGGTGCTCATATTTTAAATGTCTATGACCTTAGTCGGACAAGGATTTATTTTTCGCCAAAAGTGAGCTGTTGGTAAACTTGTAACTGACGACGAAACAAATGCAAGAATCATTTCAATTCCCACACAGCTGTTTACGTCATGCTTTGGTGATTTTATTTATGCAATGAACAGGCATTTATCTTGTCAGGCGAGTTTGTAGGATCTAATTTAATAAAAGTCTGCACGGGTGTCCGAGATTAGACCCCCTGTCCGAGATTAGACCGATTCACAGTACACTCATCTCAGAATGGCTGGTCTGAGATAAATCCCGAATTTGAGGTGCAATTTTGAAATTTTGCTTCCCCATTCTTTCAAATAATTAGTTGTATATACTGATTGGTTGTGGTTTGAGTATTTTGTAGCTATTAGTTTGTCAATCCAGACACTTGTCAGCTCTCCGACTCAGTGGATTCGAGGGCAGCCTGCGATGTCCTACCCCGGCCCCCTCACCAACATGCTTGTACCTTCACCCCTCACACCATCCATCAATTACAGCAAGCGGCATATCGTCACAGGGTAAGCACACACCTCGGTGAATCCCGGGTGCCTCCGTGCGTTTTCAGGAACTGTCGTGCCTTCTCGGCTCCTCTCGAGTCTATTCTCGTCCATGAGTGTTTGATTTAAAATGTCACCAATAGATAACTCTTCCATAGACACAGTCAGTCAGTAGTCTGCAATGTTATTGTTTATGTTTGCTCCCTGTGGAAGTGTAGGCTACATTGTAAATAAACTAGTGGGCAACTCTTTCGTAACTTTGATAATATTGCGCCAAGATGAAGAATGGTGGAAAAGAATGACACCAAGTTGAAATCGAAGCCTTTCAGTAAATTAAAGTTTAAGGACAAACTATTTTTTGTAAGAAATGAAAGGCCATGTCCTTCACTACAAAGACTTAAGTAAATGTAACCAAATTTATCTTATACCCGACACTTTACTGTTTCTTGCTATGAACAATATGATTGGCTCTGTGGTAGTAAAACCTTAATTAAAATTGTTTTATTGACCTTGCCTTTTATTTTTTTATATTGACCAGACATGAAATAAGGATTTCTAAACAGGTTGACTAAATCATGTACGGTATGAAACGTCAGGGTAAGTTATCTTCATGGCATCCTCGACCTTTGGAAAACAGGGCAGATGAAGAAAAAAATGACAGGTAAACAATTATGTTTAGGCATATGTTTACCCTTAAAATATTCAGTTCATGATTTGGCTTTTGAATTATTTTAACCCCCCTTTAATAATAAACCCAATCTTTAAACAATTTAATTTCAGTATTTCATGACATTTTGCAAAATTACTTTTTAAACATGGTTCAAAAAAATGTTGAACATGCAAATTTGTGAATAAGGAATGGTGCCGTTTTGTACACGGATATGTGAGGCGCCAGCGCCAAGCTTGCTCCAACAAACGGTGATAGGCAGATACGAGGTGATGCTCTCTTCGACATGTTCATAAGAGGTTATGAATTTTTTTTTCATTTCAATTGATAAAATATTTTGACAAAACTTTCATAGATGTATAGAATATTAAATTTAAATGAGATTTCATTGCTTTTTTGTACAAAAATATTGAGTATGGCTGTGAAAATTCTGTTTAAAACAAAGTTGTTCCTAAAAAAGGGCTCAAAAATATTTGTTATAATTTTTGACGTCCTTTACTAATACAACCATTCAAGCAATTGGGTTGCAACTTTACTATAAGTTGCAGAATTTCATGGAACACAATAAAATATCAACTTTTGTATGCCTTTTTAGGTGAATGTTTAATGAAAAATTTAAAAAATTGTAAAATAACACAATTTTTATGAAAATTTAAGGACGGAAGAGATTCCATTTTATTTGAAAAAACTTAATTTTTTTAACAACTGAGAAAACATTATCTGAAGAGAAATAACACAAATAATCATTTTAGCGAATTTCCCATTGGAAAGAAGCTATTACTGTAGGTCTCAAGGTAAGACTTAGGCCCGGGACCATGTTATTTTTTCGTCTTTAGGTACCCAGAGGTCAAAAACAATAGTCGTTAAAATTTATATATATATGTGTGTGTGTGTCTGTGGACACGATAACTCGTAAAAATGGTCCGATTGAGACCAAATTTGGTAGAGATGTGTATTCCTACATTTGCTCGGATGAGTTCGTAAACTAGACATATCTGTCAATCGGAACAGGTAGTTTGGGGGTTTTTTTGTGTTCTTTATATGTTATTTAAAGATTTTTTAATTTTATCTTTCACCATTAGAATCAGCTTCAAAAACTACACAATTTGGTTCCTTAAAGTTTTTCTCCAACGGTTTCTGAGATATTAAAAAATCTATTCAGAGTACGTTGAATTTTGGGGCTCCAATGTTAATCTTTTGGAGGATTAGGAAAGATTAATATTTCACTTATCAATCTATATTTTTGGATAAATGTAATATTTAGCTTCAAGTGCTTGAGATCCATCCATTTATGCTAAAAAATCATAGTTTATCTGTTTATCATGGCAGCTTACCTGCATACTCTTTTCCCATGTTAATCATATAAAGAATAGGCAAACTCCTTTATTTATGGACAGATTTTTGTAAAACTTGGTATAAATGGTCAAAATAAAATTTTTTTTTTGCTAGAAATGCCTACTTTCAATGTTTCTCATGGCAGCACATATTAATCTTATGTAGAACGGGCAAATAACTCTCATATCGACAGATATTGATAAAACTTGTCATATATTATTATTATTATATTATTAATTTGGAAATTCACTGAGTACGGTACACAGTTCTGATGATACAAGGGTATTTTTATGTGGTGAAATTTTGTGGAAGGCTTTAAGTTCATAACAGCCCTCAAAAGTTTGTTTCTGGTGAACAGTGTGTTTGAAAATTGACTTTTGTAAATCTTTATGAACCATATCTTAACTAACTCATTCATTCTTACTCATTCTGTCTCCTGAGGAGTTAGAAGTTTGGCCTGTGTACTCTTTTGGACAATGCTTACATGATAGTTAGTAAACTACAATATGGGTTTCACAACTTGATCCACCAACTACCTGGTAAATTGTATTTGTCACTCTACTTTAAATTACAGTTTCACTCATAGCTTTGCAAATACATCGAGGTTTGTGGCATGGTTTAAAATTAATATTCTTGTGATTAGAAAAATCTTGGGCAGCATGGTGAGGTTGATTTCTTTGCAACACAATTCCTATTAAGACACGGGTACTGTTGGGGAGTTAATATTAAATTTTAATCAGAGGTTATAAAGTTATCTATAGGGAAGGACCAGTCCGCAAGGACATTAATGAATGTGTAGAATGAACTGTTTGATATTGAAACATATACCTTACAAACTCCAGTTCCGACGTGAGTGGACAAGGACGCAATGGATCCCAACACAAGAATGACGCTGGCATCTCACTTCAGGCATGGTACTTGGTGTTGAAATTTTCCTCTCTTTTGATGTTCGCACGCAAAGTCTTTTAATAGTTGTGGCCACTTCGAAGGTACGCGGAAGTCGCGATACCGCACATGACACTAGCTTCTTGATTAGGGTTTTTTTTAGTTTAAGAATGCAAATAAAATAATACTTGAACTTTGTTAAATTAAAAGAGACTGGACAATAGTTAAAATATTGAATATATGATAAAATAACTAAAACGTTTACTTGAGGTAGTGAGAAATAAATGAGGTGGCCGGTACTAAGACCATGGGCTGTGGACTTGGACAGAGTGGCTACTTGACCAGGTAGCTGATCCGTCGTAAGCGATAAGAAACAGTGAACAATAGGACATCGAAACAATGATGTCTGGAGATAAGTGGATATGAATTCTGTGGCTGTAGTGTTTGGCATTACCTACCGTTTTTAAAATAAAATAAATTTTCTTCTGTCTTATTAAACAAAATACTTAATTTAAAGCTCAGAGCTCCTTTTTCTGAATATTAAACAGGTACTTTCGCCCCTGTCTGTACAAGACAGGCAAAGTTTGCAGATGTACATGTCTGTACTGTCCAGGCATTGCAGACATGGCACAGCTCACTTTTTTCAAGTGTGACAAATGGATTGCACAGCAAACGTCACTCTCTGCGGAGATCAGCGTAACAATCCATCCTGACAAAATCAGGGATTAGTGGGTGCAAGTCCCACACTACCGGGTCTCTGTGATGTTCATTAGCATTACCTCTTCCTCCCCAGAAAAAAAACATACAAAATAACCAGCACCCAGCCTCTCCACTCTACTCCTAATGCTCTTAACTATGCAACTCAAATCCATGCGTTTTTTTTTGTGCCACCAGTATATATTTTCATTGATTTCTTTTTAACATACTGCTTTAACGTACACGTAAAATATTTGCTCGGACGAGTTGCTCGACGAGGTGGAAATTCGCTGAGTACGCAGATATGCTGCGACAGGGGTATTTAAATTACACATGAAAAACACAAAAAACCCAATATTTTAGTACAAACCCCCCAAACTACCCCTTCCAATAGACTGATATGTCTGGTTTACAAACTTGTCCGAGCAAATGTAAGAATGCATGTCTCTACCTCTGCTATGTACTCTAGTTATTGTGTTCACAGACACACACACACACATATATATAAATTTAAACGACTATTGTTTTTGGTCTCTGGGCACCTAAAGAAGAAAAAACATGGTCCCGGGCTTAAGTCTTGTCATGAGGCCTACGGTAATAAATTTCCTATGGGAAATTTGCTAAAAACTTCCTCGTTTACTAACTAATTCATGTTTTTGTACTGAATTAAATCATTTCATAAAATATTATTATTCCTAATAAATATTCTCTGTGCCAAATTTTATAATTTTACTACTACTATAAGTGCATCTAATGATCGTGTATTTGAAAAGAGGTTTTCAGCCGCTATATGTAGTGTTTTTGGAACACCTGCCATCGAAATGTGACTGCTAACCTTACTGAATTGCCCTGGAGAAGGAAACCAGGAACCTTAGCACTTGTTCCAGCATTTACTTTGATTTAATTAGATATTGCTTGTTTATTTAGTACTGCCCAGGAAGTATGAGTATCTTAAGGACTTTTGATGCAGATGAAATCAACTTCATTTCCCATCTAATATAGTAATGTATATTTAGAATGGTTGAAAACCTTTCACAACCAATAACCTCAAATTCCAGAAAAGAAATTTGCATCTCTGCCAATTTAGGGAGGTTTCTGGTAAACAGCAGGAGTAACTACATACTTAATTTGATATATCAATTTCTTTAAGTTCAAGTTAGTTAATTGATATTTAATACAAACAGATTTCTCTTGAAAAGACCTTTGTAAGGAAAGGTCAGATTGGGTGAATGATAAAGAAGCTAAGTTGTAATTTCCAATGTACTTGATTAACATAAATTCAAAGTTGGGATCGTCAGATAGAAATATTTGAACATAATTTGTATTCTTCTACAAAGAGCATAATTTTACACCCTATATATCCCACAGTACAGTGTGTTCACATAGATTTTTCTATCTACAGTTAGTGGTATTAAAAACACAAGTTAAAATAAGGAAACTTTACTTCTGTACAAATTTGTTACAAACCGTATCATACAAATATAAAGAATCTAACTGATAAAACAACACTGATAAAACAACAAGTTAAATTTATTTCACATAAAAAGAGTAACAAATCAAAATCTCCAAACAAAACAACATCACAAATACTATTAAATCACAATTTATCATCTTATAAATAGAGAGTCAAATATGAACCAGGCTCAAAAATATTTTTAAATGAAAATATATACCAGCAAATGACTGGCAAACAAATTCCTAGTTTTATTAACATCTTAATATGGAGAAATAAAAAACCTATAAACTAAATACTGTATCAGTAACACTTTTAAGTCAATTTTCAGAACAGAGAGAGCTCCATCAGACTAATGAATTGAGTGAGTACATACGTATTATATCAGAGTCATAATTGTGAACAATTTTAAGGCACATTTAAAAAATGTGTTGATTCATTAATTAACTATTCCCATCTGTATGACAGTTTTGTGACTTTCAATTACATTAAATTATATCCAATAGGATTACTCTTTAATGCAGGTGTTTGCAGTGATTCTATGTCATTTCCTATTTAACATTTCTAAATTTAGACAGGTATGTTGTTTGGAAAATACAGAGTTTAATGTATTTAACTCAGAGGGTAGGTACAAAGAAAATTATTGTGTATTATGAATAAATTCTTGTTAATATTTAAAAGAAGCAAATAACGGGGTTTTTTGGTGAAAAGCTTATTAGATAACAACTAAAACATATATTTAAAAAAGCCTCAAGATTCAAGATTCTATGCCAAGTGCAAGTATATTACAATCCATTAATGTAACAGATATTTCATGTGTATTGCAAGTGACCTATTTTGAGATTAAAACATAAAATAGTAATTTTAAGAGTGCAGCAGACAGTAACTTTCTTTCATCATGCTAATCGTCAAAAGAACTTTTGTTAATAACTTTTCTACATACAAGTCATTGCAATTTGGTTAATTTTATACCAGCTCATTTAAACAAACATCAACATTGTACATAAAGCTATTTTTTGTTAAAATATATATTTGTCATAATAAAACTCTTTTGCAGTTCAATTTCTTCAGCTGGCCTACAAACAAAATGTTAAGTCATAGAGAATATTGCTAATAATTTTTTCCTTACTTGTAAGAGGAAAAGTTTGCCTTACTTCAAGAAGTTTTCCTTCGCAAGAAGCCACTTATGGTGAAAATTAAAGTATAGTACAGTAACTTAGATGAAAGTGGCGGTTTCTAGGCCACGGATCAAATGTATGGGATTTAGCAGAGTGCCAAATTTTGATCAAGGCACGGAATAGCAATTTTAAACCAGATTGTAATAAATAAATATATATTTTTACCCATCTGATCAAGTTTTCAAACCAGATTGTAATAAATAAAAAATAATTTTACACATCTGATCAAGTTTGAGCTTTTCAATTTATTTTTTACTCCCACTGTACAAAGCTAATTAATGTAGAAAACACTGATTTCTATTTTGATTAGAATGTAGGGAACTACATTCTAAATTAGTTGAGTTTGATATTATAATACAGTAAATGGAGAATAAGAAACCGTATTTCATGTTGGTTTGGGAGAGTAACAATTTGTTAACATCGCGGAGTTCACTTTGCAAAATGAGTTTTTGAATCTTAAGAACCTGACAAGAAAGGCAAGGACCACTGCTGCACTGATGATAGTAAAAAAGGAAAAATGTTCAATAAACCACCATAACAAACTATCCATATAACTTCAAAGGTTTTCAAGGTAGGGAAATGAAAAGAATTTTAAAACAGTACTGAGAAGTATTACACTATTTATCACAAGATTTATCAACGTAAAAAAGATGGATGTAAAGACAGCTAGTACGATATATATACAGGTTCACCAGCTATACTCTTAAGGATGGTCTGAATACAAATCAAATGTTACAGTTTGCTTTTTTAACTTAGAGCTATATCTCATAACACTAAAGCAGGATAGAGATCTAAAAACCACCTGAAAATACCTTTTAGTCTGCAGTACCTCTGTCAATTGGATTTTTATTCCTAAGAAGCACTGTTAAAAACTCTGAAGTTTGTCTGTTTTCAAAGAACATTTTTTAAATAATGACATCAGATTAGTTTGAAATTGGAAAATGTTTACCATAAGATAAGATATTCATAAGCTATCATCTATGTGTTTAAAATTGTAATAAACCTTTTGGGTATATGTTAATAATATTTTTGTTAAGCTGATTAGCAATAGTTTATCATGAAATTCTAATCATACAGATTACTATATGCATGTTTTCTGGTACAAGACAAGGTCAAAAACTACAGACAGTTCTGTAGACGCTTCAGATTTGGATATTTGATGATCAGTAGAAAACTTCCCAGCTTTATAGTTTTGTAATATATACCAACTGCCTATGAATGAACACACCTATCCTTAGTAGCCACTTCTTAATATCACTGTTCAAATAACATCTTTATACATAGACCATTTTTCAGTTGGTCAGCTGAAACTGAAAAGTAAACCTTGTTGTTATTTACCAAAGAAATTCTATTTTGAGCCTTAACCCTTTGTGCTCGGTTGGTCAGTAGCACTGGCCGTGCCAACCCCTTGACAGCTCGGAATTATTTCCCTTGGTGTTGTCCACGCCGCTCGGGTGGCCAGCAGTACTGGCTGCGCTACATTCCTTTGTCATCTCAACCGCCATGATCGACAACCTTTCCACCAGCTCGGAATTATTTTTGTGTCAAACCTGGTCTGTTTACAACAATGTTTGTAAGGACAATAAAAAGAAAACAATGAGCGAAAATAAAGAATAATGTCAATACAACATTATCTTATCACAATTGAATAATATGACAAAACATTTTCGTCATACTCCTCCAATAATTGCCTCAAGTCATCCAAATTTAAATTATTGTTTATTGTTATGTTTACCTTTATTATCTACTGTGGTTACTAATAAAATAAATAATAAATTAATAATAAAATGTACAGTTATTTACAAAAAAACAATTGTTATTAGCATTAAATATCACCACTTTTCAGTCAACACAACAGTAGAACTGCAGAACAACATACTAAGCATAAACTTAATTTCCAACAAATGTATGGTTTTAGAAGTTTTAGAATGAAGGGAATTCATCTTATTCGTTAGTTCATCTAGTTCATTCGTTTCCCGAAAGATTGCAGTACATCCCAAACCTAGCACATAATATTAAAAAAAGAAACAGATGATTATATTTAGTGGCCAGTACTGCTGACCTTCCGACCGCTACTCGGATTTAATCACGTCCACAGCACCACTGGCTATCCGAGCGGTGAGGTCAGCTCATATAAAAATTCATTTGACTTTGGTGAGAAAATGGTGACGACCAGTACAGGTGGACATCCGAGTGTGCAGGACAAGTTATAAATACTCATCCGAGCGCAAAGGGTTAAGGTATTATTATTTTCAATAAACAAACAAACTTCATTGTTCTTTATAGCCTGTGGTGTAATTATTGATAATTTACTTAGCATTTTATAGCCTGTGGTGTTAATATTGATAATTTATTTAGCATTGAGAAGAGATCTAATGGATCACGCCACTTTTTAAAACAAGATGGTTACTGTATCTGTTGAAAGTCATGACACAGATAATAGGAAAATATTTTGAGTTTTCATTCTGACATTGCAACTTTCAATGCTACTTTTAATAAACTAACTAATGGTCAAAGTTTTTACAAAACAAAAAACAGTTGTGTTTTGAATACAATATAACATCACCTACTGGACTTAATTTATAACAATAATTTTGTAATTAGAGCCTTTGAAAATTGGTAAGTCTCAGGTATAAGTCACACCAAAATCACCATTTTAAGTTGTAATTATTGTTATGTTTGGCAAGTTGGTCAGATTATAATGCATATTTTAAGTGATTGCAATTAATCATGATTTCTCTCAATTGCATACATAGAAAGTCAAATCTTATAACCCTATAAAGTAATATTTCATGGATCTTAACAAAATCTCAATAAAAAACAGAGTAAAGAAATTGTCACGTATATTAATTTATATTTTTGAGTTTTTTAGATAAAGCAAAATGTTGAAACGATCCAAATTTTAATAATGAAAATATGCTTTAACCTCATAAACAAAGTACAGTATTTAAAGTTACTCCTAACTGAACACATTATCATCTGGCAAACTTTTACTTCAGTCTAAGCGATTACAAAGTATACATTTTATAAATTTAAAGAACAGACTAGAAAAATACTATTCAATATTTATGTAGATAAATATTTTACTATCGTTGCACCATTCTGATTCTGTTCAAACTAACTATCATTATCCGTAATCCTAGTCACAATTTTCAGTCACTTTATTAGTTATCCTATTTAATATTAATAAAATATACAGATTGTTCATTCAGCACAGAGTTTATGTGTTTTTTTACAAATCACTCAAAGCGCAGTAAAATAATTACAAGACCAGAAGTTATCAATATGAGAAATGCACTAAACTAGATAGGAAACCAAAAACTTTGTCTATAACAAATTGAATACAGAATATTTTTTAGATTGATAATAAATGAATTCCATACATGGTCATTTAAATTGCTTGGTAAAATTTATTAGTGAGCAATGATATTATTTACAAAAGGCTACAGAAGCCTGTACTATTTTTTTAATAGCCCTAAAGAAAAATATTCTAACAGGAAAGAAAAAGAAATAGAAAACAAATAGAAACAATAATATTCAAAGCCAGAATTATTTTCTTTTTATGGATTGATTGATATAATACATCAGTTGCAAACCAAAAGAATGAATAATAAATATAAGTATAATATTAAAAAACCATTTGATTTGCATTAACTCAATACAGTACATGTAAAATCAAACAAGTCATTCTAAAAGAAACCATTTGATTGTTTCTTTAAACATCACAGGAATTAAAGCAACCATAAGTACAATTCAAAAACACTCTTAATGACTTACCAGAAACTGAGAACACGAACTAAATTTCCTTCCATGTTCACAAAAATGACTTTGGGTGGAAAATCAACATTTGGTAAATGTACTAAGTGAGAGATATCAATCATCCCAAAAGCAAGGGGCAGTTCTTTAATTTGCCACTTGTTATCTAAGTCCCACATTTTAACAGGGCCATCATCACTTCTTGAGAACAAAAAGTGACCGGCAACTACAACACTTGCCATTTTGTTATGTTCAAAGCTATCAAGCAATCTGTTGGAGGTTAACCTTCCTTCTCTTTCACCAATAAACCACAGTTCACTTGGAGTCTTTACGTAGACTCCTAAATCATTAGTTGGAAAAAACTGACAAGTGTAGTCAATTCCTGTTGTCTTGGTTAAATTCTTAATAACTCCATCAGTGCCATGAAAATCAATAGTAGTTGCGAAAAATGTTACTTTTTGCAAAGTTGCAATCAAGTGGATCCTTTCATCAACGATTTTACTCCAAAATATTTGGACTTTGTTGTAAGGCTTGAAGAATTCAAGGAACTTCAGTTCTTCCAGGTCAAATATAGTTACTGAGGATCCAGTCAACTCATTTGAAATAAAAGCCATCTTTTTACTATCTCCTTTAAAAATTTGAAACCCTACCCAGTTTTTATTATCAATTTCCTCTTCATCTTCATAACAATGGGATTGAGGTTCATAAATGATTTTCACAGAATCCAATTTAACTAAAGTATCTATGTTCCAAACATGGAGACGAGCACTTGGCAAAACTGACTTGTTAACCAATCCTGGATAACCTATCAAAATGTTGTCGACAATGACGTGTTTGGATTGAGGCTGATTGAAGTTGGTTTTAAGCAATCCCTGCACATCCATTGGAGGAGATTCTTGATCAATGAAAAACCAGCAATGCAGGACTAGCTCATATTTTGGGCTTTCAAAAGAAAATATCTGAACAAAATTGTTATAAACCAAAAGAACTTTAGTGTCCAAAACATACAAACTATCCAAGTTAATCGGCAGTTTTTTAACAGCACAAGTCTGAAAGAATGGTTTATTGGTAATATTCCAAACCTCAATGATATGAGCAAATGACAGGAAAAGCCAGTAGTGTCCGTCTTTGTCTAGATGATTGACCACTTGATTAACTTTTCCATCAGCCTTAGGGCGGAAGGATTCAGTTGTAAACATGCCAGCCCGCAAGTTGAAACGTAAGCACTGATCACGAATATAGCACTCCCTAGCTGTGCAAAGTGGCTGAAGAGATGTAAAGTGTGGAGGGCATATAATCATGTCCTTATACTTCCCTTGGATGCTGTAGTACTCTTCTGAAAAGTTAAGTCGAGGCATCCACACACTGTCAGTATTAAGTTTCTCACGCCATTTCTTGCTGACAGCTGAGCAAGCAAGTACATCTCTAGTCTGCAGGTATGCTGCAATTTTTTTTACAACGTCATCTGGCAAACCCTCCATTTATGAATTTATCTGGAAAAATGTATGAAATGTTACAATTTTAAATATGTAATTTTAAAAACTAATTTTAAAATTTCTATATGAATGGAGTGAAAGTAGGATACATTTTTTTTACAAATAAATACCCCCGTCGCAGTAGACCTGCGTACTCAGCGAATTTCCAAATCAATAATATATGACAATTTCGGTCAAAATCTGTCGATAAACATGAAAATTATTTGCCTATTCTCTACAAGATTAATATGGGAAAGAGTGTGCAGGTTTGCTGCTGTGAGGAACACTGAGAGTAGGCATTTACACCATCAAAAACTTTTATTTTTAACATTTATTCCATCTTTCATCAACATCTGTCCATAAATAAAGGTGTTTGCCTATTCTTCATATGATTATAATGCAGGTTTGCTGCATACTCAACTGATAAAAACATAAACTATGATTTTTAAGCGTAGATGGATAAACCTCAACCACATGAAGCTAAATATCAAGTTTTACCCAAAAATATTGGTTAATGAGTGAAATATTAATTTTTCCTTATCCTCCTCAAAATACAACATACTGTGTTTAGATTTTTCAATATCTCGGTAACCATTGTAGATAGAGAAAAACTTTAAGGAACTGAACTGTGTAGTTTTTAAGCTGATTTTAATCGTGAAAGATAAAATCTATAAAATTATTTGAGTACCAATTTTTGAGTACAAATCCCCCCCAAACTACCCGTTTCCATTGAACGATATGTCTGGTTTACGAACTCATCCGAGCAAATGTAGGAATGCCCCTACCAAATTTGGTCTCGATTGGACCATTTTTACGAGAGTTATTGTGTTCAGACTTATATATATATGTATAATATAATAGTTTTATAACTGGCTTCACCTAATTATTTAACAACATTCAGAGAAAGATTAAACAACCTCAATATCAATATAATCGTGCAATATTTATTATGAAAGATAAAGAACTACTTGCAATTATTGTATGTGTCTTTAGGAAATTTCATGATTTTTCTTAGGTCTTAATGCTCCCATATACCCTTACTTTCATTATTTGGAAAGTATATTCACCAGAAAAAATGGTTCAAATGAAAAACCACTGAAATTGTCAAAGAATCCAAATTATGGTACAAACAAAACTAAAGCTAAGTTTAATAAATGACTAAGTGTTGAACTACGGTACAGTACTTGGATAAGCTAAACAGAAAACGGGACTGTCTTTAACACAAATAATTGATTAACTACTAATAGTAATAGCGATAAATGCATCAAATAAAAAAACCAAATAGCAGTAGACCAACATACTCAGAAAGTTTTCAATAATAATTTAGATTTTATTTTGAAGATACAATTAAGATAATCTCGATCTCGGGAAGACTCAGTCCTTTTGACACCAAGTAGTGTTCATCATTCCAGGTATTACCTTACCAATTTTTACTTTTTCTCTATAAAATGAAAATTAAGGCTCAAAAAGTTAACACACTGTACTAATTTTTTTATCTCAGTAGCCTAAATAATAACTAACATAAAGCAATGATTCAAAATACTCATTATAATAAGTCAATTGTTTATTTTATATTACTTGAGATGAAACAAACTAAGCTTCATCATAAGTTTAGCTATATAGCACCATAGCTATATACTAAATGTTATCATAGTACATAACATAGATCAAGGAGTCATATCAATTTATGTATATGGCCTACTCCATAAGAATATCACATGGAAAACTAAGGAAGTAAGTTTGCTGCCATAAGAAATATTTAAACTGTGGATTTTTTACGTATACATGGTAAACCTTGACTAGTTGAAGTTTTATCACAGTACTCATATTACAAATGCAGGTTTGCTGCTATCATTGCTATCCTATGTAATTTTAAAAACTAATTGTTAAATTTCTATATGAATGGAGTGAAAGTAGGATACATTTTTTTTACAAATAAATACCCCCGTCGCAGTAGACCTGCTTACTCAGCGAATTTCCAAATCAATGATATAATAATATTATAAACCAATGCTATATCAATTTTCTTAAACTGGATAGAAATAATGGGGGGAATGAGTATGTATTTTTGCTCCCACAAAGAAAAAGATTTTAGAGCATACATTATTAGACCTTAACAATATGAAGCGGTACACCAAGTTTTATCACAATATTTCAAGTAATAACCAAGATATCAATTTGTACTTTTTGCCCGTAAGATTGACATTGTAGCTCTATAAGGCAACTTACTACTTGTAACAGTTCCTATATCTCGGAAACAGCTTAAGATTCAAGGAGCAGATGCTAATATTAATTTAATTTTTTCATAAACTATATGTAAAACCACCATAAACCCTCTTTCAGGGTGCAAAGCTCCCCCCTACAGTTTTGGTATCTGGCAGTCTCAAAAACCAAAAACCTCTCATGTATTCACTGTGTTCTCTCTTCATTTCTTCTGTCCACTTCCAAGGAGTTTTCCTTCATCCAAGGAGTTTTCATTTTACCGTTCTTCACTATATTAAATATTTTCTTGGTGAGTCTGCCGTCGTTCATCCTAAAAATGTGACCATAAAATCTTGCTCGCCTTTTCCTAAAGTTGTCTGTAATGGTGTCTGTTTGCTTGTATAACTCTACTATAGGTCTCTTTTTCCATATTCCTTCTCTGTGGACTGGCCCATAGATTTTCCTTAATATTTTTCTTTCTTGTTTTTCTAAGTCTTTTATCTTTGTTCTTTCTTTAATTAATAATGTTTCTGAGGCATATAGGGCTTCCGGCAACACTACTGTGTTTTAGTGTCTTAGTTTAGCATTAGTGGAGATGTTTTAGCGAATTTCCCATAGGGAAGAAGCTATTACCGTAGGTCTCATGGTGAGACTTAAGCCCGGGACCATGTTATTTTTTCTTCTTTAGGTGCCCAGAGTCCAAAAACAATAGTCGTTAAAATTTATATATATTATATATATATGTATATATATATATATATATATATATATATATATATGTGTCTGTGAACACAATAACTCTCGTAAAAATAGTCCGATCGAGACCAAATTTGGTATAGACGTGTATTCCTACAAATGCTCGGACGAGTTCGTAAACCAGACATATAGGTCAATGGGAACGGGTAGTTTGGGGGGGTTTTGTACCCCAAAATGGGGTTTTTTGCGTTTTTCACATGTAATTTTTAAAAATTTCTAATTTTGTATTTCATTATTGGAATTAGCTTAAAAAACTACACAATTAAGTTCCTTAAAGTTTTTCTCTATCTCCAACAGTTACCGAGATATTAAAAAATCTAAACACAGTATGTTGTATTGTGGGGCTCCAATGTTAATCTTATGGAGGATGGGGAAAAATTAATATTTCCCATATTAATCAATATTTTTTGATAAAACTTGATATTTAGCTTCATGTGGTTGAGGTCTATCCATTTATGCTTAAAAATCATAGTTTATGTGTTTATCATGGCAGCAAACCTGTATACTCTTTTCCCATATTAATCATATAGTGAATAGGCAAACTTCTTTATTTATGGACAGATGTTGATGAAAGTTGATGTAAATGCTCAAAATATTAATTGTTTACGCTAGAAACACCTACTTTCAGTGTTCCTCACAGCTGCAAACCTGCATACTCTTTCCCATGTTAATCTATGGAGAGTAGGCAAATAATACTCATATTTATTGACAGATAATGATCAAAACAGTCATATATAATTACGAGGGTTGTCCGTAAAGTAAGGTTCCCATAGCGCTACAGTCGACAATAGTGCTGCGACGGGGGTTCGCGCGGTTTTGTTGTGTACCTGGGTTCCCCCACTGCAAATCCCCACCGCGGCGAAGTGTCTGCGGCTGCGGCGCTTAGTCTTGGCCTGACAGCCGAATAAGAAAGAGCGTCCCATTGCTTGGCCCGCCAGGTGTGAGCTGCGCTCAATGATTCGTTTTTTGACTGCCAAAAACCTTCCGTCCGGGGAAATTCATTCCCAGCTGTGCGAAAAATATGGAGAAAAGTGTATGAGCGTACAACATGTGTGCAAATGGTACAGGAGTTCAAGAACGGGCGTACCGACGTCCATGACGAGGAGCGTTCCACGAAAATTCAAGCAAGCGCAAAGTGCCAGCAAGGAAAGGCGTATTGTTGTGCGAATTCTTGCCCAACGGTGAAACAATCAATGCTGCCCGCTACTGCGAGACACTGCCGTGTCATTCAAAACGAGAGGAGGGGTATGCTGTCCAAGGGGGTGCGTTTGGATCAGGATAACGCTCGACCGCACACTGCTAACGTTACCAACGAACTCATCGCTAACTTTGGATGGGGTATTGTCAAACACCCACCCTACAGCCCGGACGTAGTCCCCAGCGACTACCACCTCTTCCCTGATATGAATAAACATCTGGATGGAACGGATTTCGGCGGCCGAGAAGAAAAAAGAAAAAGCGGTTCTCAGCTATCTGCGCGACTTGGCGGAAAACTTCTTTGACTCGGAAATTTAAAACCCGGTACACCGCATGCAAAAATGCATTGTCCTCGGTGGCAACTAAATAGAAAAATAGGAAAAAGTCTGAACTTTCCGAATATGTACAAGTTTATACAAATAAACATGTTTTTCACTGAGTAAAATCACTGGGAACCTTACTTTACGGACAACCCTCGTATTATTATGTTATGGATTTGGAAATTCGCTGAGTACGCAGGTCTGCTGCGACGGGGGTATTTTTTGTTGTAGTGGTTCCATGTAAGTCGGTATGTTTTTTGTAGTTTCATAATCCTTTCTTCGTTTGATGTTGTATTCAGTCCTGTTTTCTGTATAATTTCTCCTAGGTATTTGAAATTCTCTACTTGTTTTATGCTTCTGTACTTAGTTTCCAGTGAGAGTCTGTCAACGGATATAGTATCCATATATTGTGTTTTTTCATATGATATGTGTAATCCTGTTTTAGCTGAAATTTCATGTAGTGATTCTAATGCTTCCTTTGCTTCTTTTCTGTTATTTGTTATAATCGCTATATCATCAGCGAATTCTAGACATTTAACTTTGACGGCTCTATCCTTGTGCTTTCCCAATTGTATTCCCTTGACTCCTTTTTCCCACGTCATATATATCGTCTCTAAAATTGTGTTAAATAAAATTGGTGAAAGACCATATCCTTGCCTTACACCTGTATTAATTCTGAATGGTTCCGATAGCTCCCCCATAGATTTTACTTTTGATGTCGTATCTGTAAGTGTTTCCTGGATAAGTTCTCTAGTTTGCCAGAGGCAATATATATATATATATATGTGTGTGTGTGTGTGTATCTATGAACACGATAACTCTCGTAAAAATGGTCCAATCTGGACAAAATTTGGTAGAGACGTGTATTCCTACATTTGCTGGGACGAGTTTGTAAACCAGACATGTAATTTAAACAATTTTTAAATTTATCTTTCATCATTAGAATCAGTTTAAAAAACTACACAATTTAGTTCCTTAAAGTTTTTCTCTATCTCCAACAGTTACTGAGATAATAAAAATCTGAACACATTACATTGTATTTTGAGGTTCCAATGTTAATCTTATAGAGGATAGGAAAAAATTAATATTTCACTTTTTAACCAATATTTTTTGTAAAATTTTATATTTAACTTCATGTGGTTGAGGTTTATCCATTTATGCTTAAAAATCATATTTTATGTGTTTATCATGGCAGCAAACCTGTATACTCTTTTCCCATGTTAATCATATGAAGAATATGCAAACTCCTTTATTTATGAACAGATGTTGATGAAAGTTGGTATAAATGTTAAAAATAAAAATGTTTGATGGTACAAATGCCTACTCTCAGTGTTCCTCACAGCAGCAAACCTGCACACTCATTCCCATGTTAATCTTATGGAGAATAGGTAAATAATTCTTAGGTTTATCGACAGATTTTGATCAAACTTGTCATATATTATTGATTTGGAAGTTCGCTGAGTACACAGGTCTGCTGCGACAGGGGTATTTATTCTTACTTGAGACCAAAAAGTAGGTCTATAGCTTTAATTTTAGTTAATTAATAAATGATAATCTTTTATTTTTTAGCCAAATTAAAAAAAATTAACATTAAATCGCCTGTGATATTGTGTCACTATTTGATATACCTACGTTAGTTATAAACATGCACTTAGCAGCACTAATATTGCAGGCACTATTCACGATCATTGTCTGTGCGACGTGGGCATCTACATCCTGTGATATATTCAGATTATCTGGATTTTCGACTATTTGGATTCAGACTCTGCCACACTAATCCGGACTTTATTGTATATTCATATTTATATCAAAGGTAACTTCAAACTGCCCTTTATATAATTAACCCTTAGTTAGTTACTATCGTTCAAAAATCACACTTGTACTATCGTGGGGTCTCTCAGACCGCATATTCTTTTACTACTTTTGTTATATATTTTTTTGTTTGACCCACATGTTACAATGTTTTTTCTTTTCCTTGGTCTTTCCAAAACAACCATTTGTACTGGTTAAACACAAGCTTTTGGTTAGTTAAGAAATAAAAACAAAAACACTTAAAAAGGACAACTTTTTTCAACAAAATATTAAAAATATAATCCAATACTATAAAACGAGCAAGGTTTATATATATATATATTTGCACACGGATCTCAAAAACGGCTCTAACGTTTTTCTTTAAATTTTGGAAATAACTAATTCTCGAGTAGAAAATAAGTTCTAGATAGGTCTAATGTCCACGAAAATTCCGGTTTTCTTATAATATTAAGTTTAAAATCTAAGAAGTTAACATTACACTTATAGACAATAAAATGTAAACAATACAAATCAAAACATCTGTTTATAGGCCTAACCATTGACATTTGTTGATTGAAGATGGTGGTGAACAATATGTCAATATACAGGTTTTTCATTAATATTTATTTTATGTATAAGCGAAAAATTATAAAATTAATAAACAATTCGTAAAAACTAAAGGGTAAAATAGCTGTGCGAAATACAAGCAGAGAAAAGTATTTCCAAAAATCTTTCGTGTTTTCACAGAAAACATGTTCATTACATTGCTTCAAGCCACTGTAACAAACCAATTAATTGGTGTAAATTAAATTTCTCTTTTGCTTTTCAATCCTCGTTCCGTTTCTAACAAAATCAGTTGATCACAGGCTAACAATACCTGTATGGATAATTAATTAGTTTATGATCAGCTAAAACAGTTTAGGTTTGCTAAAATACCTTAAATTCCAAACTTAATCGACGCCTTAGCTCAGTGGTAGGACGAAGGTTTCATGTACCAGAGGTCGATCCCCACCCGGAGACTATATTTTTGTTCAGTGTTTATTCTATATTAATTAAGGTGTATGAAATCGGTTTTATTTAAACCATATAAATGTTTTCATTGAGTAATAAATGTGTTTTAATGCAAAATTAAAACACAAGTTAATTAACAAACTAATTAACTTGCATAATAGATGTCTTATCCTATCCGAGCAAAGCTCGGTCACCAGGTACTTTTTATAAATAGACATATGGTTCTTTGAGCATTTTCCTCCCAATGAGTTAAAAAAAACAAGTGGTAATATTTTTTCATTGATAACAGTGAACAGTTTCATATTTTTTTTAAATAAAAGTAGACAAAAAATCTAATGATTTCCATTTTAAAAAAGTTAGTAAAAGTCTCTGAGACCGCAATCTGTATTTTTATTCAAATATATTCCTGAATTCTATTGGGGACTGTATACATGAATAATCACTTCAATATATGTATACACAAGGTAAATCCCATTAAATGACTTTTATAAAAGAAAATATTTTACGAATATATTTTATTCTTATAAATAATATTCACCTATTTTTGTTTCTATTGCCCTGTTTTATTCGAAGATGTTCATTCATTTACCTCTAATATTTAATTATTTAAAGTATAAACAATAATAGATACAGTTCAATTCAAAAAGGTTTATTGAAAATTAGATTATAATTATAGACTAATAATCTAAAAAAAGTCCTTTCCTAAAGCCAATCTTTTCTTTACTACAAAGCACTCTTTTCAAAACATTCTCAAAACAACATTTTTCACCAAACAAAACCATCTACAAAAAGACTTTCCTAACAATTAAACTAACAATTTTTACCAAGCAAATGCATCAATTTAAATAGTTACACATTCATTATCAACAGTCTATTGGACCGCTTTTGGTGTGACACTATTACTATCGGTGGTCTTCGAGACTGTGTGACGTCAATAACTCTTAGAGCGAACCTTCCTTTGTAACAACATTTGCACTACTGACTGGTGGCAATGTGGCAGGAATACACTAGGGTGGAGGCAACCAGGGGTGCGACTATACAGGGACAATGAAAAAAACAATTTTCCAAGCGGTCTGAGAGACACGGATTGTAATTCAGGGTTAATGATCAATACATTGTCTTTGTCAGAAACAAAGCAACATAATATCAGGAAAATCAACACAATACAAAAAATACAATAAAGTTAAAATATTGTTAAAGATTGGGTCCCTTTCTGTAATGATAATGGTTTTATTCAGTCACAGCTTTGTTAGTTTCAGTTCCTAGGTTAACTCACAGTAACATTTTAAGGTCATAGCACCAATAATAGATGAAGCTCCACCCAAAATTTTCTTTTTTGCTTGGAAGAACAATCAATGAAAAGAGTCACATGTTTTTATTAATCTTCATTGATTGGTTCAGTCTTATTCCGATGTAAATGTAATCTAAGAGTAGGCTTCAATTTAAAATTTGATGAATGAAGTATTATAGGCCTATGGATACAAATTTAAATACAAAACACAATATCAAAAACCATTATCAAGATAACAGGCACCCAACAATACAGTTTAGTTACAAGTCTATTTAAGCTGATTCCAATGTTTAAGTAGCAGACTCTTCAATGTGTTTAACATCAGGTCAACTATGGTTGTTGACCTGATAGGTCAACAAGACTAGAGTTTGGACCATACACCATTAAAACAATAAAAAATACCATTGGTATTGATAATATGAAAGGGACTTCTGGAAAGATTGGGATCATTGTTTTGTTTATATAATTTTAGTTTTTTTTATAGCCTATAGAAGGAAGAAATTAAATTTAAACATTTACTTTAATTAAATAATTTAATTCTCTAACAAATTATATTGCATTATAAAATCAAACAAGATTGACCTTTGTACGGAATTGAACACAGGCTCCAAAATTACAATTTGCAAAGGTATGGCCTTCAGACATCGATCTAATGCTAACGATGAGATGAAAAATAGTAATATACATTATTAAATGTTAAAAGATTTTAGAGCAGCTAAAATTAAGTTAAATTTTGTACCACTTATAAGCACGAAGTAGCCTATCTAATTTTATTTTGTCTCAATAAAGGAGTCTTAATATGTTGGCTACTCATAATATTTGACCACTCCACTCCACCTTGATTTAATAAAGAAATCTATTTATTTATCCTAAAAGGTTTCAGTTAGTTTCAACTATCTTTCTCATAAGCCTACTGAGGCCATAGAATTACTGGTTACTTTCTGTGTTTTAAAATTATTTAAAAATTGTATTAAGAATTTGGTTTCTCATCTATTTATCTATCTCTATACCTGTCATAGTAGCCTATGTAGAATTACACAGTTGAAACTATGCACGACAGGCCTCGACTCATGGGTTAAATCTGTAGTTAAATGAGAACCAATTGTGAGTAACAAATTAGGAATTTGAATCTAAATAATTTTTCGCTAAATACAATTATTTAGGTGCCTGATATTTTTTTATTTAATATATCTAGCTAAAATAAAATTCTTTTCTGATTGACTACAGAAAATTGATACAATTTCTGTGACATCATACATATTTATTTTTCATCCAACATTGAAGTTTTTATTCTTTTAATGTTTTTGAATTATATATATTACTTTTGTTTAAATTGGGTATGTCATTGCCCAATACAAAGGTAACACAAGATTTGTAGTTATATATGTGATCAAAGGTTCCCTTTATTATTTATTTCATAAATAACTAAAAGGAAATACGTATCTAAAACTGCTGTTTAGGGATGAAAAACGGATATAATTTAAAAATATTATACCTTAAGTAAACAAAATATAAAATCCACACTTACTTTAACATTAACGTTATCTACAACATATTTACTTCTTCTTTCTCTTAACCTCTTATAATTTCTTTTCTTTGTTTTTGTTTATTTCCTAAAACAGCTGTGAGAGTTCTTCTTCTTCAAAATAAAATAGGAAATTGCTAAAACAGCTGTTCTTAATTAGAGAAAAAGTATGCATAGCTACATGTATTGGAGTGTACTAGTACAGATAAATCAGACTACAGTTGTTGATCTGTCGATTTCAACGGAGTCTGTGCCTTAAACAATCACTAGCTCAAGGAGGGTTTACACCGGAGTTAATAACACGAGTTTCAGACATTCATTCATTTATATATATATTATATATAATATATATATATATATATATATATATAATATTAAATAATAGAAAGATAACCCTAGACAAGAATAAAATCTTTTACCCAATAGAACAAATAAATTCGCAGCAAAAGGGTAAACATGATCAAAATGTAAAAATGTACTAACATTTTACTTATTTCTTCTTAAAAATAATTCAAAAATGAACTGAATAGAACTAAATCCATTTGTAGCTCTGGCACTTCATCCATTATCTTTCAATGTATAAAAATGTAATTTGTGTATTAGGTAGGCCTAGATCTGCTAGGTGAACGACAAAATGAAGAAGTCTAGTGTTTACTGTAATTGTTGGGTTAAAGTCAGGTCTCCAATGACAAAAGTAATGGCTTCAGGAACAAGTTAAAGTTCTGACATTAATTTTCTGTTGTGTTTTCGATGAAAGAACTGAGTTGGGTAATGAGTGTTAATGTTCTCAGGTCGATACAGCATTCGATATTCTATCCGGCTGTGTAAATCGATACTTACAGTTGGCTGTTCTACCATTGATTATGAATAGAAGCTTTCATCTATCTATCATCTATGGTTCTACCTTGAAACTTCCTCCCTTAGTAGAGGCATATACGAATCCGTTCCTCTCTGGTAGAGGTCGCGCCTCGCAATGTCATACCAGGATGAAATACGATTCCGTGTTAACAAAACATGAATTCTACGTTTTGAAATAGGATTATCTTTATACCTTATAAACAAATTCAATACCTACATTATGCTATAGGCTCCATATGCATTTCTTGTGCTGCGAATGCCTGGAAATTAAAAATACGTAGCAGACCTGCGTACTCAGCGAATTTCCAAATAAATAATTAAATAAGTTTTACAAGTTTTAAACAAGTTTTATCAATATCTGTCAATAAATATGAGAGTTATTTGCCTACTTTCCATAAGATTAACATGGGAAAGAGTATGCCGATTTGCCTCTGTGAAGAACATTGGAAGTAGGCATTTCTGGCATAAACAATTTTTATTTTGACCATTTTTACCAAATTCATAAACATCTGTTTATAAATAAAGGAGTTTGCCTATTCTCTATATGATTAACATGGGAAAAGAGTATGCAGGTTAGCTGTCATGATAAACACATTAACTATGATTTTTGACCATAAATGGATAGATCTCAACCACGTGAAGGTAAATACCAAGTTTAATCCAAAAATATTGATTGATAAGTGAAATATTAATTAGTAAATTTACCGTGTTGTTCATTGATAGTTACCAATTTAAGTTAATAGAACAGCTTTTAATATTTTTACAGCAACAACATTGCACGAACTTAAATACAGTATATTTCCTAAATGTATTTGAAGTTTTGAGTGAGCCCTTTTCCACTCGACACATGATGTGCGAAGCATTAAATGTTTTATTTTCCTCTATAATTTTCATTGAAAGATAAGCCAAACCTGATCTTAACATTGATAATCACTGCTATAGTAGCGAAGTAGCAATAAAAGAAATAAATTGCGCGGAAAAATAAGGTCCTTTATGGAGGGTTCTTTATTAGTGGTAAGGTCCTTTATATGTGTGAGGGTTTTCACCCTCACACACATTTTCAAACATTTCCCTAATTATGTTGGTTAAAAATTACTTATAAAAAATAATTAACATATACAATTTAAAATACTTAGGTTAATGCATTAAACTTTGTTTGGTCACGGTAAACTAATTGTAGTTCAGTTTCATACCCAAAATATTGCTACAAACTACAAAGTTAAGCAAAATAAATTAGAGGTCTAGGTACATGCAAACATCTGTTATCTTTAGTTATTCTTTGGAACCAAAAGTCTAAAATAATAAATAAAATTTCAAATAACACATGTAATCACGAAAACCGTTGGTGAATCTGAAAATCTTTAATTTAAACATTACTGCTGTACTTCATTTAAAAATTTTACATATTAGCGAGTTAGCTAGATGCATGTCAACCTCAAAACGATTTGTCAATTTACAATTCATTGAATGACTTAAAATATTTATTTGCTACATTAACTTCTAAGTTCCTAGTTTTAATGCAGTAACCCCGGGACAACTGCGTGCGTTTTGTTTGAGGCTTTGGTAAAGTTGAACAATTGTCTGATGGTGAAGCAGAGACATTATTCCTTGTCTGAACTGAACCGATTCGTTTCCTCCAATCCTCCGGTTGGCTAGTTAGTTATTTATTTTGACCTTGTGGTACAATGTTGGTGGGGGGCGGCAGGTGGTCGGAATCGGTGGGGAGGGGGCTCTGCTAACAGGTCGGACCGCGGGACAGCGGGGAGCGGGGCGGGGAGCGGCGTCCTGTGCTACTGCCTACTGCAGACAACTGCTCAGTGCTCAGTCGATCTGATCAGTTGTAACGTTAGCGTTGTCGTGGCAGTTGCCTAGTGCCTACAAGGCGGCATCGGTGTGTTGTGGTGTAGATCTCCGTTAGCAATTAATTGTGTGGTGCGAGTGAGTGAGTGTCTACAGTGAGGTGATCGTGTCGTGTCTGTTTGCTATCCTATTTACACGTAAGTATTACATTTTATTATTAAGAAAAGAGATTACCAGCTTGTTTTGGATTTATAGACCTACAGGGAGACTTCTTCCAAAAAATATTCTTTGGGATTAATTATAATTTTAACTTAAATGCTTATTACTGGTTTGTAAACAATTTATTTATAAACTGATAATTTAAACATTGCTCATAATATAATTACGTAATTATTTACGCTAAAAAAAACTTTGGATTAAACATTTTCTATTTATGTGATATGAACTCTGCAGAATATGGTAGAAGAATAGAGAAAACTATGGTATATGCAACAAACAACCAGTACCCCAAAATGTTCAAATTCGTAGTAATTGAAAGCTGTCTGTATAAGGAACCTTATATTCAATCAAACAGTTTAGTCATAACTGACTAATGTGTTTCTTACCTTCCTAACTGTACCTAGGTACAGTTAGGAAAAGTCAACATAAAGTTAGGAAGTCAACATATAAAATAAAACAATATATAGCACAACAAGAAATAAGCCAACTACAAATAATAATAACAAGTCTGTGTGTGACATTTGATATTTCCTATTTTTATTCAAGACGTGTTGAAAATAAGTACAGTAATTGAATAAAGTAATAACAACGGGGGAATTTTCTAGTGAAAATAATAGATTTGTGAACCATCTTTCCAAAATAGTATGGAACATCCACAATAATTTTTGTATGGATTTTTGATATTTTGGTACACCCATATGTTGATCTTGTAACAATTCAGCTTTCCAAATTAGTTTATCTCCTTTTAAATTATAAATTTGTAATGTAAAATATGAGTAATATAATATAGTAATCGTCTGGTATATTTACATTTATTTCAAATTGTAGTCTTGGATAGTTCGTGGTTTTATGGTAAATACGGCCTCCTTAATTATTTAACTGTCCAAATGTTTAACACCAGTTTTAATACAATGTATGTATTGATACTGGCGTATTTACCATTTACTGATATAAGAAATTATTTTTTTATAAATTAAATAGGACGTTCAACTCTTGGTAATTAAGTTTCACTTGAAACGCATCGACGTAACACAAGGCCGAGGGAGGCCTACAGTCAGAGATATTGTTAATGTTGAGTGTTGACATCTATGGTTGTTATGATATTCAAGGACCACGACGATATTGTGGCTGCTGACGTCCGCAAAGGGAACCGGTTCCCAATATTCCGGCATGTAAGGAGAGAGGCCTACAGTAAGAGATGTTGTGACTGTTGAGTGTTGACATCTATGGTTGTTATGATATTCAAGGACCACAACGATATTGTGGCTGCTGACGTCCGCAAAGGGAACCGGTTCCCAATATTCCGGCATGTAAGGAGGGAGGCCTACAGTCAGAGATGTTGTGACTGTTGAGTGTTGACATCTATGGTTGTTATGATATTCAAGGACCACGACGATATTGTGGCTGCTGACGTCCGCAAAGGGAACCGGTTCCCAATATTCCGGCATGTAAGGAGAGAGGCCTACAGTCAGAGATGTTGTGACTGTTGAGTGTTGACATCTATGGTTGTTATGATATTCAAGGACCACGACGATATTGTGGCTGCTGACGTCCGCAAAGGGAACCGGTTCCCAATATTCCGGCATGTAAGGAGGGAGGCCTACAGTCAGAGATGTTGTGACTGTTGAGTGTTGACATCTATGGTTGTTATGATATTCAAGGACCACGACGATATTGTGGCTGCTGACGTCCGCAAAGGGAACCGATTCCCAATATTCCGGCATGTAAGGAGGGAGGCCTACAGTCAGAGATGTTGTGACTGTTGAGTGTTGACATCTATGGTTGTTATATGATATTCAAGGACCACGACGATATTGTGGCTGCTGACGTCCGCAAAGGGAACCGGTTCCCAATATTCCGGCATGTAAGGAGGGTGGCCTACAGTCAGAGATGTGACTGTTGAGTGTTGACATCTATGGTTGTTATGATATTCAAGGACCACGACGATATTGTGGCTGCTGACGTCCGCAAAGGGAACCGGTTAACATGCAGAAGAGGCCTACATCTTTTACATAATAATTTATTACATTCACATAATTTTATAGATTAATAAGAATGTTATCTACAGTACATTAGTTTATCACCGTCCGTTCTAACATTCAAAATAGTGACATAGTTTAATTTGCATATTTTATTAATCAATAGATTGCATACAGTATTGATTATTATTTTAGTTCGCTTGGCTTTAGTGTTATAAAACGTTTGGGGTTCAAATTTGGTGGAAAATATTTCGTAGAGAACGCATTGGAATTAAAATGTTACTTTATACTAGATTCCAGAAAGGTTTCTAAGCAAATCACAGTCATCAGAGTAGTGTCAGCTACTAATTGAAATACCATGAAAATGTAGAATTCTACGGTAATCAGTAATAATGAAAATTAATTGTCTACCATTTCAGTAAATCACAACTGGACCCATTAATCTGTATGGCAGTTGGTCGATAGTTAACTACTGAAATAGTGTTACCATAGGGTAACACTAGCTCTCAAGCACATATATGTGGGGTGATCACAGCATCACAGCACCCCAGTGGTATGAAATGAGGTCAATTTTTTGTTAGGAGTAAACAAACCTTTTAATCTTGTCAGTACCTTTCTATTATGTCATCCTGTATGAGCTCAGTTGTTTATCGAACTTAGAGAGAGCTTATTTCACGATTTTATAATAGTATTTATATCAGTTAGTTTTAATCGTTTTTATGGTCGATTTTAGTTGGGGTGCTGTCAACACCCCACGTTTTTGTTTTATTTCAATAAATTGCAGTACGTTTTGGTCTATACATTGTAAACACTTTTGATTAAATACTGTTCATACAGGTAAATTATTGTATACTTTTTTGTTAAATTTTCGTATAAATCTCGACAAGTTTTGCTATATGCATCGTATGTAAACGAACTATGGCTAACGTTAATACTGTATTGTAAATCGTACGGCGAACGTAAATACAGTTTCTCAATAAACAAGGGCATTTAATAAGTAAAATAAAATCTTTTAAATGGCCAATCATACATTTTGAACATTCAAAACAAAATATATTTTTTAGATACGTAAAAACCCAGATGGACGAGTAAAAATAATATGGAGTGCTGACAACACCCCAAATTTGTGTGCTTGTGTAATTTAAAGCTAAATGTACTCGAGGGCTAGAACACTTCATTATAAATAAACCTAATCAATAAACTAACCCCTACTTACTCCTTATTGTTTTTTAACCATGTACATCCTTCAATGGCCAACCTTTTCTTGGAAATTTCTTGGACGGCCCAAGTAAACAATAATTCCTAAACCTTAAAATCCGTCACTCATATTCCCACTACTGTTCCTATACCTGACAACCACACAGCTAGTGAACATAATACATTGACTAAATACGCCAGGCCGCCAAGTCAGTTGTTCACCCAATTCGATTATGGCAGCAGAAAGTTAAATGGATATCCCACCTGTGAGAGGCCGGTGACTGCAACGCTCGGTCGAGCCGAAACCGCCCCGCGCCGACTATAATGTCACACTCTTCCTCCCATTCTATTAATTGTTGTTAACAATCAATTCATCACATACACTTCGAATGAATACGAATTCAAATGTATTCATGACCAAACCCCAACAGTAAAATAGGAGCACGCTTAAATATTTGCGTCAAAAGATAAACGGAAAAATATTTGGACATATTTACTTCCACGTGGTAAATAGGTTAGATTATGACTATGTCTAAAGAGAATGTTTCAGTTCATCTAAAATGCTGTTCTTATTCTTATATATTAAAAATGCAATACAATATCTCTTGTAGTTTCTATAGAAATTTTCATCTTACAAATTGTCAACCCCCCCCCCAGAGCTAAGATATTTAGATGTCAAAACCAGCTTAACTAATGGGGTTTCTCTTGCCAATGCACACCTAAGCTCTTTTATATATTATTTCTACATAATCTCCAATAATTGTTTTGTCAATGCTTCAGCTTTATCACATTGACTAGCCAACACATTCTATCTCCTACTTAGGTTAACACTGTGAGTAATTGTGTACTTGTTAGCGTTTGCCCTACCATTTCATTAATGTATGTCAAACTTTAACATATTCTGGGTTGGATGTGACTCAGCTATCTCTTCTCTTCAAAATTTTCTTAAATACAATTTATGCATACAATACAATATCAGGTTCTCTGTGCAAGACTCTCACCCCTCTATTTTCTTATTAAAGAACCCATGGGGATTCTGGTAGGCCAGAATGTTTCTTTTATCGGTTCGAAAGGACTTCTCTTTACTTATGAAGTGATGAGAGTTTCCTAATATTTTTTGCAAAATACCAGTTCTGAACTACAGAGTACTTTTTGTGGTAATTTGATGGTTTAAAAAAACTTTATTTTCATGATTTTATTGTTATGATTTAGTAATATCTTTCAGTCACTACAAACCTATTTTGTACCTCAGTATCTACTATATTATTATTTTAAATATTTGTTATATATCGATATATCTAAATAATGTATTGAATCTTAAAACTCCACTCGCAGCTGGTTTCACTATGGCGCCCCTCACCATCGATGGACCTGCGTCTTGTGCGAGGTACCGCAGCGGTATGAGTCACATCGCCTAGTCACTCAGTCACATGTGATCGCTCATTATCTGACAGGAGTAGGCAGAGTTTCAACGCGTCTTGTGTTTGAAATCTACAAACAATGGTATCAAAATGGTAACAAAGTGGGTACGGTTATTTCCTAGTTAGGAGAAGGCAGTTGTGCCAGATTATTACTGTTTGTTCCAACTACTGTAGTGAGGAAGTGAGGGGAGCGCCTCCGACTGGTATGTGAGATAACATTTGGAACGCTCCGTGCCTAGACTCTAGACTCCAGCTCGCCGTGTCGCACATGTGTAGGGAGAACCTGCAACAAATCTATCACCACCACCGCTCTTACATTGTAATACAGTATTAGCTATTCCCAATTCAATTTTACTTTTTTTATTGATTTTTCCTGGTCTTGAACTGTATTTGGAAAGCAATTTTAGCTTTTACTCGATCAATTGAATCCAATTTAATATTAATTGCTAAAGTTTTCCGAAGTTTTAATGGCCCTACTACTTGGCTACATAAATAGGATTCAACGAACGCCTCCGGAAGAAATTCTCGTCAGTTAATCTCACATTTTTCGGTAAAATAGTTTGAAATGAGACGGTTTCGTTGTTACGTTTTGAGAAATCTTATTTTCCAACACCACATGAGTCTACAAAATGTTTCCTTCCTAATACTGAAAATAACGTTAGTACAAATTAAATTGGGTTAAATTCGATTTACTTTAATATCTCATCTCATATATCTCATAAAGTAGATAAGCTGGCACTTATATTGACAGATTAACCAAATTCTCTACTGCCACAACTTTGTCATGCGGATTGTATCAGTGGTCCTCGCGGTTCGTGTGAATGCGCTAGAATAGTAATAGATCAAATAAGTGGCATCACTCCGTATTAAGTGATGTCTGCATCGGCAGCAGAATGTTAAACCGCTGCGCTTAGATCAGGTGGAATTTTTTAAATGTATTATTGGAGTGGGGGCCCGATGAAGAAACTTGTGGGTGCCCGGGTGTTCTTATCGCTACCACAGAAGGGTGGCCCACGTGCCGCCCACGTGTCATCGTCGGACCGAGCCGTTCGCGTTGGAGCGATGGATATTGGAAAGATTAACATTAGCAACGTCTGCCTCTCAATAGGTATATAATATGAAGTGATACGAGACATGACAGAAGGGTGGCCCACGTGCCGCCCACGTGTCATCGTCGGACCGAGCCGTTCGCGTTGGAGCGATGGATATTGGAAAGATTAACATTAGCAACGTCTGCCTCTCAATAGGTATATAATATGAAGTGATACGAGACATGACAGAAGGGTGGCCCACGTGCCGCCCTCGTGTCATCGTCAGACCGAGCCGTTCGCGTTGGAGCGATGGATATTGGAAAGCGTAACATCAACGTCTGCCTCTCAATAGCTATATAATATGAAGTCTCCATTGTACAAGGCCTATTCGTATTATGCCTTTGCCATTGTGAGGTTTATATAACCTCTAAATTACTGCAACAAATATTATCATCGGCCAGCACTTGTACTATTGTAGGATGAGACGACAATACAAGATCCACAGGGATGTGGGGTAATACTTATAGATAATACCTAATGATATCGAATTGTATAAATTTTTAAATAGTTTGAGCTAAGTACTTAAAAATAGCATTTTCCATATACCGATTTGGATCATTATTCTAGTTTCATAATAATAATTATTGTTCGTAGGTTTAATTACAATAGAAATGACCGTAATGGTGAAGAAGTCGCACTGTAATTTCAAACTATAATTTTAATGAATAATTGTTGTTTCTAGATTCTTTTTTAGTGTGCTGTAGTTCTGGAAATTCATAAGCAGTGCAGTACTTTAAGTACGAACCTGTCATCATATCAAGCCCAGCAAAAAAATAATGCAATACAGATAATTTTCGCCATAAACGTTTGAACATCCTTGTTGGATATACAGTTTAAAGTAGATGGGATGTCAATGTTAAGTGACATTCCAAATCGCGAATGTAGCAGTTATCTGGGTATAAATTACATCCTGACCCGTCTGAAAGAAAATAATTACAGTTGTATTTACATGGAATTATGGTTACAAAAGTTCTTGAAGATCACTTGGTGCGTATCAACATAACACATCTGTTAAGTAACCCTGGCGATCTCAACTCGTGTTCAGATCGCCGCCGCGCGTCGGTGTCCTTGGTGGCCGCTCTCTGTAGATCCTGCACCTCCTCTCCGCTCCGAGGCGTCCTCTAACTGCTCAGATCAAATAGCCGGCTGCCCCTCGCTGCCTTGCTACTCCAACGGTTCACAAGTGACCGTTCACAGCTGAAAATTACATTGCTCTTAAATAGGGGTTTATAATGTTGCGTTAAAAATACTGAATATCTATTTTACACCTAATAAAAGTATAATAATATGAAAATAAAGTAATTGTGATAGTAACGATCATTAATGTTATGAAATACTACCTAAATGTCTATTATCTTAATAATGGACGAAAATCTATTAAATCTATTATATTAAGAAGACTCTTAAGTCTTCTTCACTTTTTTGTAAAAAGGCTAGTAGGACCTTAGTAGTGCAGTAGCCTCCGTTTAACCGGCCGGTTTTTGAGATGAAACATGTTATTTTTGTCCCCCGTTTCGAACGTCGTTTGCGTAAGATTTTCTTGAAACTTGTTAAAAATGTAGGCGAGTAGTTATATTAGATCCCTCATACCTCAACAAATTGAAAATTAGAAAACAATTATTGTTTCAGTGATGTTTAAAAATAACTCTTAAGAACTCTTAACTTTTAAGATTTATTTGTACTTACACAATTGATTTGTTCTTGTATATCAGGTATGAGGACCATAGAACCAACATTTATCTGTAATACAAAAAGGTTTAAACATTACATCTTTATTTATTACATGCGGAGCAAGGGTCCCGGGCCATGTTTTTGTGTTTCTGCAGGGGTGAAGGAAGACTCTTGATGCATATAATGAGTTTTTATTCAACGAGTTATTTCTGAGCCAACTTAATCATCGGATAATAGGCCACAGATTTACTAGCTGCAATAATGGGCTCATGAAAATACAAATACGTTTCATTATCCAAAAGAATAAAATAAGTGTGTCGAATGGTGTGCTCACAGACACATCTTTGCGTCGAATGGAAATCAAATCTTGAAATATTCAAAGTGGTCCTTTTTGAGCCTATTGGGGATTTACAAAATGTACTAAAGCTATTTTCACAAACAATACTTTGTACAACCCTTGAAGCTACGAGTGTCACGCGGGCCTAACTCTTAGTGCAAGGTACTATATTTATATTATTATCGCGTACAAATGCCTCAAACAACAGTTTTACTAAACTTTCAAACTAACAGTTCAGTAATTGATAAGCCTTTGTATTCTTTGTAGATCCACGTCAACGCTTACAGTACACCTGGTAAGCTCCTCTAGTGTGACAAACGATGCCCGTCTCACATTCGATACTGGTAGTGTTTAAGAATCTCTGTAACATTAGTCCTTAAAACATTTAACAATTCTAGCAATGATATTTTGCTGGGCGCATGCGATTAAGGCGTTGAGTCGAACGTTGCATTTATAAGACAGGGGACTATACCACCTGTATTCGAGAATTAATTTGCCAATATATGTGAAGTTTTTAGTTCCTAAACTGTATCTGAATCTGTTTAAACAGTTTAGTTCGTTGACTTATCTATGGACAGGAAATTGCAAACTATAGTAAAATGGAAATCATATGGATGAACCGTAGGCCTACCTCGTTTATGATACATGAGCATGGGAACCTTGTAGGGTACCGGACCCACGACAAGATGGAGTATCTGATGCTGAGAAACTAACATGCATGGTGCAAATGTGCTAGCAAATTCTTTTGGTGGCCTGTAATTCAAAATGGGATTTTCAACCACCCACTTATTTTATTTATTTAATTATGAACCACCCCTCTATACATCCAATCAGGCTGCTAGCATGGGACCGCAATGCAAGCCGCTCGTCACCTGGGGAAACTCTGACCTGACGGAGCTCACAGCCTCACAGCTCCTCCAACACATACTTTCTCCTATTAACGCGCGATGGAAGTTTCACGAAGTAATTGCTCTGGACAAACAAACGTGCGAGAAAACATGCGATATGAAATAAGGACAATTTACAAATTATTGATTTTTTGTCTAACAGCGTTGTAAAATACCTTTCTCACTTCTATATAGGTTAGAACCTATGTAGATCTTATATATGTTAACACTAAAAGTTAATTAAATTTACTCTTGTATATGTGATCGAGTTGAAGTACCTTACAACATCATAAGGTAAACGGATAGTTTAAAACAAACACAAACTGCTATCAGTGGCTTTTGTGAGAACGGATTAGAATCTTGAGCCAGTTGAGTTGGGTCAGATTCGGTTTTTACGATTATCAACCACCAACGCACTTCAGAAACTATAGAGACTAGAGAGGGACGTCGTGACGTCGTGGATACCTCCATCCTCCACTGGCCCACAGGACTCTCGCCGGTAGTTCTCATTCACGCCACCGGCGGCAGCAGCGCCACAGCTCCCATCATCCGTCAGCCGTACCATCTGTCGCTGTCCTTGACCTATCTGGATCTCCCATCTCCCGAACCTTCTCTCATGTCCATATAGGCTACAGTACAGCCGAACAAATATCAAGGCCATAATCGCAAGGTTTGAAAGTGATATGCCATTTGCATCACTAAAATGTAATCAAAAATAAAGTAGGTATTTTGTTTTGTGGATAATCAATCAAAACAGCTCTAACGGTTTTGATTAAAATTAATTGTTTAAGATGGTTAGGATACCAACCTACTACCCGCATACCTGAACAAGACCGGCATTTTGTAGAATTATGGGCATTTGAATGACAAACACTTTTCGAATTTTGCTGCAAAATAAAAAAATGCATGTTGCTATTAAAACCGGTTAAAACATAAACAATTAGTATCTTGAATTAGCAATTTACGGCAAACGACTGCAAAAGAGTTAGATCGCACTCATTGCAATAAACAGTGAACGTTGTCTAGACCGACAAATGCTAGTTATTCTTATTAAGAATACAAATAGAGAAAAAACTATTTCTTTTTTACTTCTCAACCTTTTTTCATGAAACTTGGTAAGCAGCGCTACATCACCTTATAAAATCTACCAATACATATAAGAAATTGCTATTTCCGTTAAGGCGGGAAGTATCGGACCCCGTTTCGAATAGACGAGTTTGCCTCCTTTACAAAATAACAAAATTAATTTCCATCGGACAATTTTTACGAGAGTTAACGTGGCCACAGAATAACTGTATATCTAACTATATAAAACAAAGTCTTGTTAGTCACACCATCTATAACCAACTCGAGAATGGCCAAGCCGGTTTTAATGATTTTTGTTTTTTACATAATATAAATAAATATATAGTATATTTTATTTTATTTATGTATAATAAAAATAAAATATAATTCTCTACGCAACTATATTTTACTTTCTATTTATAAATATATATATTTATGGTCTTATTACTTACGTTAAAATTCTGTTTGTTCAGTAAATAGTATTTTCTATCACTACTGTTTATTATATATATATATATATTATTTATTAATATTATATTATTATTTATTTATATATTTTTTAAATATCTACATGATATTACTCAAAATTTTATTTGGCTATTTTAATACTCAATATTTTTATTACCGTTTATGCCTGTAACTTAGAGATAAAATATCAAATTTTAATTCAATAAAAGTCAGTAATAAGTAAAAGTATTTTTATCTTGGTTCAAATCAAACAAACATTTTTTAACTCAAGTGTATTTTATTTCAACTATTTTTTAGTACCTTTTGCTAGCTGCAGCTACAAACATTTTTCTTTGCATTGTTCCGAGCAATGAAAGTTTTTTTGCATCTTGTAGTTTTTTCTGACTACTTCGTAATTGGGAATTGTATGGTCTGACTGGCTCATTAAGAGAATTTAATTTAATCTGAACAAATGTTTGGTTGTCAATCAGAGAGTTTGAAAATGAAAAAATCCGGGTGAGGATGATACAATTTTTTCCAAAGTGATAATGAAATGATTCGCAAGAATTGTTCGTGGCATGGTTTTTATCGGAGATGCCCAAATTTTCGAGGGAAAGGACGAGCTATCTTCAATGTAGACATCATACAATGCCATACGAATAATTAATGTAATTAATGTAAAACTAAGAAGTAAATACGTGATATACATAATTAACAGCTTTATTCACCACGTTAATATTTTAAGGTTTTGGGGGTTATGTTTACATATACATTATATTCTCTATCAGATTAAAAGTTACGTTTTTATATGTAGGCCACATAAAAAATACAAAGTTTATACATATTATGTTTAATAGCCTATAATATTCAGCTGGTGTATATCTAAATATAGAAAACAAAATGACAAATATAGTGTTATTGAGAATGGCTGGACAGATTTTATGATTATTGATTTTTTGGATTCCATTTTGGATGATAGATTACGTGAGTATTATAATAAAAAATGCCGCGATTCATAAAGTGTAATCCTTCCTATAAAAGCCGTATTACAGTTAGGTTTGGTTTGGGTTTAAGTTGGATTATAAAACTGTGAATCAATCAACTCAGATTTATTTGTTTTGTGGTAATGTTATTAATATGTCTTATCGTTTCAGTATTGTTATTAACAATGCCGCGACCCAGAATATCTAGTCTTACACAACGAAGCCGTAATGCTATTCGACTTCAGAACATGGCCAATCTAAAATATGTGTTTGTAATAAATGAAAAATACAAATACAGTACTAAGCAAATCAGTAGGCCTAGTACAATTTGTTGGAACTAAATGGTGTTGGAATAACTGCATGAAATAAAGGCAAAATAATATATACTAGCCTTTTTGACAGAAAATAATAGTTTTGCATGAATAGAGCAAGGCCAGTGAAATAATCTCGGCGGCATGAGCGGCCGCCGTGGCTGGATTGGTAGCGCGGAGAACTACCGATTATTCCATGATTCCTCAATGGATTCTCGGGTCGGACGCGATTTTTTCGTTTCAAGTTTTGGTAACTTAGTTAACTAGTGGTTTATGTTAACTGTTTAATATATGTAACAAAAACTTTTTTCTTAACTGATGTACTTACATCAGTTAAGAAAAAACTGTATTATTGTTTAATACAATTACTTAATTGTATTAAACCACCAGGTACTAATAATATTAAGTCAGTATAGTAATAATATTAATATTAAGTCTCCATGTACTAATAATATATATATATATATATATATTTTCATTTTGTTGGCCTGTATTGTTATAACAACAATTTTATATGACTATTAAATCGTTCGGAGCGCTTACAAATCTATAATATATTATTTACTGAAGTCTTATACACGAGTGTTGAATGGAAATTCTAAATTCACTTTATATTGTTATAATAATAATTATATATAGCTCTAAAATCGTTCTGAGCATTCATATTGAACAAATTCATAACATCTTATTTCGTGAAATCTTTGTACGTGTGTTGCTTAGGAATTCGGAATTCACCTTTTCCCTCGTTTTTAGACCGCTGCCTGACCGGACGGCCACGGCAGTTGACAGTTCTCGTGGGCTCCTAGTTCGTGTCATACTAAAATCACCAAATTCCACAAATCGATAATTAACCATCTGCAGCGCCCGACACAACATCCCCTCGACTGAACACACGGCTAACCTGGATCGCGGCGGATTCGTCGACAAATTACGCAACAACTTACGGGAATAAACTTTTTATAATGCATGAAATTGTAATTAAAATAGTGGATTCAAACATGTAGTTACAAGTGATGAAAACCATACAAACTGTGCCAGAACACATACTACATAGAGAGTATTTCCTTTATATGTCTAAATAGGAATAAAACAAATCTCGTATCACAGCGAATAAAAAACTAGGCGATGAAATGTTTGAAATATTTAAATTATAAAACTAGTTACGACGAATATGTACGTACGTATATGTGGATATGTAGTTATGTGGCGATATGTAAACTTACCAAGGTAATAGCATCACAGATAAATACCCTCGTCGCAGCAGACCTGCGCACTCAGCGAATTTACAGCTTATTTTCATGCCAAAATATCACTAAACCCACATTCTGAATTTCATAACTTTAAGTTGACAAATAAGGAAACTACACAACCTTACGTACACTCCATAATAATAATGAGGATGCGGGTTTGCTACTGTGAGGAACCCTTAAAGAAAGTATTTTAGCATGAAGAATTATATTTTCACTAGGTGAAGCAATGTACACAGTTGAATATACGTTCACAAATAAGGGTTTACCTACTCTCTATTATGTTTATCATGGGTTAGAGTATGGAGGTTTGTTGCCATGATAATCACAAAAACCAAGACTTGTCTGCTTAACTTCTGCAACTGTTGCAATTTGTGAACATTCTAAACGGCGTTTTTCTTAGCTAAATCCTGTGGTAATTAAAAAAATAATAATTTTCAAAAATAAAATGTATAAACGCAAAACCCTATTTTTGGTGAACAAATCACCCTTTAAATGATTCAGAGTATCTGGTTTACGAACTGATAAACCTCGTAAAAGAAGGATTACATATTTCTGCCAAATTTGGTGACGATTGGACTATTGACATGGATATGTCTTAGCTCTGGGGGGGAGGGGTTGTTGGTGTTTTTAAGATGGAAAACATGTAACAGGTTTCCATAGAAACTACTAGAGATATTGTATTGAATTTTTAATATAAAATAATAAGAACAGCTGTTTAGATTAACTGAAAGCATTCACTTTAGACATATCCATGAACTAACCTATTTCCCGCAGGGAAGTAAATACAACCATTTTTTATAGTTTTCTCAACCTTGCCTGTGACAATAGTATTCCTTAGGTGCGCCGAACCATTTTCTTACTTGAGTTATCGTGTTTATAAACTCATATGATTTATGCATCTACAGGGTGTTGGATAAAACTTCGAGAGTGGATATTACTCATCAAAATAAACGAATAATATCCATAAACATAATGTCTAAAAATCCTTCGTTTAGGCGCTAGCCGCCATGTTGTATTTTTCCCAAATACCGTTATATCTCAAGGACTATTTAAGCTACAGAAACCAACCTTTGCACACATCTTTATTGGCTAAGGGAAAAATATTCACAGAGTATCATTTAGTTGGTTTTTATATTTCCAAAATGGCGGCGGTTAAAATTCTTTTCATTTAAATAACACTTATAATGTTAGCTTACAGAGCGGGACAGAGTCCATGCGCCAACACTGCGTAAATGGTAAAAGAAACTTAAGTTAGGAAAAACTGCTCCGTAAAATAGGCTTCTAGTACCTGGTGACCGAGCTTTGCTCGTATAGAATAAGACATGTATTATAAAAATTAAAACACATTTATTACTCAATGAACACATTTATGTGGTTGAAATAAAACCGATTTAATACACCATAATTAATATAGTACCGAACAAAAAGTATCGCGCCTAGTGGTGGGGATGGAACTCGCGGCCTATAGTTCTTGAGGCCGACATGCTACAACTCGGATACGACGTTAGTCAATTGAGCGATGTTGTTTAACGTTTTTTAGCCAAAGCCGATCATTTACTGTTTAATTACCCATACCGTTATTATTAGCCTGTGATCAACTGATTTTTTTATAAACGGAATGAGCATTGAAAAGCAAAAGAGAAATTTAATTTACATCAATTAATTGGTTTGTTACAGTGGCTTCAAGCAATACAACGAATACGTTTTCTATCAAAACACGGAAGATTTTGGAAATACTTTTTTCTGCTTTTATTTCGCACAGCTATGTTATCCTTAAGTGTTTACAAATTGTTTAGTAACCTGATAATTTTGCATTTATTTAATTCATAAAATAAATATTAATGCATAACCTCTATATTGTTCCCTGCAGTCTTCAATCAAGAACTGTCAAACGGTTATAAACAGCTGTTTTGGTTTGTATTGTTTACATTTTATTCTCCATAAGCGTAATGTTAAATTTTTAGATTTTAAACTTAATATTACAGTAAAACACGAATTTTCCTGGACATTAGACCTATCTAGAACTTATTTTCTACTCGGAAATTAGTTATTTCCAAAATTTAAAGAAATTCCTCGGTGCCATTTTCGAGATCCGTGTGCAAATATATATATATATATACAAACCTTGCTTGTATTATAGTATTGGATTGTTCACAACGTCCTTTTATTACAAGACAAGAAATTAAACAGTAAAATCAGCTGAATAAATCAAAATCACAGCCTTCCGTTTGCAGCCTTTTAGCGAATTTCCCATAGGGAAGAAGCTATTACCGTAGTAGGTCACACGGCAAGAGTTAAAGCCCGGGACCATGCTATTTTTTCTTCTTTAGGTGCCCAGAGACAATGGTCGTTAAAATTACATATATATCATATATAAATAAATATCATATATTATTAAATTAAATGAACTTGAGCTCCCTTTAAACATTTTATTTTTACATAATACATGACACGTGTTTCGAATCTTAGTTCATTTTCGTATGTGTGTGTGTGTGTATGTGTGTGAACACGACAACTCTCGTAAAAATGGTCCGATCGAGACAAAATTTGGTAGAGACAATGTAGCAAATGTAGGAATGTGTATTCCTACATTTGCTCGGACGAGTTCGTCATTTGTTGTAAAACAATGTATGTAAAATTGTTTTGTGAGACATATTGGTCAATCGAAACGGGTGGTTTGGGGGGGGAGTTGTACACAAAATTTTTTTTCGTTTTTCATATATAATTTAATTATATTTAATATGTTATTCTTTCTTTCACCGTTAGAATTAGCTTAAAAAACTACACAGTTTAGTTCCTTAAAGTTTTTATCTATCTCCAACGGTTACCGAGATATTAAAAAATCTAAACACATTACGTTGTATTTTGAGGCTCCAATGTTCTTTGGAGGATGAATAAAAATTAATAATTCACATATCAATAAAAATTTTTGGATCAAACTTGGTATCTACCTTCATGTGGTTGAGGTCTTATGCTTCAAATTCTTAATTATCTTAGTTTATGTGTTAATCATGGCAGCTAATCTGCATACTCTTTTCCCATGTTAATCATATAGAGAATAGGCAAACTCCTTTATTTATGGACAGATGTTCATAAAACTTGGTATAAATGGTCAAATAAAATTATTTTATGCTAGAAATGCCTACTTTCAATGTTCCACACAGCAGCAAACCTACATATTTTTCCTATGCCTACTAAGGAGAATAGGCAAATAACTCTCATATTTATCGACAGATATTTATAAAACCTTGTCATCATTATTATATTATTGAGTTGGGAATTCGCTGAGTACGCAGGTCTGCTGCGACGGGGTTTTTTTGTTTTGTGGGAGTGGAATTGATGTTGGATTACGCGAGTATTATTTTAGAAAATGCCGCGATTCAGAAAATTTAAACCTACCTAAAAATCTGTATCACAGTTAAGTTTGGTTTGGGTTTAGGTTGGATAAATAAATTGAGAATCAATCTACTCATATTTATATGTTTTGAGGAAATGTTAATAATATGTCTGTCTTATCGTTTCAGTACTGTAATTAACTATCCCGTGACCCAGAATATCTAATTTTTCACAACGCAGCCGTAATGCTATTTGACTTCAAAACATGGCCAATCTTAAAGTTAACATGTATATCTATGATCTAATGTTTTTAGGTTAGTTTGAAAGAATCGTTTCACGTTTTATGCTATCCGAGCAATGTTCTGTCCTCTGTTATTATTACTAAATTGTTTCTTAGATAACGTTACGAACAAAGTTAGTTACATGTTTGGATTGCAATAAATTTTGTCAACCAATTGGAAAGTTGGACGAAGAAGGATTTTTTCTATATTCAACAAAACTTGACTAAAACAAATTATGAGAGATTTTACATTTAAACTAATGAAAAATGATAAAAATATTTTCATGTCTTCAATAATTATTTTCAGAAATAATTTCCTTCAAATTACTTTTGTTTTCCCATTACAATACGTTTAAACTATTTCGAAGTGATGTTATATAGAATTAGTTTAAATTTCAAATAAAACCCAAATTTACTACCTAAATTAATTGTAATTTTGGATAGTGGTAAATTTAAGAAATAGCATATTTCCTTTAAATAAAAAAAATATTTATAGTGAAAGACCTTTCAAATAAGGAATCTTTTGAAGGGAATATACATTTTAAAATGGTTATTTATTCTTAAAAATCCCAAATTTCGGGACAGAGACAAAATTGCGTTACTCAACTAGAGTATGTTTTTCATTACTACCCAGTTACTACTTACTACTGTACTGCTCCCAAGTTTGTTTTGCCTCATTTAATTCAATCATTCAAAATTTAAGTACTATACTTAACTTACTTAACTCACGCGGTTACAAATATGTGGCAACTATGGTCACAGTCCGAGGCTTTCTTTTATATAAAGCAGACCCGATTGTCTAGGTCAGCCGGGATGGCAGCCGAGGAATGTCAATGGTTATTTATTTCCTCTATGGTAGGCTACTATGTAAGTCTCCCCTGCATGAATCAGAATAAGATACAAAGTACTATGATTGATTAAGCTCTCTTATCGTCTGTTTCAGCAAACTTGCATTAAAAATCATAGAGAATTTATTGAACTACTTGAACAACGGTATTTTTATATGTGTAGGCCTATATGTATATCTGGATATGAAGCTTCGTACATAGTCTATGTAGCATCGCAAATAACATTATGAAGCCGTTGGCGTAGTCCGTTCTGTAAGGGGCTGCATATTTATGAGATGTGATGAAACTAATTTATAGATATGCATCCAAAACGTGAGTTGCATTGCATTGCAGACACCACATGTAACTGTCACTGTGGCATAATAAACTTGTAACACTAAAGACAGTTTAAACATACGAAAATCTTCAATCTGCACAATAATGTTAAATGTAATGTTAAATTATTATTATTGTTATTATTATTATTGTTAAAATGTTATTTAATACGATGTAAAACTTTCTTTGGTATTTAGTGAGTTTTATATTTCGTAAAAGACGAATGTTGTGGGAGGTAAACATTTAAAATGCTTAATTATCATATCTGCTTGATTTTGAGCCAGTTTATTCTTCTTGTTAGAAAGTCAAACGTTCCCTTCCTGTCATAACAGATATTTATACAACAGAAACAGTTTCCTGGAGTGGCCGTGTTTGTCGACTTTCTACCGCCGCTTCTCGCCTCTGAATCGATGTTCCACTTTTCGACCTACTTTTACTATACTGATGCCTCGCCCACTTCTTACTCGGATCTGAAAATCGGATATAGTACGTATGTATCTATAAGCCACGATACTTTCGGAGCAGCTGGTGATCGTCTCTGCAAAAGTAAAGCATTTACAAACAGTGTTTTCCATTTCCATAAGTTTTCCATTGAGTCTACTGTATGCTTATTTTGTGACGTATCAAAATTAAATAAATCTATTAAAATAATCAATGAATAAATTATATATCCTAACAAACAAATAAATTGTTTGTTAGGAAGTATCATCTGGTTTTAACCTGTCTATAACATCGAAGTGTATAAATAAACTTAAATTATATTTCTTACATTTTTGGAAGAAAATTTAGTTTGGATTATATAAGGAAAAATATGCAGCAGCATTTTTTAACATTAAGGTCTAATTTCATTATTTAGTACCCCCGTACTAGCAACGGACCTACCTAGCCAACTTCCATTGATTTAGCAATTAGGGCTACATGTCATAATACTTAGTAATAATATATTAAGCCTTAAGGAAGTTATTTCAATTTTCTTACTCTCCATAAGAATAACATCGGAAAAGAGTAGGGCCTAAATAAGATGCCACGTGCCACGAGGAACAACAGAATACATTTTTTAAAGATATACTATAGATATAGATATACTAAGATTTCAAAATAATAATAATAAAGTTGAATCAATTTGCCTTTTCTCCATTACAGTTGAATTTAATATGGGTGAATGATTAAATAAGTTTGCTGCTACGAAGAACAAACAAAGTAGATTTTTCACTTTTTCAGCAAACATTATTAGAATTTCACATACTACATAAAGCTATATAAAAAGTCCTATCGCACCATTTTAAATAATAAGCAAGAAATCAATTTTTGCTTTCTCCATAAGATTAACATTGGATCCTCAAAAGACAACGCATTGTATTTACCAGTTTCTGTGCCTCAATAGTCAATTGAAATATAGTAAAGATTTAATATACGGAACTAAATTTGTTGTTATATTGAGCTGGTTACAGTTCTGCTAATTTATAAGAAAAAGGTGACAGAATATGAAATACAGTCTACTAAGCAATAGTTAGAATTTCAACGATGTTTTAAGCTGTTCTACTACAATCGTCACACTTTATTCAAAGTACAGTATGTCTAGCTTAAACTATTCACCAAAATTCGTCCCCTATTTCAAAAGGTATAAATCCATTCTTCAGTAAGTTATTTTCCAAGCAAAAAAGTACTATAATATCAAGTTTATAAAAACAAGTTCCAATCCATCTAGGGCTACTTGGAAAGTTGTTAATGACGAACTTGGCCATCTTGGCTCATTTAATTATCCTATTATTCTTTCAAAAGACGATAAAACTATTGGAAATCCTAATGATGTTGAAAGGGTTTTCAATGAATTCTTTCTTTCTGTAGGCAATCAGCATAATCGGCAGGCTTGTCTAAATGCGGCTCTGATTATGTTGATCAAACTAATGTACACTGTTCATCAAGATATCGTCCCATGTCTGTCTTTCTCCCAACAAATACAGCAGAGGTTCTTCATGCAATATCAAAATTTAAAAACTCAACATCTAGTGGATGGGATGGTGTAACTTCCCGAGTTCTGAAGGGCTGTGCAAATTCGATACAGTTCCCTTTAGTAAACATCACTAATAGATCGTTTCAGGATGGAATTTTCCCAGATAATTAAAAATTTCTGGTGTGCATCCAATCCATAAAAAGGGTTCGAAAACTGAAATTTCTAATGATCAACCAATTTCGTTAATATCTTCATTCGCTAAAATTTTTGAAACACTCATTTTGACTAGGCTTTAGTATCATTTTGATTCTCATTCACTTCTGACTGTATCTCAATTCGGGTTTAGGAAAGGCTGTTCCATCTCTAGCGCCATCAATGATCTCATCGAATCTGTTTTGAAAGCTTTCGATGGATCACAGTTTGTTGGTGCAATATACTGCGATTCATCCAAGGTGTTTGATTTTACTAACCATACCGTTCTTTTGAATAAGCTGGACAGATATAGGCTTCAGAGTGCAGCTTTGTCTCTTTTGTCGTCCGTCATACCTTGCTGATAGAAAGCAAGTGGTTTCATTAAGAAATGGTGGACTCATTGAGGGCAATTGGATGGTGGTGTCCTCAGGAGTTTTATCTTTTATCGGTTTATCTGAATGATCTTCCGAACAATATAAAATCTCATATTGTGTGTTATGCTGACGATACAACCGCTCTGTCCTTCTCAAGAGATTTAGATGGGCTAAAGTCTGCAACGAATTAGGAATCTTTCAGCCTCAATAGATGGTTTCTTCAAATGGTCTGCACCTAAATGAAGAGAAAACCAAGGTGATGGTTTTCTCTCCAGCAAATCGAGACTTGGAGGGTTTCGATGTGAATGGAGTCATACCTTCAGATTCTGCTGCCCTCCTTGGCGTTACCAAAGAGAGGGGACTCTGCTGGTCGAAGCGCATTGACACTCTCTATTTCAAACTATCCTCCATTACGATTGCATTTAAGGATGCAAAGGGTTTTCAGGCTTCAGAAACGGATTGTCCGGATTATCTGTACAGCTGGAGTCCGTGATCAGACTGTGCCAAAGTTTAGTGTAAAACTGTTGTAAATATATCATCAATTGATTGAATTATTGTTATTGTCAATGATTATAGTCTGTTTGTCTTTTATATCTGTATCTATTGACACGTTTGATATAACCTTTGTATTTACGAAATAAAGATTATGATTCTGATTACTAAAATAATTACCACCATTTGCATGACGTTCACGTTGCACGTCAGCTGTTCTGGACTGGTCGCCGCGCCGCTCACTGCGTCCACCGTTCTATTGCGAAGCGGTAGAGGAAATTATTAGAGAGCACCTGGTGACCGAGCTTTGCTCGTTTAGAATAAGACATGTATTATAAAAATTAATTAGAAAAATTAAAACACATTTATTACTCAATGAAAACATTTATGTGGTTTAAATAAAACCGATTTAATACACCATAATTAATATAGCACTGAACAAAAAGAATTGCCCCTAATTGGGATTGAACACGCGACCTTTGAATTACGAGGTCAATACGCTACCGTTGGACCACGGCGTTTGCCAAATGAGCGATGCCGGGTAAGGTGTTTTAGCCAACCTCAATTGTTTTAGCAGATCATTTACTGTTTAACTATCCATACAGTTATTATTAGCATGTGACCAACTGGTTTTGATATAAACGGAATGAGGATTGAAAATCAAAATAGATATTTAATTTACATATATTAATTGGTTTGTTACAGTGGCTTCAAGCAATACAACAAATACGTTTTCTATCAAAACACGGAAGATGTTGGAAATACTCTTTCCTGCTTTTATTTCCCACAGTTATGTTACCCTTAAGTTTTTACAAATTGTTTAGTAACCTGATAATTTTACATTTATTACATACATAAAATAAAATAAATATTTATGATAAACCTCTATTCACATATTGTTCCCCGCAGTCTTCAATCAAGAACTGTCAAACGGTTTTAAACAGCTGTTTTGGTTTGTATTGTTTACATTTTATCCTTCATAAGCGTAATGTTAAATTTTTAGATTTTAAACTTAATATTACAAGAAAACACGAATTTTCCTGGACATTAGACCTATCTAGAACTTATTTTCTACTCGGAAATTAGTTATTTCCAAAATTTAAAGAAATTCATTAGTGTCGTTTTCGAGATCCGTGTGCAAATATATATATATATATATATATATATATATATATATATATATGATTCAGTTTTTTGTATGAATATATATAAATATATATATATATACATACAAACCTTGCTCGTATTATAGTATTGGATAATTGATAAGTTTTAGTTCTTTTCAGTTAGCAAAGTTAAATCTAACATCGATCGATAAGTTTTATTTTATGATGACATTTATTCCTATATTTCTGAAGAGAATGTTTTCAATTCACCTAAACAATTGATCTGAACCAAACTATGACGTCACTACCAAATGCATGACTGTGCTTGATAAGTTCACTGTAATTTGTCCTGAGTGTTGGTCACTGTTTCGAATTTCGGTCTCGCAAATTGTCAACACACCCCCCAGACCTAAGACATATCCATGTAAAAATCGTCGTTGTAAAAATCGTCGCTTACTCATCACCGATATCTCGAAGTAAGCTACTTACATCTGACCTACTGATCACAGTCCACGATTGTCAATCCACTAATGTTCCAACAGGTCTTCATATCCTAATCAACTAAAACTAAATAGTCCGTCTTAGATTAAAGGAAATAATAATTTTTAGAAGTCAAAATTGACTCAGTTTGTCTTCCGCTGTCGGATTGGTCGACACCTGTTTCCGGCTAGGCTTCAACTTCCTGAGCGGTATTAGTAAACTACAGTGTACCACCCTTCATTGTTGTTTGCTCTAGTTCATACTCCTGGATCAAAAATCGACCCAAGTTTACGCTGCAAATTACCTCAATTTCCGCTAGTTCTTTTCTTTCTACGTCGCTGCTAACTGTCGTTTTCTGAGCAGCACGACATAAAATATTTTCATTATAACTTAGATTGCAAGGGATGCCCGTTGTGACATTCTGCTGTTAGAGCACAGCAGGAGGCTTTAGACTAGCGACCTAAGTAGTGTACAATATTATTCTTGGTTCACAAGTCTAGCCCCTTTGCCTTCACCTGATGCTCGGTGTCGCGGTGAACCGGGCTATCTCCTCCAGTGCTCGAACAGTGGCTGTTATACGGCTTCCTCGGCCTTCGTCTTATCGCCGCCCTCTTCTCCGGTTGCATCGTTGGTATCTGGTTACTTCCTCCCTCCCCGTGTCTGATTCCTAAAAGCGGAATTCGTAACTTCGCAAACATATTTTTTCAGTTTCTATAATCGGTCGGATCTGTTATCTCGCTTTATGTAGTATGCAAAGTTAAGATTGTATTAAATATGAAATGCACGAATGCGATTTTCTTTCCTTATGGGTCAACCACCTTTCATGCGCTAAAAAGTATGGGAGGTCACCGGAGTTTGTACCACTGAATTCATTAATATTACAGTATCGTATACTATATACCCAAAAAAGGAATCTTAATACAACTCATGAACCAGTATCGGTACGCAAAGTGTGACGAGGAATCTGGTATAAATAACAGAGGCCCGCAGCAACGTCGCGGCGCGGGACGAGTTAACTGTTCACTACAGCAGCCCGGGCAGTGCGCGGCAAATACCTCCGGGCTACCGACGCCGCCGCCGCCGCCGCCACATAGACAGAGACGTAAAATATACAGCCTACAATAAATAAATAGTACCTGGTGACCGAGCAAGGCTCGGTTAGAATAAGATTGTATTATACAAGTTAATTATTAAAACACATTTATTACTCAATGAAAACATTTATGTGGTTTAAATAATACCGATTTCATACACCTTCATTTATATAGCATTAACACTGAGCAAAAATATTGACCCCGGGTGGGGATCGACCTCACAACCTAAAACTGACGCGCTACCACTGAGCTACGACGTTGGCCGAACATTAGCTGTCGATTAAGGTCTTTTAGCCAACCTCAATTGTTTTAGCTGATCATAAACTATTCAATTATCCATACAGATATTATTAGCCTGTGATCAACTGATTCTGTTAGAAACGGAATGAGGATTGAAAAGCAAAAGAGAAATTTAATTTACACCAATTAATTGGTTTGTTACAGTGGCTTCAAGCAATAAAATGAAAACGTTTTCTATCAAAACACGACAAAATTTGGAAATACTTTTCTCCGCTTTTATTTCGCACAGTTATTTTACCCTTTATTTAGTTTTTACAAATTGTTTAGTAATTTTATAATTTTCATACATTTTTATACATAAAATAAATATTCAAAACCTCTATTCACATATTGTTCACCACCTTTAATCTCTTTAATCTTTAATCAACAACTGTCAAACAGCTATAAACATATGTTTTGATTTGTATTGTTTACATTTGATTCTCCATCAGCGTGATGTTAATCTATCTCTATATATAAAATTGAATGTATGTCTGTCTGTCTGTATGTCCTTTATGCGTTGCCAAACTACTCATCCGATCGCCATGAAATTTTAGGAAGTTGCTCTATATGTGTCCGGGAAGGTTTTAGTGAAAAAATATTTTCAAAAACCCCATAAGTTTCCATTTATGGCGTTTTAAATTTCTAATGTTAACCTTATGGAGAGTAAGTTTGTTTACAAATTGTTACAATGAAAACATTTGATTTCTTAGCTACAGCTGATTGGTTTACTTTCCATTAGCAACATGCTTTACTATCCAATGCCATCTGAATCATTCATTAATGTAAAACTATGAATTAAATGTGTACTGTAAAAAATCAACAGCTTTATTCACCGCGTTAATAGTTTACGGTTTTGGGGGATTATGTATTTATATTTTCATTTTCTGTCTGATTTAAGTCACGTGTATATATGATAATTACAATGTTAATATTATTACGTTTATTACAATAATCAGCTGTTGTATATCTTTCCTATAAAAGCCGTATTACAGTTAGGTTTGATTTGGGTTTGGATTCGATTTAAAAATTGTGAATTAATCCACTCAGATTTATTTGTTTTATAGGAATGTTATTAATATGTCTTATCGTTTCAGTATTGTTATTCTCTATGCCGCGACCCAGGCTATATAATCTTTCACAATGCATGAAGCCGTATTGCTATTCGACTTCAGAACATGGCCAAACTTAAAGTTAACATGTATTTACTGCGAGGCGTTACAAAGTTCGCCGGGTCAGCTAGTAATATTATAAAGAAGAGGTGGTTTCTGTATGTTTGTTTGTGGGTTTGTGTGTTTGTGGGTTTGTTGTGGCAAGTGAACGCAAAAAATACTGAACCAAACAGTTTGAAATTTTACACAAAGACAGATCTTAAACTCATGCAACACATAGGCATACTCATTTCCTTAAAATCCTCTCGGGCAACGTTCTGTGAACGTCCTAAGTTTCAATGTTTACATTTTTAGAAAATGAAAACATAAAATTACTTGAATGTCAACAGCTGTGAACACTAAAATTTGACAGTTCGAGAAGCAGAAGACATGGTTGCCATAAATACCCTGGGATTCAATGTTAACAGTTTTTAATGTCAACATCCGTTTACTTTACATTTTGACAGTTCGGGAAGAAAAAGAAATAAGGTTAATTTTTACACATAAACTGCTGGATCAAAATTAGTGAATTATTAGTTCGAAATAGTGGAATGGTAGATTTTTAATTTTCTCCTGATGCCTGCCTCTATTACGTTAATGCTTATCCTCTCCCAATATTTGACATATGTTACTTTGTCTGTTTCAGATATATACTTAGACACGTGTTTTGTCATTTTGTAAACAATAAAGAATTAATTATCAATAACTTAAATGTATCTGTAGAGCCTACACCTCTCAGCCTTTTTTACCCGTGCGAAGAACGGGTACTTTGGCTAGTTCTTTATATCCAATACTATAATACGAGCAAGGTTTGTATATATATATATATATATATATATATATATTTGCACACGGATCTCGAAAACGGCACCGAGGAATTTCATTAAATTCTTTATAATTTCCGAGTATATACTAGATAGGTCTAATGTCAGGAAATTCGTGTTGTAATATATATATACGAGCAAGGTTTATATATATATATATATATTTGCACACGGATCTCGAAAACGGCGCCGAGGATTTTCTTTAAATTTTGGAAATAACTAATTTCCGAGTAGAAAATAAGTTCTAGATAGGTCTAATGTCCAGGAAAATTCGTGTTTTACTGTATCCAATACTATAATACGAGCAAGGTTTGTATATATATATATATTTGCACACGGATCTCGAAAACGGCACCGAGGAATTTCATTAAATTTTGGAAATAACTAATTTCCGAGTAGAAAATAAGTTCTAGATAGGTCTAATGTCCAGGAAAATTCGTGTTTTACTGTAATATTAAGTTTAAAATCTAAAAATTTAACATTACGCTTATGGAGAATCAAATGTAAACAATGCAAACCAAAACAGCTGTTTATAAACGTTTGACAGTTCTTGATTGAAGACGGCAAAGAACAATATGTGAATAGAGGTTTTTCATAAATAATAATTTTATGTATGTAATAAATGTAAAATTATCAGGTTACTAAACAATTTGTAAAAACTTTGGGGTAACATAACTGTGCGAAATAAAAGCAGGAAAGAGTATTTCCAAAATCTTCCGTGTTTTGATAGAAAACGTATTCGTTGTATTGCTTGAAGCTACTGTAACAAACCAAATAATTGGTGTAAATTAAATTTATCTTTTGCTTTTCAATCCTCATTCCGTTTCTAATAAAATCAGTTGATCACAGGATAATAATAACAAACAGTATGGACATTTAAATTCAGTATAAGGTTAGCTAAAACAATTAATTGAGGTTGGCCAAAAACTCTTAAACGACGACGCGAAATCGGCTGACGCCGTAGCTTAAGCGTTTAGATCTCACGTATGCAAGGTCGCGTGATCGATCCCCACCCGAGGGCTATATATTTGTTCAGTATTTATGCCATATTAATTAAGGGGTATTAAAACGGTTTTATTTAAACCACATAAATGTTTTCATTGAGCAGTAAATTTGTTTTAATTTTGCTAACTAACTTGTAAAATACATGTCTTATTCTATCCGAGCAAAGCTCGGTCACCAGGTACTTTTAAACATAATATGACAAGAAACCCGGATTTACCTGGACATCAGACCTATATTTACTTATTCTAATCTTATTTCTAATTTATTTTCTAATCGGAAATTAAATATTTCCAAAATTTAAAGAAAATCGTTAGAGCGGTTTTCAAGATCCGTGTGCAAATATATATATATATATATATATATATTATTATTTGTATATATATATATATATTTTTTGTATATATATATATATATATATACAAACCTTACTCTATTATAGTATAATATTGCCATTTGGATGAAGGAATCACGTAAACGCTTCTCCTTCTCTTGAAGCGTGTGGTGATCACGTCACCGTTGTGACAGTCGCTGGTTGCTCCCTCTCTTGAAGCATGAGGTGATTACGTCAACGCTTCTCCCTCTCTTGAATCATGAGGTGATCATGTCACCGTTGTGACAGTCGCTGGTTGCTCCCTCTCTTGAAGCATGAGGTGATTACGTCAACGCTTCTCCCTCTCTTGAAGCATGAGGTGATTACGTCAACGCTTCTCCCTCTCTTGAAGCATGAGGTGATTACGTCAACGCTTCTCCCTCTCCTGAAGCATGAGGTGATTACGTCAACGCTTCTCCCTCTCTTGAATCATGAGGTGATCACGTCACCGTTGTGACAGTCGCTGGTTGCTCCCTCTCTTGAAGCATGAGGTGATTACGTCAACGCTTCTCCCTCTCTTGAATCATGAGGTGATCACGTCACCGTTGTGACAGTCGCTGGTTGCTCCCTCTCTTGAAGCATGAGGTGATTACGTCAACGCTTCTCCCATTCTTGATGCATGAGGTGATCACGTTCTGCTGCTATCCTGTCCCCAGTCTCCAAGTTTAAGTGTGTTCCGGTCAACCGCTGTGATAGTCGCCGTTTCTCCCACACCCCGCTATTTACTTTAACGCCCTCTCTTTAACACCCCGCTATTTACTTTAACACCCTCTCTTTAACACCCCGCTATTTACGGAAGAGAGCCGCAACTAACTGGCTTTCTCTCAAGTATGTAGGATCACAAACCCTTCATGTATGTAGGAAGTATGTGTATGTAGGATCATAAATTCTACATACTCGAGAGCAAGCCATTTTGAACGTTTTTATTGAAAGATGTGATTTTTCAGTTTTTTTCTATGAATGATAGATGATCCGCATTATCCTCTTCCTGGACTTGAATATCAACCTTTAAGACGAACGGTTACTTTCATCTCGGTGTCCAGGCTTGTAATCGCAGTCGCCTGACCCCCGAGTTGCGTCAGCGTCGCAGTCGTGTGAAAGTAAGCTGAAGGGCCCTCCTTCACCCGATTTGCGTGCTATCTCCTACATGACGCAAACACTTGAGTCCGCCATGCACTACAACGTACATCTGCTTCCATTGAAGTAACATTGCAAAGCTTTGATTAGAAATATTATTGGGTTCTTATAATTTAAAATTGTTATTTAAAGGAATCATTCGTAAAGAATCCAACTCAGTACTTACAGATGAATCTCTTTGGTCATATTAGCTTTCCCTACAGCTCTCTTTTATCAACGAGAGTCCAACCAACGTATGAATTTAAATTTTGCATTGTCAACTGGAAAATATGTCCGTATTTACTTCCCTGTGGGAAATAGGTTAGATCATGGATATTTTTAAAGGGAATGTTTTCAGTTCATCTAAACAGCTGCTCTTATGTTTCAAATTTTGGTCTTACAAATTACTAGCCCCCCATAGCTAAGACATATCCATGTCAAAAATGTTTGAGTTGTTATCAATGTTAGTAACAAAAGGTATTTGGCATCATACTTATTTTACACTTAAAACTACAATTTTAATTAATAGTAAGTGAAACTGTAGGGCCTATAGTATCTTAGCTCACTCTTGGAGGGTCGTTGTCGGAAGATGACGATGACACAACCTATGATCGGCCCTGCGTGAGACCCGTTGTTGAGGATCAGCAGGTGGAGGATCAGCTGGCCGGTTCGGTTGTTTACGCCCGCGGGACTCTGGGTTTCCTGTAGAAGAAAGCTGGAGTCACGACTGGATGGGGAATCTATTGCGAAAAACTGTTACTCAAGACGCTCAGTCCTCCCACGAGGCGATGGACGAACTCGGTAAAATGTCAGTAAATTCTTGAATCTCCACATAACAAGACATGGCGGTGGCGACAATGCTTTTAGTGACATTCATTCACGGTATAGCCAACTGTTTCCTTCAAATTCTATTCAAAGGTGTTTCGGAATAAAATGTTTTAACTCGGGATGAGGGTTTAGTTATTTCGGAATAATTTAATATCTGCACGTATTAAAATTGCAGGAGTCAATAGAAAATATAAATAAAGTGCCGGTAGTATCGTTATCACGATAAGCTCAATTTTAGCCATGATGGTCACGAACAATTTAATTATTTGAATGATTTCTAGTTGCCCTTAACCAGGGACCTGCCCTATAACGAACCGTACGCACGAAACTTGGAAGAATATCAAATTAAAATTAACGGGAGAAGAATATCAACTTTTGTCATGTTAAAAAATGCTGTTAATACTGTATGATTGTATTTTAAACCCATCAGTGAATAATTCCCTCCAGATGACAGAATGGAGACTTGCCGTAAAAGTGGTGTGCTGTGTTCTTACAAAATAATGAAGTTCTCCTTAAGAATTACGATGAGGCTGATGTTCCAATCTTCAATGATAAAATTTATTTATTGGTGTTTTGGATGTTCACAAATCCATACAATCTCTTTATATTTAAAGGGTCGTTAAAATTGGCATACCTAAGTGTTACGTCGGTTGCAGCTGTCTATAAATAATTATTAATTCGTGAGACAGGGACCAAATATTTCAGGGTATTTTAACCTGAATATGGGTGAAAGGTGTGATAAGTGTGGTTATTTAGAAGACATTATTTAGCTTTATTATTGGACAAAGACTAGCATTTAATTTTGTTAGAATCATTACTGTAATAAACGAATGATCAAAGGCAGCTGGAACCGTCGGTTCAATTCATGGTGAACCGGCGTGGTATACTCTATACTGGTTCATAAAACTACAGAATTACTATACTCAAACTACTCTCACTTTATTGTGATATTTTGTGGTGACATTGAACACCGAATGAATACGTGGTCCAAGTATTGGTTCATAAAACTACAGAATTTGCTAATATTGAGGGCTGTATACTCTTATTACTATACTCAAACTTGTATGCTCAATGTCCTGCCCATAGATGTCTACATCAGAATGGTTGCTAGGAAATGTGCATATCGCCTCCGATGTGAGAATCTCTGGATGACTTTCAATGTACCCTCGGTAGGTCACACCAGAATTGAGCAGGTGGTCAGAAGTGAGGCCCTTGACATGCCTTCTGACCACCTTCACACTAGATACGCCTTCGGTAAGTCATTTTCAGTGGTGATTCCACCAAGGATTGACTGGCAAGACGGCGGCAGACCTCTTCATCCCTGCGAGTCAGAATGGTACACGGATGGCTCTAAGGGAAGTAAGGGACCTGGAGCTGGAATACTGGGGGTGCAAGATAAGGTAAAGCTCTGCGTTCCCATGGGGGATCTCCCCACAGTGTTCCAGGCAGAAGTGGCAGCCATTATGGAATGTGCTCTGTTCAATCTCAACAGAGGTGTCAAGAACAAGAACATTACCATTTTCTCAGATAGTCAAGCCACCCTCAAGGCTCTGGACTCCTGTACCTTCGACTCCAAGTTAGTGTGGGAATGCCGCAACGCGGTGTCTTCTCTTGGCAGTCACAACAACGTTACCCTTTGCTGGGTCCCAGGACACTCAGGTATTATGGGCAATGAAATAGCTGATCGTCTGGCAAACGATGGCGCTTTGATCCCATTCGTGGGTCCACAACCCTTCTGCGGCATCTCCAGAGCGCATGTGGATCGAGAGATCAACACGTGGGCACGTGAGTGTCACCGCAGGAGATGGGCGGAGCTGCCCCTACTGAGAGTAAGTAAACTGTCTCTCAGCTCTCCCTCTTCAAGGATCGCTGAGGATCTTCTACAGTTAGATAGGTCCGAACTCAGACTCATTGTAGGTCTCATCACGGGACATGGACATATGAGGAAACATCTTGCTCGAATGGGACTCTTCCCCGGAGATCCTATCTGCAGGAAGTGTGGGCAGTCCGAGGAGACTGCTGATCATCTGCTGTATGACTGCACCGAGCTTGCCGGGGTGAGAGCTGCCACTCTCGGTGTCATGGAGAGGGGTCGTCAACTTCCCCGGGAGGAGCTAGTGGGGAGACTACGGCAGTTTGTCAGGTTTTTAAACCTGGAAGGTCCGTGAAACATTCAATCAACAGGGGTGCGCAAAAAGCCACTTGGCTGACGTGCTATAGGAACTCTGTTCCGCCCCTTTGTGTAATGTAATGTAATGTATACTCAAACTACTCTCACTTTATTGTGATATTTTGTGGTGACATTGAACACCGAATGAATACGTGGTCCAAGTATTGGTTCATAAAACTACAGAATTTGCTAATATTGAGGGCTGTATACTCTTATTACTATACTCAAACTACTCTCACTTTATTGTGATTTTTTATGGTGACATTGAACACCGAATGAATACGGCGTCCAAGTATTTAAGCTGGTTGAAAATGACGTCCAAATTCAGAAAGATTGGCGAAAATGACTTTGACAATTTTGACTTTTTATCTGAAGAAGCGCGTTCGGTGTTTAGAATCCTAGCTTAGAATTATAGCTAGCTAGCTTCGCTATAGCTTATGGATCCCCCCAAAACGATCGCTCTCCTAGTGGTACAATGTCCAGATACTGGATAATGTAGGTAAGCGACCATTGTTAAGGTGGGAAACCTCTGCTCTTTGCAGTTCCAATAAAGATTAACGGTAAATGATGGTGATGCAATTCTTGGCTGACTATACGAAAGATTCATCTCTGATGGCTAATGACCCTGGACGTCAAACGATAATGATGAGTCGCGGAGGTGGACGTCAACTTTAACCTATGGACCATAGAGAGCAGCAACAACATTGCGAGTGAAAGGTTAACCGATGTGATCGTGCGTCTGTTGTCCTTGGTAGGCCTACCTTGGTCTTCTTGTCTGGGGAATGGGATGTGCGATGCAAGTGCCTGCACTTGCTGCTATGATAATTCATATAAACGTGTGACTGATGGTTACTAGATCAATAAAAATTATAACAAAGCTACATATTGAAGCAAATGATATTAAGAATGTAAAGCTTATGGTATTTGATGTCGCCCTAGTGTTAAATCTTACTTGCATTATAGGTCGTTGGTTGTATAGACTATACACATTGTGTGCATTTGGTTTACTTGTACAAGTACGGTATAGTGGAATAAGGAAATAAAATCTATGGACTTCATGTTGTCAGCCACTGAATCGCTTTTTCAATAAATAAATAAATGATTTGGACACCTTACTGTCAAAGCGATCCTTGTAGTCTTTGTCGTCCAAATGAATTTGAGTTAATTTTTACATTGATGTATTTGGGTCTAACACCGTATCCCAAGCATTATATGGTCAAATTCATTTGGCCTAGAAAGACTACAAGGATCGATCTGACAGTAAGGTATTTCAAACCATTTCAAACCTTTTTCATTTATTGAAAAAGTGATTCAGTGGCGGACAACATGAATAAGTTAGATGCTAGTCAAGTAAAAACAGCATAACAATGTAACGATGTCAAAATAAAATTGTTTAGGACCACTGAAAACATTAATTTTATTACATTAAAAAATGCTTGGAATACGGTGTAAGACCTAAATACATCAATGTCAAAATTGACTCAAATTGATTGGGTCTACAAAGACTATAAGGATCGCTTTTAGAGTAAAAGGTATGTAAACCATTTATTAATTTATTTAAAATCTATGACATTTTTTCCATATTATTTTCCCTTTTTATGCTGTTTTACACTCTTAAAGTGTAAAGGGAAAGAATAAAGGAGATGTACCTACTAATTCGACATGTTCAGAGACATGCTTGCTACTGATAATGTTGTTATTGAGCAGATATATTTTGGATATGAAATCAGGAAACGCTATGCAGTTTTTGTTGGTAAATGTTATATAAAAAAGTTTCAAATATGCGTTACATTAAAACCTTCAGGTTCATACCATAGGCTGCGTATAATTCAGTAACTATCCATTGCATTTGAAAGCCTGTAACCAAGACTGTTAGCCTTTGCCTTATTTAGCATAATCATTAACATTTAACGGCTTGTTTGGGTACCACTCAAAGACAATTCATCCCCCATTATTGTAATGGCCAGGGAGAGGTTCTGGTTGCTTAATCTAACCACTCACTCAATTTGACTCATTAAGAGTCGTTCTTACAAATGTTACACTGATTATACTGTATCTGCCAACGTTTACGCGGCGGCTGCTCGCGGTTTACATGCAACCAACGAACCACAACTGTACTTCGACTTTCATTTTCCAGTTTCCACTCTGTTTTACCGTATGTGAGTGCTGCATCGTTATTGTCTTGTACGACGATTTTATGTGTGACGTGTATATATATGTTGGTAAACAGCTATCCAAAAGTGACGAGATTTGCATACGGAACCGCATTGAGCTTTCTCTTTACAATACATAGAGGAATAGTGATTGCTATACAACTAACTGCAGGCCTGTAGCTGTTACTTGTTTCAGAGGATGGAGTTTCCGCACTTCATGACGCACTGACCCCCTCACGATGAACCTGTACAAACGGGGGATGATCTTCGTCACGTTCCTGGGGTCCTGCCTGAGCATCGCACTGGTCGCGGCCGCCCTCGGTACCAAGTACTGGGTCACGGCTAGCGCCAAGCGCACCCCCAACCCCCTGGAGAGCGACGGCGTCGTCCGCATGGGCCTCTTCTACGGGGACAAGGAGCTCAACGTGGCCTACGGATGGCGGAACTATCCTTTTAGTGGTATGTAGATCAACCTTTTCATGTGTGCTATGAAACCACAAAATAATGACCTCATTGGCCCTAGGCCCATGCTGATGGGCAGTTGAGGTTATTAACAACATATTCATTTTATTAAAAACCTCAACTTCCATTCAAAACCTGAATCCCCATTCTCAATTAATTTAGTGCTTAAAATGAGAATAAACTCTAGCTTGTTTGAATACAGCATAATAATTATGTAACCTAGTATGGTGCAATAGGTGCATTAACTTAAACTCGTATATATATATATATATATACTGTATATATATATACACACACACACGCACATATATATATATATATATATTTGATCTATATAGTTCACTTGTAAGGAATACTGTTATATTAAGTAAAGTTAAAATAATTAACTGAGTTCAAAACAATCTAATATATTGTTTTGAATTAACTTGAAAATGGCCTTTAAAGGTTGAAACATGTTGTTTAAATAAAATAATGTTTATCAAGGATACTCAGTTAATTATTTTAACTTTACTTAATATATATATATATATATATATATATATATATATATATATATATATATGGAATATTAGTTTTTTATTTTCCTTGAACTTGGCGCCCATAGATAATACCCCTTACTTAAACTACATTATCCCTCCAACCTGGTATCCACTACTAAACATAGAAATTGCATTGAAAATTACAAAAAGTAAAAAAATCTATTAAATCTTAAACAAATTTTTAGTTAACTACTATTGCCAACTTTTACGATATATAAATACCGCTGAACGAATAACCGTGTCCGGTTACCATTATTAAGTTGCACTGACTTTTGTTGTGGTACAGGTACAAAGTTTTCAGTGCGGAACATGAAAGTTGGTCTGGTTGCGTCACGACTCACGAGTGTCGGTCACGGTTCTCACTAACTAGACACTAGACCTACCTTTCTGGTCACTTGCGGCACAGCTACATTATCAATTAGTACTCATCTTCTGAATACCCATTATCCACTTTATGGTTCAAGGGGTCCAGTCATTGTCATGAACGTGATTACTGTACCTATAACCGTGGGAACCGACTGGCTAAAATTGACCAAACCTTATTCAATTATTATTATGGGATACCGATAAGTTTACAACGGTTAGATTAGTTTATAATGATTTAAAAACATACGATTAGGCATCAGCCTATCAAGGAATATTCGGAATACAGTATTTGGGGTTGTAAGTCAGTACCTAACTGGGTTTGGCCTCATACTTACATAACTTGTTTTTATAAATTCACAAACACGGAAGAAAAAAAATTAATGAGCGCAAGTTTCATTTACGTTCATTACTGTTGATAATGTGTAAACCAAATACTCCGTCGCAGCAAACCTGCGTACTCAGTGAATTCCCAAACCAATAATAATACGTAATAGGTTTCGTCAATATCCGCAATTAATAACGGAGTTTATCTATTCTCCATAAGATTAACATGGGAAAGAGTATGCAGGTTTCATTAGCATCTGTCCATAAATAAAGGAGCTTGCCTATTCTCTACATGATTAACATGGGAAATGAGTATTAAGGTTAGTTGCCATGAAAAACACATAACTATGATTTTTAAGCATTTAAAGCATAAGATCTCAACCACATGAAGCTAAATACCAAGTCTAATCCTTATTAATAGATTAATAAGTGAAATATTAATTTTTCCTTATCCTCCTTAAGATTAGCATTGGAGTCTCTAAATACATTGTACTGTGTTTAGATTTTGTTAATATCTTGGTAACCGTTGGAAATAGAGCGAAACTAAACATCGTTCTGGCATTTTCATAGCTAAACTTACGGGAATGTAATCAACTTTAGGTATCAAAAATTTCATTATTTTATACTTTCATACTTTTTATGAAAAATCTCCATAATTATTCTGTATAGTTTTTCCCTCACATACATTGATGTACATGATTTATTGACCTTAATACGGACGAAGGTACTCTAAAGCTAAGCGGTTATGATCCGGTTGGATACATACACCCTATGCAGTCAATATACAAAGTTGTTGTTGCATTTTGCTGTTTACCACTCGATGTAGGTGGGACTAACATAGAGCTCAAGAGTATTGACATTTTCAGTGTACGACGCCATGAAAATGGACCGAGAATTCATGGTGTACAGCTACTGGCTGTCCACAGTGTGCTGCTTGGCGGTGTCGCTGGTGTGTGCCGCACTCGCCGCCGTGTTCGCCGTCATCAACACCGCCACGTCGCCCATCGGCTCTCTCACGGGCGTGCCCGGCCTCTACCTCTGGAACATCCTAACATGTAAAGTTCATTATTTAGAAGAAATTCCAAGTAGCGCACCCTTTACTTTATTTATTTCATTTAGTTTCGGATCATAATGTAACATAACCCTAAAAGTGACGAATAGATATAATACGAGTAATATACTTTGATAATGTTGATGAGGGAAATTATTTACTTGATCAGATAAGTTTAAGCTATAATTGTAATAAAAAATATTTGTATTTACAAACAATGTACGTATTTACCTGTGGCAAATAGGTTAGATCATGGATATGTCTAAAGGGAATGTTTTCAGTTCATATAAACAGCTTTCCGCACAGGAGTAGGTAGATGCAATTATTGGCGATCAAAATGGGGCCTGACAGACGATCAAAGATGAGATTGTGGAGCGGCAGTACAAACCATGAGGCATATTGCCGAAGAGTGCCCCTTGCGATTTTTCTCTGATGGGGTTGAAGGTGTACACGATGTCAGTGATGTGTCCGTGGAATGGCTCAAAGGGTTGGTCTCTGTAATAATTCAAAACATGATAGGCATTTTATTTCAATTTTTTATTTTATTTATTTGTTCTTATTTATACTTTATTGAGTGAATAGTACTCTATATCTTTGTGTGTATGATTTGCTGACATAACCATACGATAAATAAAGAAATAAATATAAACAGCTGTTTATATTCTTTATATCCAATACTATAATACAAGCAAGGTTTGTGTATATATATATAAAAAAAAAATATATATATATATGGCTACAGACGCTTCTCCTGTAGGAATAGGAGGAGTTTTATCTCACCGTTATAAGGATGGCTCAGAGCGACCGATCTCATTTGCTTCTCGTTCTTTAACAGCTAGTGAAAAAAAAGTATAGTCAAATTGACAAGGAAGCTTTGGCTATTTACTGGGGATTAAAGAAATTCTATCAATACTGCTATGGGAGAAAATTTGCACTTATTACAGATCACAAGCCTATTGTTTCAATATTTGACCCTCACAGGACCTTACCTACTATGACTGCCACCCGTATATTTAACTATGCCCACTTCCTGTCCGGTTTCGACTATACGATAGAGTATAGCAACACTCGTGCACATGCCAATGCCGACTACATGTCTCGATTTCCTACTGAAAATTTACCAAAAAAATCTTATTGATAAACATGAACTTTTTCTTATTAATCAAATTGAGACAATGCCAGTTACTCATAAAACCATCGCTAAAGAAACAGCAAAAGACAAACACTTGGAACAGATTTTGAAAGCTCTCACAGATGGAAAAGATTTAGAACTTATTGGCCTAAACAACAATGAGTATTCACTGCAAAATGGGTGTGTGTTTCGAGGCTCAAGAGTTGTGATACATGAAACATTGCAAGGACAAGTTTTAAAAGAGTTACATGTGGGCCATTTAGGAATTGTGAAGATGAAAGGACTTGCTCGAAGCTATTGCTACTGGAGAAATATTGACAACCACATTGAAGATCTTGCTAAATCTTGCCGTTCATGCTGTTTGAAGCAAAATCTACCTGCCAAAGTTGAAGTACACCCTTGGATTGAACCGTCAGAGCCCTGGCAACGTATCCATATTGACTTTGCCGGTCCAATCAAAGGCCAGTTTTTCTTTGTAATAGTTGACGCCTACACCAAATGGGTTGAAATAATACCAACTAAAACAACAAATTCGAACTGGTGCATTCAAAAACTTAGACAACTATTTGCTACCATTGGTTATCCATTGACATTGGTCTCAGACAACGGTCCCAACTTTACCTCTACACTATTTAACCAATTTTTACAAGTGTGCGGCGTAACTCACAAACTTACAGCTCCGTACCACCCTGCAAGTAACGGTCAGGCGGAGCGATTCGTCCAAACATTGAACTCCTGGCAATGGAAAATGATAGTGGGGATATATCTTTTAAAATTTAACAACTTCTGATGACTTGGAGAAATGCACCTAATCCTACCGGTCAATCTGCTTATCAGTTAATGTTTGGCAGAAGCATACGAACATGTCTCAATTTGATGACTCCTCCAAACCAAGAACTTAAAGAAAATAATCAAACAGATATTAAAGTAAAGCGCCAGTTGCAAAAATGAGACAGAGTGCAAGTCAGAAATCGTGGAGAGAAATGGACATTTGGACAAGTAGTAAAGAAACATGGACTCCTGCTATATACAGTTAAAATGGATGATGGACACACTTGCAAAAGGCACATCGACCATATCAGACCTTGCAAACTTAAGAGGGAGGATTGACATGTCTGTTGCTCTTTCACTTTATTATTTAATATATCTTTGATTTAACAAATCATATGGTTATTTGTATTGTTATCATGTGTTTGTTTACAATGTGTAAATCAGTTCATTAAATGGTTAATTACAAGAACTTGTGTATTAAAATATCTTATCTTTATTTGTTATTTAAGTATTAAACATATATATATATATATATATATATACACATATATATACACATATGTATGCACACGGATCTCGAAAACGGCTCTAAAGATATTCTTTAAATTTAGGAGATAACTAATTTCTGAGTAGAAAATAAGTTCTAGATAGGTCTAATGTCCAAGAAATTTCCGGTTTTCTTGTAGTATTAAGTTTAAAATCTAAAAAATTAACATTGCACTTATGGAGAATCAAAATGTAAACAATACAAATCAAAACATTTATTTATAACTGTTTGACAGTTGTTGATTGAAGATGGTGGTGAACAGTATGTGAATAGAGGTTTTGCATAAATTTTTATTTTATGTATGTAATAAATGAAAATTATCAATGAAAAAAAATTATAATGAAAAATTTATAATTAATTATAAATACTATACAATTTGTAAAAACCAAAGGGTGAAATAAAAGCAGAGAAAAGTATTTCCAAAATCTTTCCTGTTTTGATAGAAAACTTATTCATTATATTGCTTGAAGGCAGTGTAACAAACCAAATTGGTGTAAATTAAATTTCTCATTTGCTTTTCAATCCTCATTCTATTTCTAACACAAACAGTTGATCACGGGTTAATGATAACTATTTGGATAGTTAAATATAGTATAAGATCAGCTAAAACAATTGAGGTTGGCCAAAAACCTTTAAGGGGAGTCGGACGGGGCTATATCGCCCATGTAAAATGTTAAAACTTCATGTACCTTTTTCTAAAGAACCATAAAAGCTAGACTTAATTTTTTTTTTATTTGAAGCGATTAGTTTTATCTTTAATCTGAGTGTATGTTTAAAAAAAATACATTTAGTTATTATTTTGTGTTTTTGAAATTTTTAACTTTTTATGTAGTTTTTATGTTTATAAAATTCTATGTAGAAAAAACTATCACATATACATAAAATTCCTACACTCTAATTAAAGACCTATGTATGTGGAACAAAATATAAAAAAATTAATGAGATATTTTTTATGGTTTTTTGAGAAAAAGGTAGGACATTAGTATAAAAAAACTCAATTTTTTAGAAAACAAAATTGACGATGATTGATGTAGCGCTCGAGTCGGAAAAATGACTGAACAGCCCTTTACACAAATGGCCATAAAAATATTTTCAGAAGTCAGAATTAAATAAATAATGTCTTAAATTGAAGCTAATAATAAAGTGCATAAAATAAGATAAAAATCAAAAAACAATTTTTTCCACGTCCAAATCCTGTTAAACGACGGTACGAACTTGGCCGACGCCGTAGCACAGTGGCTAGCGCTTAGGGTTCACGTGCGGAAGTTGTGAGATTGATCCCCACCATGGGACTATATTTTTGTTCAGTGTTTATGCTATATTAATCAAGGTGTATGAAATCGGTTTTATCTAAACCATATAAATGTTTTCATTGAGGAATAATTTTTTTTAATTTTCCTAATTAACTTGTATAATATGACATATCTTATTCTATCTGAGCTTGCGATAATTAACCGAGCGTAACGTTCTAGCCATTCGGAAGTGCTAGGGTTCGAATCCCGACCATGAGCAATCCCAATTTGGCTTGCAAATGTGTGGTATAGCGGAGTGGGGGCCCATCTTAAATGAGTTGATGGCATTTGTAGGCTTAATTACGATTGCAGTGGACACCTGTTTTGCTTTTGTGGTTAGTGGTTATAAGGTGGGGGCATATTTTATGCTTTTTTTGTTTAAACTTTGATATTTCATGAAGATATTAGTAATTATTTTTATGTTACAGTTAAGAGTAAAAAGCTTGCCACTTCTAGGGTTAATAACATTCATTTGAAAATTTCATTTTTATCATCACACTCAAGACAAGTTTCAGTGTCAAGTAAAAGAACAATAAATGAAGAAAGAAAGAGGGAAAATTTTGGTAAAATGTTTACATTATGTATGATTTAAATAAATAAATAAAAGATTAAAAATTTTATTGTCGTTAAACTTTGCAGCAGTGGACAACGTCAGGTTATATATATACAATATATACAAAAGAAAAAAGGTACAAGAAACACAACAGTACAATAATTAATTGTCAACATAAGATAAGAATACATATCTTATGTTGACAAGGCCACCTAAATGTCTTATTCTAATATTCCTACAATCATAATGATCAAAAGACATTTTATAAAGTTATATTCTGACATTCAAAAAATTCATTTATTGTGTAAAAGGGTGTTACTTCTAAAAATGTGTACAATCTCTTCTTGAACAAACTATATGGGGCTTCTCTCCACTCTAGAAGCAGTTTATTAAACATTTTCAGGCCTACAACTTCATAACTGTTTTGTGTTTTAGACAATCTACAAAAAGGTACATTAATTCGTTTACTATTTCTGGTGCAGTGAGGGTGTATATTGTGTCTAAGCTGATGTTCAGAAAGGTTATTTTTTGTATATAAGAGAACAGTATAAATATATAAGTTTATTACAGTCAATACCTTCAACTCTATGAACAATGGTCTACAGTGGGCTAGTCCATCTGAGTTTGTTATTATTCTTACAAATTTTTTCTGCAGTAGGAAAATTTCATGGATATGTGTGCTATTACCCCATAATAAAAGGCCATAGTATATGATACTCTGAAAAAATCAAAATAAGCTGATCTAATACGAGACATAAGACATAGGCACATAGGCATGTTTTAAATTTCTTAACAGGTATCCAACTCTAGACAGTTTCGTACTAACATATTTGATGTGTGGTTCCCAGGACAATTTACTATGTACAAAGACACCCAGAAACTTTCACTATCTAAACTATAATCTACTGGCAAATATCTTAAACTAAACCAATTTTCTTGAGTTTTACCGTCATTGAGTAAAAACCCATTTGCTTTAAACCTGGTCGATACTTTAGCCATGGCCTTGTGATGTATCCTTATCTTATGTTGACAATTAAATTATTGTACTGTTGTGTTTCTTGTACCTTTTTTCTTTTGTATATGGTCTTGGTCATTGTTTGAAGATTTTCAAAATCTGAGCCAACATTAAAAAAAAGTTGTATCATCTGCATAAAGGATACACTTGATAATTATAACAGATGGCAAATCATTTATCATGAGGATAAACAACAAGGGTCCTAAAACTGAGCCTTGACACCCCAAACTTAACTTCAGCTAATTGTGATTTATCTTTTCCGATGCAGACTATTTGTTTATGGTTACTAAGAAATGATTCAAAAATACTACCAGATTTGTTACAAACAATTTTATAACAGGCCTGCTTAGTTAAAAGTGCATTGTGTTCTACACAATCGAAAGCCTTGCTCAGGTCACAAAAAGTGGCCCGAGCAAAGCATTTCTCCTCATACGCACTAAGGACCTCCTTAATTAAACAGTCAATTGCATCCACAGTAGATTTTCCCCTTCTGAATCCAAACTGTAAATTGGATAGGATTTTATTTTGTTCAATGAAACTGCACACCTGATTGTAGATAACAGATTCTAAGACTTAAGAAAAAACAGGGGTCAGAGTTATTGGGCGGTAACTAGAGGGGCAATTCCTCTCCCCCTTCTTATAATTTGGAACAACCCTTGATAGCTTTAGATCTTCAGGAAATGCACCTTCAATTAAACATCTATTTATACAATAAGTAAGAGGAACAACTATACAACTAACAATCTTTTTCAAAATATTAATAGAGATCAAAAATATCAACACTGTCAGAAGGCTTAAAGTTATTTACTATATTCAAAATTAAATCAGGTGTTATTTCTGAAAAATAAAAATGTTCTCTTGGTGGAGTACAATAATGCAGGAAATACAATACCGTTTCACGAGGCCTAGGAATACTGTGGCAAATTTCATTGTCAGACTGGACACAAAAATCATTAAATCCATTTGGTGATACTACTGCAGCTTCTCTTTTTTTACTTTTGGTAACAGAGCTTATGACATTCCATGCTTTCTTACATTTATTTTTAGCTGACTCTATGCTGAGTATGTTATGTTCTTTTTTTGCCTTATTGACTGCATTCTTGTAATCCTTTCTAACTCTTAAGTAATTCTGTCTAGACATGTTTGATTTGTGTGTTCTATATAAATCTAGAAATAACAACACTCTATTTTTCATTGTAACACTGTAAAATATTGTAACACTCAATAAATTCTATAACTCCTATTGGAGGGTCCTCCAAAATTTATTTCTACATCCCCAACATACATATAGGCAGTATCAGTTAAAGATTATATGATACCAATCGATAGAACCGATAGATGATCATCACTGATATGCTACATAACAAGATGGTCTACATAAAATTTTCAAAATTTCCTTCTTAAAATTGCTACCATATCAGTCTTGTAATAGTTTTAAAACCTACCTGTATTATTATTTTTTATGGATTCCTGTTAATATGAAAAATAACTATGTTTTTCTACCACACAGTGATATTCCAGTGTACTGCGGTTGGGTTTTGGATTGCACAGTACTACAAGAGGTTACAGTACAATGTCCTGGGGCTCGAGGAAAAGAGCAACTATTGGACAACTCAGGGGATGGCCTCCTTGGGTTTTTCTTTTTGGTGAGTCATTTTACAATATAAATTCTAACAAAGTGGTTTATTTTTTTGGGGTAATTGGAAATACTATACTGAACAAATGTTAGATACTGAAAAGAGACATTACAATTAGAGAAGATTCAGAACTATATAGCTGCTGCGAAGACTCCAGAGGTTGGTTCACTTATTACTGAAAAAGGAGTGCCTTCTAACAGAAATACAGAGGAATGTCATATTGGGATTAATTTAACATAATATAAAAATATCTATATATATAAACGAATGTACGTATGTATGTATGACCTTTATGCGTTGCCAAACTACTCCCGATTACCATAATATTTTAGGAAGTTGCCTCTATATATGTCCGGGAAGGTTTTAGCTAACAAATTTTTTCAAAAACTCCATAAGTTTCCATTTTATGACGTTTTAAATGTCTAATGTTAACCTTGTGGGGAATAAGTTTGTTTACAAATTCTCTACAATCAAAACATGTGATTTCTTAAGCTACAGCTGATTGGTTAATTTCCATTAGCAATATGCTTTACTACCCAGTGTCATCTGAATCATTTATTAATAGTTAAAACTATTAAGTAAATATGTGCTGTACAAAATGAACAGCTTTATTCACCACGTAAATAGTTTACGGTTTTTGGGGATTATGTATTTATATTTTTTATTTTCCGTCTGATTAAAAGTCATGTGTTTATATCCAAATAAAAAATAATTACAATATCAAAATACACAATTACAATTACAAAATAATTACACTGGAGAAACTGTGACAGACTTTATGCAATAACTTTAAGGCAAATTCTGTTATGAAACATTTTGGCGCTGAACAACACTTACCACTTTAGGCATTCTTGGTTCTGCCACATAATTTACAGATTATGACTGTTCTTAGGTTGGCTGCAGGTAGTGTGATTGTTCACATTGCCAATGTCATCTTCATATATATGGGGACCAAGGAATCTAGGACAAAGTCTGCCTCAATTCCTGTTCTTGAAGAGAAGGGCAACGGAGCAATCATGCTTTACTGACTTTCTCATATGCCATCATGTATATATATTGTAAAGTTATTTCATAATAAAGTAATTTTAGTTTCATAAATATTATTAATCTATTTAGCCTTCTCAAAACTGTACATAATTTTTCTTTCTGTCTCAAATACTAATCATATTATTGTTGATCATGTAATTCTGCTATGATTCAGTTGAGCCAGTAGGCTTGAAAAAATTTGGTTAATCTTCCAACAGAATGTTAGGGTATTAATGTATTTGTCAGTATTCTGGTGGGACAGATAAGTTTGATGCTCTATCTGGAAGAATAAATCATAGGTTAGATTCCTTCTTTGCTGAATTGTGAATTCACATTAATTCAACGTAAAAGATAAAATGAGCATTTCAATTTTATGGTGGAAAAAAGGAGCCCAGCAGCCCTGATCTAGTTTGGTATCAAATTATAAATCCAACTGAATTAAATTATGCAAATGAGATTATTTAAGTTTGAATAGTTGTAAAGAAAATACCCCCGTCGCAGCAGACCTGCGTACTCAGCGAATTTCCAAATCAATAATATAATAATAATAATAATATATGGCAAGTTTTATAAACATCTGTCCATAAACATGGGAATTATTTGCTTATTCTCCATAAGATTAACATGGCAAAGAGTGTGCAGGTTTGCTGCTATGAGGAACACTGAAATTAGGCATTTCTACAATAAATAATTTTTATCTTAACATTTATACCAACTTTCATCAACATCTGTCCATAAATAAAGGAGTTTGCCTTTTCCCTTTATGATTATTATGGGAAAAGAGTATGCAGGTTTGCTGCCATGATAAACACATAAACTATGATTTTTGAGCATAAATGGATAGATCGCAACCACATGAAGCTAAATATCAAGTTTTATCCAAAAATATTCATTAATATGGGAAATATTAATTTTTCCCTATCCTCCATAAGATTAACATTGGAGCCCCACAATACAACGTACTGTGTTTAGATTTTTTAATATCTCGGTAACCGTTGGAGATAGAGAAAAACTTTAAGGAACTTAATTGTGTAGTTTTTTAAGCTGATTCTAATGGTGAAATATAAAATTAGAAATTTTTAAAAACTACATGTGAAAAACGCAAAAAAACCCATTTTGGGGTACAAAACCCCCCCAAACTACCCGTTCCCATTGACCGATATGTCTGGTTAACGAACTCGTCCAAGCATGTGTAGGAATACACGTCTCTACCAAATTTTGTCTCGATCGGACCATTTTTACGAGAGTTATCGTGCTAACAGACACATACATATATACATATATATATATATATATATATATATATATAAAAATTTTAACGACTTGTTTTTGGACTCTGGGCACCTAAAGAAGAAAAAATAACATGGTCCCGGGCTTAAGTCTCACCATGAGACCTACGGTAATAGCTTCTTCCCTATGGGAAATTCGCTAAAAGGGGGCGAGAACGCTAGATCAGGGCTGCTTGTTATGAATTTCCTCCTGATACCTAAAATTTGACACACAGCAGTTTAAAAATCAATCATCAGCAGCATAACTCATTCAGTATTCTTGTACATCTTATTCTAAAGTATTCAATGGTCAAAATTTAAATTGATAAGAAATGGCAAGAAGTTCAGAAAATTTTAGTTGCAGTTTAAAATACCCCCGTCGCAGCAGACCTGCGTACTCAGCGAATTTCCAAATCAATAATTTAATATATGACAAGTTTTATAAAAATATGTCCATAAACATGAGAATTATTTGCCTATTCCCCATAAGATTAACATAGCAAAGAGTGTGCAGGTTTGCTGCTGCGAGAAACACTGAAATTAGGCATTTCTACTATAAATAATTTTTTATCTCAACATTTATACCAACTTTCATCAACATCTGTCTATAAATAAAGGAGTTTGCCTATTCCCTATACGGTTAATATGGGAAAAGAGTATGCAGGTTTGCTGCCATGATTAACACATAAACTATGATTTTTAAGCAAAAATGGATAGATCTCAACCACATGAAGCTAAATATCAAGTTTTATCCAAAAATATTGATTAATATGGGAAATATTAATTTTTCCCTATCCTCCATAAGATTAACATTGGAGCCCCTCAATACAACGTACTGTGTTTAGATTTTTTAATATCTCGGTAACCGTTGGAGATAGAGAAAAACTTTAAGAAACTTAATTGTGTAATTTTTTAAGCTGATTCCAATGGTGAAATATAAAAATAGAAATTTTTTAAAATTACATGTGAAAAATGCAAAAAACCTCATTTTGGGGTACAAAACCCCCCCAAACTACCCGTTCCCATTGACCGATATGTCTGGTTTACGAACTCGTCCGAGCATTTGTAGGAATACACGTCTCTACCAAATTTGGTCTCGATCGGACCATTTTTACGAGAGTTATCGTGCTAACAGACACATATATACCCCCGTCGCAGCAGACCTGCGTACTCAGCGAATTTCCAAATCAATAATATAATAATAATAATAATAATAATATATGGCAAGTTTTATAAAAATATGTCCATAAACATGGGAATTATTTGCTTATTCTCCATAAGATTAACATGGCAAAGAGTGTGCAGGTTTGCTGATGTGAGGAACACTGAAATTAGGCATTTCTACCATAAATAATTTTTATCTTAACATTTATACCAACTTTCATCAACATCTGTCCATAAATAAAGGAGTTTGCCTATTCCCTATATGATTATTATGGGAAAAGAGTATGCAGGTTTGCCGCCATGATAAACACATAAACTATGATTTTTGAGCATAAATGGATAGATCTCAACCACATGAAGCTAAATATCAAGTTTTATCCAAAAATATTAGATAATAAGTGAAATATTAATTTTCCCCTATCCTCCATAAGATTAACATTGGAGCCCCACAATACAACGTACTGTGTTTAGATTTTTTAATATCTCGGTAACCGTTGGAGATAGAGAAAAACTTTAAGGAACTTAATTGTGTAGTTTTTTAAGCTGATTCTAATGGTGAAATATAAAATTAGAAATTTTTAAAAACTACATGTGAAAAACGCAAAAAACCCCATTTTGGGGTACAAAACCCCCCCAAACTACCCGTTCCCATTGACCGATATGTCTGGTTTACGAACTCGTCCGAGCATTTGTAGGAATACACGTCTCTACCAAATTTGGTCTCGATCGGACCATTTTTACGAGAGTTATCGTGCTAACAGACACACATATATATATATAAAAAATTTTTACGACTATTGTTTTTGGACTCTGGGCACCTAAAGAAGAAAAAATAACATGGTCCCGGGCTTAAGTCTCACCATGAGACCTACGGTAATAGCTTCTTCCCTATGGGAAATTCGCTAATATATATATATATACATATATACATATATATATATATATATATATATATATATAAATTTTAATGACTATTGTTTTTGGACTCTGGGCACCTAAAGAAGAAAAAATAACATGGTCCCGGGCTTAAGTCTCACCATGAGACCTACGGTAATAGCTTCTTCCCTATGGGAAATTCGCTAAAATCTACACACTTCTAGACAACCTGGTATGGAAGATTACTTCCCTTTCCAAAAAGGTATGCTTTGATAAATAAACATAAATAGGAAAGCACTACAGAGAGAGTAGAGAATTTCTTTGAGGAAAATAAAGTAGTAATAAAAATAATATTTTTATTGTCATCAATAACAAATAATTGTCATTAGCAATGCAAAAGAACAACATGCTTTATGGAACTAAATGGCTGGGGCCTTGACAGTTATGGCTCTACAGACGTGGTCAGACTAGGCTGTTTATCAGCCAATGGTAAATATCGCCATAAGCCAGCTGGTCTGACTAGTTCACATTATGGTACCTAGCGGTTAGTTAGGCCGGCCGCACACTGATGCAGCATTTGACCTGAAGCAAGTGTTACGAGGCAAAATGTTTTGCTGGGTACTAGCGCCCTGTGTATTTCAATGGGAGCCTGCACACTCATCAAGCAAACGTTGCGAAACGCCTCGCATTGAAACACACAGGGCGTTAGTACCCAGCAAAACATTTTGCCTCGCAACACTTGCTTCGGATGAAATGCTGCATCAGTGTGCGGCCGGCCTTACTAGCCGCTAGTAAACAGCTGCTACACAGTAGACTTTTTATTTTTCTTGTTATTTAGGCTTGTCATCCATATTCACTGTTAACCACAAAAATAAGTAGAATATAGGGGAAAGTGGGGGAAACACAAGCAGCAGGAAAACGTGCACATTGCTGTTTCTATAAATTAAAAGCTTTATTGAACTCCCTGATTAGTGCTGTGCCTAGCGCCAAACTAGCCAACTAGTTTCGTGTAACTGCTGACCCGCCATTACAGTCAGATTGTGAACAGTGAAACGTGTGTGTCTAATGTAATTTTCGGACTTCAGTATTTAAGACGGCAAGTCTCATATTATTACGTTAACTAAATTTACCTGTGATAATGTTTAAAAATAGGATAAGGGTAAAATTTTGACGTGAGTCCTCTTTGGTTTTGTTTATTTTAAGGTTGTGGTCAAAATTAATCTCCAAGACACTAAGTGGCAAAGATGCACACGTTTCCCCCTAATGTATTTAAATACCAACAGACCACTAACATTATGGGGTTTTTTTCTTTGTTCTCAGGTGCTGGAAAACACAGTTATACTGTTTTATATGTGACGTTTGCAGTGAAGGAGTGTTTTAATATGTTTTTCATAAATATATTAAGTCCTGACTATTTGGATTTTGTAAAACTTATACATTTTGATTACATTCTTGTTACCTCTGTCTAACCTAGGCCTTATCAATATATAATCTTTATAATAAACCTTGAATAATTTATTTTCTTTATAGGTATTAGTGTGTATCAAGCGCACAATTACCCCACCCTATGCGCATGTTTCCCCCACGTTTGGGAAACATGCGCTTTTGTAGTGTCTCAGTATTTTGTTTTAAGTGTGTTTATTTTTCAAAGTTTTCGTTTAAAGTATTTTTTATGGATATTTTAATAGTTTCCCTAAGTTTTGGTATTATTTAAACTTTATTTAAAATAGCACAAATATTTTTCCCCACTTTCTACTACAGTAGAATGATTTGTTCTACTGTAGGGGAAAGTTACACTGAATAAAAACAATGACACACATGTTAATTTACCAACCGCTTGTAAGTTATTAGAGGTTCACTGGCTTGCATCAGTGACGCAAGCCGTCCGTGGTGCATCACGGATGGTAAGCAGCGTTAAAAAGATAAACTTGCTCAACTTCTGGTTGAGGCTACTAGCCAGCTGTCATTCACCAGCCGCTTGTTCTAGATCAGACTAGACTGCTTGCTGGCAATATTACAAGTGACTGGTTAATAGCGGCTGATAGCAGTACACTGCAGCTTAAGAAACAACCCAACTAAACCATCAACAATAGAAGGAGTTGAGGATCATTACTGTATGTTGTAGTGGTGTGAAGCTCTAAGGTGTAGACTGAACTAAGACACCATCTTTGATTTTTAGTGTGTGAAACAAGTACCAAAACATACATGGCAATAGGGCACAGTGAGGTGATAGTAAAGGCTAATGGTGTACTACCAGCATAGTTGGAAGATAATACCTAACCAACCCATTTAGCTTTTATAACAAAACGACAAAGTTCTGGAGCAGTTTTAAAATGCCATCACCAAATTCTTTTACTTTGAAAAAAAAATCACTTTCAAAAATGATGTTTCAAAATCTAAAATTTTGGCTATCAACAATGGTGTATGCTTAACAAAATACATTTTTGACATGGATATGTCTTAGCTCTGGGGGGTTTGAATGAAACTGAACATGAGATATGTATAATATTATAAAGAAGAGGTGGTTTCTGTATGTTTGTGGGTTTGTTGTGGCAAGTAAACGCAAAAAATACTCAACTGACCGGGTTAAAATTTTAATTTTACGCAAAGGTGCCTCATGCAACCAACTCATTTCTAGGGGTGTGCGATGCATCGAAAATGTATCGAAATTTCGATTTGATTCATCGAATCGCGATTCGATACAGAGGTTATCGAAATCCCGATGCATCGAGCGTCCCGATTCATGGAGGGAGTCCCGGTGCGCGGCAGCGCGTGTAGATCCTAATAGCATAGCTTATACCGATTTTCAGGTTTTGAAACATATTTATTTAATGTCTATGTTTGTGCAATACAATTTTCCTTTTTATTTTGTTATTCAAACTGATTTTAAATCCTTTCTCAAAATTGACAAACAAGTCAGAGAAGTTTTTAACAGACAACAGCTTACGTGACATGACGATTACAATTTTAATGGAAGTTGTTTATGGTTAGGTATTCCTCCGCTGGTCACAACAGACATCAATATAACAAAAAATACATCAAAACATATTAACAACCAAAATTGAATTGTATTAATTTAAATCATAGTTTGTTTAGTTTAGTTTGAATAATGGCTCCTTTTTCATCGCAGTATCAATTGACAGTTTCCACTGCATTTCTTACAAAGCAAAAAAGTAGATCCATAGTTTTTTAATAATATTTATTCCAAAAACTAAACCTTGAGTATTTGACATTATTCTAAACTGTCTATTATAATGTACATATTAAATGTTTTATCAGTATGACGAATCTTAATATATAAAATTCTAAGCCCTCACTCACTCATCACTAATTCTCCCACTTCCCAACAACCTAGGAGGCTGAAATTTGGTATACTGGTTCTTTAGGCCTAAAATAGGAAAGTCTGATAGTTTTTGTGACGATTTTCCCATAAATCTCTACCCTGTACGCCTTCAAAGTTCCCATGTTAATCTTATGGGGAAATAATTTTGTTTTGGATTCCAACATATGTATCTTACCTTTTAAGATATAAACAGCAGCTGTTTTTATTTGAACCATTGAGCAAGCCAAAGAAGCAAGCATAAAATAGTAAGCACTCAATGGTATCTAATTACTGTATAAATATAATATTTCTCAGAACGAATTTTTGTGATTATTTTTTATGATTAAAAATAAAATGTTTATTTGTTGGCCAAATTATAAATAGTGACAATGTTTATACAAATTACGTTTATTATAATTATAATAATCAGCTGTTGTATATATTTTCTTTTTGCTATCTGAAATGTATAAAAGGTTGATACCTTATTTTGTATTATTATAGAATAATTGATTGTGTGTGTGTGCGCGCGTCTCAATCACTCATCACTAATAATTCTCCCGACTAGCTAGAGAGGTGAAACTTTAGATATACCTGTATATATTATTTAGATTGAAAATAGGCAAATCTTATAGTTTTTGTGACGATTTTCCCATAAATCTCTACCCTACACGTCTTTAAAGTTACCATATTAAAAAGCAAGTGTTTGAACTTTACCATTGAGTCAAGCCAAATAAGCAAGCAAAACATACAGAAAACACTAACCCAGGGACATCAAAATACTATATGAATATAATATTAATTTATTTAAAAAAACATAGTAACAATAATAGTTTAACTATGTAATTTTCAAGTCTGTGACTTAAAAACTGTGTAAATCTAAGTCTAATTAGATTATACTTTGAGCTATTAACACTATAACCGAAACCCCGGTCCCTGAGACCGCGGGGAAATTTCGTTTTTCTATATTGGCAACACCGGTTCGTTTTGGCGGGTGAGCAGCCCAGTACCTTCCTCCCCCACTACTGCGGTCCGAAAACACTCTCTATTGCTTAGTTTGGCAGAGGCGTTTGACCTTGGCGTGTCTTTTGTTGTAAACGTGCCCGTCTGTGAGACCGAGGGTTTCGGTTCGTGTTACTGTGCCACGCGGTCTGACATACCGAGGGTTTCGGTTCTCGCAACACCTTAGTATACTGACATTATTTTCTCAGTTTTACATAAATAAATAGTGACTTTTATGAAGTGAAATTGTTATTTCTGGAACATAAAAGCTTCACGAACATCATGGATGAGCAGGATAGACCTCAACGACCACTTCGAAAATTGAATCCTCGTGACCCAGACTTTTCTGATCATATCCGGTTTTTTCGCCCTTCGGCGAAAAAACGCAAAACAGCCTACAAGTGCATCATGTGTAAGCAGCCAATCTGTCTCGAATGTAGCAGGAAGGTTTGTGTGAGATGTGCAGTCGAAGACATGGTGCAAAAATAAGAGATAATGGACATTCTATAAAGAAGTAAATGTGACTGTGTACTAATCTTTGAATAAACCATTTCGTCATTTATATGTTTACTTATGATTATATGTTTGACTTATGCTACTTTGTTATTATAGCAATTTATATGATTCATTTTTTTTAAACCAATACAATGTCTCTCCATCTAAAAATATTTTTCAAAAACTTTAGTCTTAAGGCTTTTTTATATGTATATTTGATTTTTTTATTTAATCAATAAAATCTTAATTGAATACCCAGTAGTTTTTATTAAAAACCTAAAAGAGTCATCTACTGACCAAAAACAATTATAATAATTGATAAAACTGTACATTTTTAATGTGAGGTCTCACAGACCGGGGGTTTCGGTTATAGTGTTAAAAAAATCACATTATAATGGACTAGGTATAAAAGGCATTCATATATAGTAAAGCAATTTGTATGAAGATAATCTATTAGCGAATTTCCCATAGGGAAGAAGCTATTTTATTTATTACTGTCAAACTTCAATATACAGCTGGTTTTATTGATTTGGTTATGTTTTTTATTTACTGTTTTACGGTGACAGTTTAAATTGTGATCTTTGATCTTTAAGCATTTTAGTGATTTTCGTAGTGTTCTTCTCTTATTTTTTATACATGATTTTGCAAATAATTCTTTTTACAATATTTTATTAAAATCTTTTGAAATGGACAGTTAGTATTTTACAGAGAAGACAATTCTCTGTTTAGTGTTGTTCTAATGCCCCCGGATGGATCATGTCTTTTTCACGAAATATGCTATCTACTTCATTGAAATAATCTGTTTACAAATGAAGTCAGGGAAAACTTGTAACCTACGTTTCGGCTGATTGGCATGAACACTATCGGATTGAGATGCTAAAACCAACCACATATTGTTCAGCATGCGAGTTAATTGCAGCTTCTGACATTTACCACTGCGTATTCATAGTGCACCTCAATAGTATTTTACTCCAGAGCTTTGGAAGAGAAGATTCAGATTCAGAGTACCATATTACCATATAGTGTTTAGTGGAAGTCTTAGTAGTGGGCAATTTGACGTTCTCGGGGCAACACCTGCCAAAATGACTGGAAGATCACCAAGTAATGGAAAAGAAATGGTAAACTTTGATGAACATGGCACCGAACAAACAGTGCAACTAATACCTGAGGGATTAAAATGAAAACTTTCTTCACAACCTGAAGAACCTCCCTATGAAACAACATAAGGAAGACAATGTAGATGCAAACAAGAAAAAAACCAAGCGGAGAGGGCGATTCTCTAATTTGCCATGTTTAAAACAACTACGTGAGTTTGCAGCTAAGTATAAAAAGACACATTCAGAAGTCAACCGAGCTGCAGTTAAGAAGTACACGCAAGAAAACCCTGAGGTAAATTGAGTGGCTGTTAAAAGATACAGACACAAAAATCCAGAAGTAAACGTGGTTGCAGTTTCAAAATATGACAGAAATAACGAAAAACGCCAGCATCGTAAAAACAAACTGTGGAATGTAAACACCAACTCTGGACTCAAAAATGACCATGACATCTGTTGCAGTCCATGACATTGCGACTGGAGCCCAGAATAATGTACCGGTATGCATTTATTGTAAGGCATTAGAATGGAAACACGAGGCATTAAAAAGGGGTTGTGTTGCAGCAGTGGGAGAGTTTGCGTAAGCCATCTTGAAAAGCGACCTGAACCACTTCATAGCCTCATTGTTGGTGGCCATCCCGAAAGTGAGCATTTCCGTAACAACTCCAGAAAATACAACAGTGCTTTCTAAATGACATCTTTTGGAGCTAAGCAAATCGTTGAAAGTGGCTTTATGTCAACATTTAAAGTACAAGGCCAAATATACCATTTAATTGGCAGCTTATTGCCTTCATCCAAAAATGATGACCATCAGTTTTTACAACTGTATTTTATCGGTGACGACAGCAAGGAAACAACGTCACGCTGTAAGAATGTACCACGAGTCAAACCAGCATTGGTCCAACAATTGCAGAATATGCTTCACAATTGTAACAACTCTATTATGGATTTTAAATGTGCCATTGAAAGTGAGACAGAACCAAGTAGACAATTCGTTCATGCAGATAAAAAGCCTGTCAATGCTCATAGAGGCAGGTATGATGAACCAGAAACAGGAGAAGTTGGTGCAGTTATTGTAGGCCAAGAGTTTGAAAAAAGAGACATTATAATAAGGAGTAAATCGGATAGACTGCAGCATAGCCTATTAGTGAAACTCACGGATCCTATGATGATTTGTAGTATCCTCTGGATGTTTTGCTATGGTTAGGATGGTTACTCCATTTCTACCCCTCAAACTGACCCAATTACAAAGCCCCCTTTATTGATAACAATTTCTACAGCAATGTTCTGCTGTTTTCGCTTAATTCAAGATTCAAGATGTTTATTTCCATAATAAAAAAGTACAATTTTGTTATAACAAATACATTATTATTACTGGAAAATCCTTACAAGACTATGCGTCTAAGTGTGAGGATGAGTCGAACAGTCTCTCAGTTCATGTTTGAATGAAAATAAACAACATACATCTAGAATATTTTAGTGTCTAGAGGGGAAAAACCAATATATTACTATTGTTGATATTAATGTGAAGAAAAAAAGAAAAAAATACAATGAACAGCGTAAAAGTGTGTCACCAGAACAAAAGGTAGCCAAATTGCAAAGGTGAATATGAAAAGAAGAAATGGTCTTAAAAGAGGATGTAAATTATTTGCATAATTTCCGTGGCTTATTAAACCAATATATAGTTGACATGTACGTCAAAATTGAAACCGAGAGGTTAAACTTCATAAGAATTAATCAGAAGACACTTCGGGCAGATAACTACATACACTTGAAATGAAATGCCGTATTCAAAGGTGACACTAATGTTACTATAAGTTGATTCAGGCCACTAGAATAGAATTGAAATGAATATACTAAAGGGCTCCGACCCAGAGGGCAGAAAATGGTGCAATGTCAGGTTTTATAAATTTAATGTTAACAAAATTATAAGCTGTGATGAAATGATTTGAAAGGTTCTATACAATTTTATACATTAGTGTAAGGCAGTACAGACAATATCGGCAGTAGATAATAAAAAATGACCTTGAGCCTTGCTCCGGGACAAGAGGGTTTGTTGATATTTGGAACTTGACTTCATTATTTAGTTTTTCGGTCAAATACTTACATTTCTCTACATAGTATGATCTAGTTAAAATTTGAGTTTTACGTTTTCTCTTTAAATAATCATTAATCTGAGGTGATTTAATAAATAAGCAATCAAATTAAGTTGTGTGTGTTTAATTATTAAGAAATTTACTTTTAAATAAGAGTAATGATTAAATAGTTTTAAATAAATATGTAACCACAACTAACTTCATTTTTAAAAGTTTTATATATTTTTTAATTTAAAATATGAATTTGATTAAAAACTAACCATTTGAAATGGATGATACTAAAACTATTTTTTAAATAACAGTTTACTTCTGTTTTATATTTTCTATGTTATTACTTTTTGAATTTTTTATTTATAGTTTTCACTACAATACTACTCATTTCCTCTAGTAATAGCTTTTATTTTTCTCATTTTCAAATTTGTTAGATATGTTATTTTTTAAAACCTATACAAAAGAATTTTGAAATTGTATCAAAAATTTAAAACTAGAGATATATTTGTTTTTGTCATACAATAGTTATTTGGTAGTTTATAATAGATATATAATATATTTTTACTAATTGTAGACCTACATTAACTTTTTAAATAATTCTTGTTTAGTCTTGTCAAGGCTAGCTGTACATATTCCAAGTTATCAACAATTTTCTTTCTTTTAGCGAACTTTGCTTTATTAATATAATATACATAGCTAAAATACCTTAACACAAATCTTTGGAGCTTGAAAGTTATCAAACTAATTATGAACTGTAAATTTTAGTGAATAGTCTAATAATATATTTTTTTGCTTTAATTCCATGGTTTTTTATTATCTTCTGTTATACGATTTCTGTTTTACAGGAAATTGTGTGTTTGTCGTGTTGTGTCGAATTGAATCGCATCGATTCTTATCGGAATTCTTTGTATCGCATCGTTGTATCGAATCGAAATTTTTTTGCTGCATCGCACACCCCTACTCATTTCCTTAAAATCCCCTCTGGCTAAGCCCAGTGAACGTTCTAGGTTTCAATGTTTACCTTTTCAAAGAATGTAAACATAAAATTATTTGAATGTCAACAGCTTTGAACATTAAAATTTAATATTTCGGGAAGCAGAGGACACAGTTGCTGTAAATGCCCTAGTTTTCAATGTTTACAGTTTCTATTTTCACCATCTGTTTAAACCACTTTTTACAGTCCAGAAAGAAGAAGAAAGAAAGTTCATTTTTACAGATAAACTGCTGGATCGAAATTAATATTGCCGAAGAAGGTATATTTTAATTTTTCTCCCGATGCCGTCCATATTCATTTCCCAATATTTTGTCATGTTGTGGACACTTAAGTTTATAAATTTTTGAGATCGTGTTTAGTATAAATTACTGTTGTAAATACATCTTTTATTGTGAATAGGATTTTACCTCAAATAAAATATTTTTCTTAATCAAATTTTTATGTTTTAGAATATTTATTCCATGCCAAAGAGAAAAGGTAACCTCTCTCAAACCTTATTTACCTGTGCGAAGGACGGGTACTTTAGCTAGTAGCTAATAAGTCGGACTGGGAATTAAGACCATAGAACCTAATGTTTCTTTAAACATTTCAACAATTTTTAACACCACCAGAATTAATGTAAGTTAGAATATTTTATATGTATGTACAAAAATGAAAATCAACATTACATACCAGAAATAATCCTGTGTGTGTTCTCATTAAACGACAACACTTAATTAGTACTATTAGTGATAATAAATTATAAGTCTTTATTTCGATTGTAGCTTTATTGCAGTTCCTCAAGATACAGTTACAAAATATACCATCAAAAGTTTCCTAATATAATAAATCAACTTAGCAACAAGGTTTAATATTGTTAAATTTCAGAAAATATTAAAACATACTTGAAAAAAGATGAAACAAAACTATCTAAATAATTGTAACTAATTATTTTCAATACTAGGACAGTAAGAATATTTTTTTTAACACTTAAGGTTTAAGTGTGATGTTGGTAAGAACAGTCTTAAAATTCAAAGGCTTGTATATTTAATCAGTCCTTTTAAACCACTATATACACAGTACTGCCTATATATAAATATAATGATCTAAAAAAAAGGAAAAAAATGATAATTCACATATAATTTCTTAACTTTACATATTTATTTAAACACTTTTGATTTATTAAACAAAACACCTAGTGCTAACCAAAAACCAAAATGTTGAAATTGAAACCATCCTGGCAGATAACTATTGGAAACAAATTGGAGAAGCAAAAGTATAACTTATTAAAACCCCCAAGTAATGATACAATTACCTCATATAGAAAGTGGGTAATCTTAGCCTAAATAAAGTATGGTGAGTGAGAGCTAACTGAATTTTCAATTAGCGTCGGCTAACTTTTTTCCAACTGCTATCTTCCTCTTCTGCTGGTGGTGCATTGCTAGCAGGGGCTGAAACAAATAAGGTATATAAATGATAAAGCTAGTGGGCAGATTGTGTTTGAAGAGAAGTCTGTAAGTCAATAGTAACTATTTTACGGTACTTAAATAAAATTATTACCACTGGCTAACATTAATTCTTAATTAAGATTTTTTGCTATTTTTTACTCAAGATATTTTTTATTAACAACCAGAGAATATGTGATATGAGGAATTGCCTTCCACTGAGCTGTGCCGACAGAAAAGCGGCACCAATGTTAACCCTCGAGAAAGTGCTTACGGAGTTTTCCTTCGCACGTATAGTTTTTGTTAAAATAAACACGCATATTGGGTGTTGAGACGTGTAGGCTCATTCCACAAAACTATTTACAACCCTCACACTCCTTTTGCTTCCTTGTGAGTTGAAGTGAAGTGATGTCAGTTTGCGGAGGATTTCTTCACGTGCACCCTATTCGTAATTAGTGCGGAGTTTAGTTCGTCGTGTGCCCTTCTGTGTTAGAGATAACTTAGCATTTTAGTTGCAACTGTTTTCAAGTATACGAGTATTTTGTGTATCCATTTTATCTTACACTGATTCCACCGTGGATTTATTAGAAGACGAGAGATTTCGTCGAAATATTTCTAAATGGAATAAACATATGAGCGTAATAAGCATGTGTTTGAACCAAATTACGTTTTTGTTTTTATTTAAATTATAAAACTGTCATTTATTTGGTTTGCATTGATGTTCAATTTCATAATTGTGGAAGAAAACCCTGCATGCGCTATCTCCCGTAACACCAACAGTGACACTATTCTTATACTAGAAAATCGATATAAACAAAATTAGAGTTTTGTCTGTGCATTGCTCAGAGTTATTAATTTTTTAGTTATTTTTACGTTTCGTGTGTTATAGAAGCCAAAACCAGTCTTATCTAAATTTGGGTCTGTTTGTCTGTGACGCTCCAGGATGCATTTTACACTGTCTTCTCCGAAAAAAACGGGAGAACTGATAACAATGAAACTTATTTCATACAACCTCTACATTCCAGAGAAGGCTTTTAAATGCTTAAAATTGTCCGCCAACCCTTAAAAAGTAAATCACGAGCATTTAAAACCCCACTTTTCATGCAACATTAGTCACGTTTTGCTACTGGTAATAATCAGCTGTCTAGTGTCCTGACGAAACCTCGGTACGTTGCTGCATGCGGTAAGTGTTACTAACGATGAATGCGTAACATGATGAATGCTCATCTGTATATTGTGTTTTCAAGCGGAGAGCTACAAGCACTTAGCACATGCGGTTCGGTCACCGATCAAAAAATACCGAACTATTAAACCATAGCCGTTTGATTTTGTGGTTAGATTTACAAGCATTAAGCGCATGCCTGAGCGGTCTCTGTCTGACATTTCAATACTGAACTGTCAAAGTGTTGGTGTTTCAGGTTAAATGTTCGGTTTTATGTTTTGGAATTATTTTTACGGTCAAGTGCATACTAAAACTGTGGTCATAAGTGGTTGTAAAAGGAAGAAGGATGTTTTAACGTCAAGAGAGGGTTTTATTTCCTACTTTAAAAAATAAAAATTTTTTAACTTTTAATAGAATTAAAAACAAATTTTTAACACCTTAAACGCTTGTAATATTTTGCAGTTCTGTATGCTAAGGCAGTCAGTCTGAAGTGCTAATATTGCAGGTGCGACGTGGATGTCTATAATGGTATAGTTTCAGTTTTCGGATTTTTGGCTATCCGGACCCCGGGAACCTACCGCATTAATCTGGATAAGCTAGTCTTTACTGTATACACAAATATCTTTTTATAAAGAGTTAAAATGATGTACTTAGTCTAAAACTGATAACAATTTTTATAATTGTTTGAAAGCTGGTTTTATATGATGACAAGGGTAGATATATCTTACTTTTTGGACAATAAGAGGGGGTACCCTTAAGTAGCCGGAATTTGTCTGCCAAGGGCGGAGCTTTAATAGTACGGGCGAGCGCCACTAGGTCGTTTCTAGCACAACACTTTGCCAGTTCAGTCCCGTGCGGGTCGTTGAGCTAGCACATTATGTTCGTCTGTAGTGTCATTTTTTGCTCATTTTTTTTTAGCTGTTTCACTGTTGCTTCGTTTTTTATGATGGCCAGTTTAAGAGAACAACAGCTGTGAAATTTTGTTTTTCCATGATCAAACCATGATCATCACCAGTAATTTAACCACCAGTAACCTTTGAAAGAAAATCTGGTTCGATTCTGAGCTGTTCTTTCAGTTCATGACATGTTTCGTTTCTCAACGTGATTTTTGATTGTCAGTCAGAGCCCTAGAAACAAATTTGGCAGCAATGCGTCGCATTCCTAAATCTTCAGTTAAAATCCGCTGAAGCGCTTCAGGTTATTGCACTGATTTCTGACAGTTAGTCAATTGTCTGACGACGGTCTGTGAGCACGAGTTTCACATTTTTAATGAATTTCCCATAGGGAAGAAGCTATTACCGTAGGTCTCATGGTAAGACTTAAGCCTGAGACCATGTTATTTTTTCGTCTTTAGGTGCCCAGAGTCCAAAAACAATAGTCGTTAAAATTTTTATATATATATGTGTCTGTGAACACGATAACTCTCGTAAAAATAGTCCGATGAAGACCAAATTTGGTAGACACGTGTATTTCTACAAATGCTCGGACGAGTTCGTAAACCAGACATATCTGTTTGGTAGACACGTGTATTCCTACAAATGCTCGGACGAGTTCGTAAACCAGACATATCGGTCAATGGGAACGGGTAGTTTGGGGGGGGTTTTGTACCCCAAAATGGGTTTTTTTTATGTTTTTCACATGTAATTTTAAAAATTTTCCAATTTTATATTTCTCCATTGGAATCAGCTTAAAAAACTACACAATTAAGTTCCTTAAAGTTTTTCTCTATTTCCAACGGTTACCGAGATATTAAAAAATCTAAAACACAGTACGTTGTATTTTGAGGCTCCAATGTTAATCTTATGGAGGATAAGGAAAAATTAATATTTCACTTATTAACCAATATATTTGGACAAAACTTTATATTTAGCTTCATGTGGTTGAGGTTAATCAATTTATGATTAAAAATCATAGTTTATGTGTTTATCATGGCAGCAAACCTGCATACTCGTTTCATAAAAGTATAAAGTACTCTTTTCCCATATTAATCATATAGGAAATAGGTAAACTCCTTTATTTATGGACAGATGTTAATGAAAGTTGGTATAAATGTTAAAAATAAAAATTTTTGGTGGTATAAATACCTACTCTCAGTGTTCCTCACAGCAGCAAACCTGCATACTCTTTCCCATGTTAATCTTATGGAGAATAGGCAAATAATTCTCACGCTTATCGACAGATTTTGACCAAACTTGGCATATATTATTATTATATTATTGATTTGGAAATTCGCTGAGTACGCAGGTCTGCTGCGACGGGGGTATTTTGATATTTTCATCAATTCGAGCAGTTGATGATGAATACGGTTTGTCATCAATCGAAAGGTCGCCATTTTTAAATCGAGAAAACCAGTCTTACACTTTTCCTCAAGTTTTTGCCAAAGCATCATCTTTGTAACCAGTTTTCAACACTAAAACAGTTTCAGCAGCGGTTTTACCAAGTATAAAACAAAATTTCACAGCGGCGTGTTGTTCTTGCCATCATAAAAAATGAAGCAACAGTGAAACAGCTACAGCAAAAATTGGCGCTACAGACAAACAGAATGCGCTAGATCAACGACCTGTACCGGACTGAACTGGCAAATAGTTGCGCTAGACACGCCCTAGTGGCGCTCACCAGTACTACCAAAGCTCCGCCATTGGCAGACGAATTCCAGTTCCTTTTGGGTACTCCCTTGTAGAATGTTCATTATAAATCTTATAGTTTTTACAAATTTCCTAAAAGAAAATAAGTTGTTATCGTACTTTAGATGGTATGCTTTTACATATTCAGTTCTATAGAAGTATGTCCAGGTGTCAGCAGGTAAATCACAGATTTCCAGGGTCTACCAGGGTGTCCCACAGGGATCAGTCCTAGGTCCAGTTCTTTTTCTGATTTAAGTTAATGATATCCACTCATCGTTTTTATTTAATTTATAATAATTTCATTTAACATATTTGGTTTGCATCGATGCTCAATTTTATTTTTGCGGAACAATACTCTGCATACGCTCTCTCCCGTAACACCAAATTATTAACTATGTTTATTACCATGTTACCATATTACCATGACAAATTTTTAGTGGTGAAATCAGATTTTTAGTCAATCATGGGGGTAAGTTTGTTTGTCACAGTTAAAGCTAGATTCACTGCGGTTTCAGTTTTGGGTAAAATTCTTAAGTCACTTGTACTTTGTCACATTGCTCGGGAAGATGAGCATCCGCAGAAGAGCCCGAAAATTCTCGAGTCTGCACTGTACTACTTGCCATTCAATCAGTGCTGTCCACTGTCGTATTTTTTGCAGAACAGTTTATTTCTAAATGCTACAAAATCTTATAAAATGTTTTTCTCAACAATACAGAGCACAGAGAAGCCTAAAATGTCCCGAACTATTAATCAAACTCAGGTTGACTCAATTGAGGTTGTAAAATTTCTAGGGTTACAAGTTGATAATCACTTAACTTGTGATATTCATGTTCAAAAGGTTACAAAAAGAATTTCTTCCAGTTTGTACATCTTAAAAAGAATGTTGCTCTTGTGCAATAGGGATACATTAAGGGTGATTTACTTTGTTCACATCCATTCTCATTTATCTTATGGTCTTTCACTCTATGGGGGAACTACAAAACAAAACCTTGAAAAGATTCTTAAATTACAAAAAAAAGCATTGCGTATTATGTTTAACTTAGAGCCTACAGTCACAGTAAAAACCTTGTTTTCTATATTAGGTATACCAACTGTTTATGACCAGTACATTTTGGATTGCATCATTTCCACTATAATTCAGCTCCACAAACAAGTTTATCGCGGGGATATTCATAACTATTTTACCAGGATACCAGTTTGTATATTTTGGAAATAAAATTTATACCATATTAACTATTTTGGGCAGATGGTCTCCCCCTTCACTTTTTGAAACAAATGTGTTTTTCACTTATAAATTATTAATATAAAATTTAAATATCATCATAAAATATATATTTATTTTAAAGTAAGGTAAATTGTGAAGAAAATGATATATTATAATATAGGCCCTAGATTTTGACCATATTTACTATTTTTTATGATTTTTAAAAAATACCCTTGCAAATCATCAAATTATGGCCTGTCAATACAGGCAGTTTAATAGCCAGTTGATGGGTTAACAAATAAATCAATCTGCTCTTTTTTTGCAAGCATTGAGTATAAAATAGGCTGATAATTATCTGTTCCTAAGGAGTCCTAATTAAAAACTTCAGTTACCTCCATATTACCAAATCAAATGTTTTTCAACGGTACAGAAAACCACGATACAAAACTTTGTACCATACCGACATGAAAATTGTACTGCAGACCCTTACTTATTACTTTATGATAAGAATTAAAGGATGGAAATCAAAGTGGGACAAAGATGTCAAGGACTTACCACTAACAAATAAAGACAAGGACCAGAGGACAAGAGGATAGGTGAAGGTTTATCAATATCACTTTCTGTGATAGGATTTGTTGTAACTTGACCAATAACCACCTGAAGAAAAGAATCATTAGAAAACAATGATTATAATAAATGAGGATTACCGTACTACTGACTTACCTGAATAATTGAATTAAAGGTAAAAAATTAACACGTACAAAATCAAGATTATGACCACAATGTGGATGTTTCGCCATAATTACTACAGTTAGATATTATGTTTCAGTACGTTGTCAAATTCAGTCAGTTACTCTCAATATTTTGGGTAGGCAGTGCTAACTGAGTTCATAAACTTCTTTATCAAGAGGTTCTGGATTTTATTTTATACTAATTATGTTAGTATAAAATATTGTAAAATGAATAGTGTCAAACAGAAAAAAATAAGTTTTGAGAATGATAAAACTGTGATGATTTTTTGCTTTTAATATATATTTGTGGGTTTTTATTAAATGAGTTAAGTCCATTTTAATTTTTACTTTAATGAACAAGGGAAAAGAGGATCATAAGGAATATTGGATAAGTAATAAAGGATCATAGTAAGTTATTTTTCATCATTAAGGACCAATTTTTAACATGTTTCACCAGTTTGATTTTTAATCCCTAATTTTTTCTTTAATGAATAAGGGAAAAGAAAATCATAAGGACCCCATATTAAGTTTAAGGACCAATTTTTAACACCTTTCACCAGTTTGATTTTTTAATCCTTATCTCCTAAAATGAAAAATATTGTGCTGGGATTATTTGTGTTTTCGAAATTTCGATTCGATTCGATACAGAGGTAATCGAAATCCTGATGCATCAAGCGAGTCCCGATGCGCAGCAGCGTGTGTAGATGCGTACTCTCTCGATGTGATCCTAATGGCATAGCTTATACCAATTTTCAGGGTTTGAAACAAATTTATTTAATGTCTATGTTTGTGCAATCAAATTTTCCTTTTTATTTTGTTATTCAAACTGATTTTAAATCCTTTCGCAAAATTGACGAACAAGTCAGAGAAGTTTTTAACACGACAACAGCTTACAACAGTGACGTGACGATTACAGTTTTAATGGAAGTTGTTTATGGTTTGGTATTCCTCCGCTGGACACAACAGACATCAATACTAACAAAAAATACATCAAAACATATTAACAACCAAAATTGAATTGTATTTAATTAAATCCTAGTTTGTTTAGTTTAGTTTTAATAATGGCTCCTTTTTCATCGTAGTACCAATTGACAGCTTCCATTGCATTACTTACGAAGCAAAAAAGTAGATCCATAGTTTTATAATAATATTTATTCCAAAAACTAAACCTTGAGTATTTGACATTATTCTAAACTGTCTATTATAATGTACATATTAAATTTTTTATCAGTATGACGAATCATGAAAAAAAACATTAAATTTGTGATTCTCAGTTAAATCAGGTGTAAGCTATTATTGTTAAGAGATAAGCGAGGTGGACAGGTGGTCAGACAATAGTGGCAGTGGGTAACAAAAAATACGACCTTGAGCCTTGCTCAGGGGGAAGGGGGTTTGTTGATATTTGGAACTGACTGAGCGACTTCATTATTTTATTTTTCGGTGATTTAACTTTTTGTTATAAACGTCGGCTAGCAAGGTCAAATACTTACATTTCTCTACATGGTATGATCTAGTTAAAAATTGAGTTTTATGTTTACTCTTCAAATAATCATTAATGTGAGGGGATTTAATAAGTACGCAATCAAATTAAGTTGTGTGTGTTTAATTAATTAAGAAATTTACTTTTAAATAAGAGTAATGATTAAATAGTTTTAAATAAATATGTAACCACAGCTAATTTCATTTTCAAAAGTTTTACATATTTTTAAATTTAAAAATATGAATTTTATTAGAAACTAACCATTTGAAATGGATGATACTAAAACTATTTTTTAAATAACAGTTTACTTCTGTTTTTGTATTTTCTATGTTATTACTTTTTGAATTTTTTATTTATAGTTTTTACAACAATACTACTCATTTCCTCTAGTAATAGCTTTATTTTTCTCATTTCCAAATTTGTTAGATATGTTATTTTTTAAACCTATACAAAAGAATTTTTAAATTGTATCACAATTTTAAAACTAGAGATACCCATATTTGATTTTGTCATACTATAGTTTTTTATTTAATTTAGTAGTTTAGAATAGACATATATTTTTACTAATTGTAGACCTACATTAATTTTTTTTAAATAATTCTTGTTTAGTCTTGTCAAGGCTAGCTACACATATTCCAAGTTATTAGAAAATTTTAGCGTATCTTGGAAATCTTTTAGCGAACTTTGCTTTATTGCTATAATATACATAGATAAAACACCTTAACACAAATCTTTGGAACTTGAAAGTTATCAAACTAAAAATTATCAAACTAATTATAAACTGTAAAATTTAGTGAATACTTTAATAATATTTTTTGGCTTTCATTCCAAGGGTTTTTTATTATCTTCTATTACAGTATATGATTTCTGTTTTACAGGAAATCGTGTTGTTTGTTTGTTGTATCGAATCGAATCGCATCGCACACCCCGACTCTTTAACATGTTTGAACAACGATTTTTACCGAGTTAAAAATGTGCTGGCTGGGAGTACAGTTAGTAAAACCAATTCTTTAAATATTGATTTAACTGAGAGTCTATGTCTTAAACCAAGAATTGTTTAAATTTTTTTCTTTAAAAATTGTTTTAAGTTTTGGTCGATGGTATGTCCATAAATAGCCATAAGCCATAATTTCCAAAAGAAATATTAGAATCAACAAATACATGATACTAAACTTTCAGGACTTTTGGGTTGTATATTTCTGAAATTCTCCCAAGAACATATAACCCTGATGATATTGTTATCAATTATTAGCATTAAGGATTCAGTTTTACACTATTGTACAATCTTTTTGTCTATTGCAATAATTGGATCAATTTTAGTTTTTTTTTATCGTGTTTTATTTGGATTAATTAAAATATTTAGATATGGTTTCTATTAATTCATTATTATGGCCAGAAATGAATAAATTTATATCATTAGCAAAAAGACAGTCTGAGCTGTCTTTTGAATTTATCACTCTCAAAAGGTGTTTAAATTAGCACAATAAAACCTGACATGCCTACAGTTAAGAGAGCCTTTACTAAACCTGAAAGTAATAGTTGTATGTCTACCACTTAAGTTTCAGTGATGAAATGCTTAGGCGTGTCATTTTGAACAATTAAATTTGCTTTGTGCTAATAATACCCTGTACCATTTTTGTGCTGAACAAATTCACAATTAATTTGAATAGCTATCACATCAATTAAAATTAGCCTGACATCTTGTTCACTACCTGGGGCAGGGGCAGGCTTAGGTTCTGGTGGTGGAGCTCTTGATGGTGCTGGGGCGTCTGCCTTGGCACTTCTCCACTCCTTGTCCCCCCCACCGCCACCTCGTCCTCCATCTCTTCTGACAGGACTGCGGCCACTGCCTGGTCCACGCTCATCCACACCTCGCCTGGTTAATATCATTATTTGTCAATTGCCGGCATTACACTCATTTCATAAAAAGGATACATAAGGCTCTTTATAAACTCTCTTAAAGGAAATATATCCTTCATTGATTTACATTACTAATTGTTGAATCAAGGTTGTTGAAGAAATGATTGTGAATTGATAATTGTAAATTATAGCTTACTAACTATATATGTCAATTTATTCTACATTTCACACAAAAAAGGTCCAACACTTGGGACCTTGTCAACATAACCTTGTCAAGGTTCACTTGTCCAACATAACCTGAAAAGATAATTCAAAGCATCAATTTCATGTAAGGCTATATTTTATAAATTTTCAGACAGTTTAGATCTTGTAACATTGGTCTTATGATTGTGCTGTTTTAAATAAAGTAATAACTCTTAAAACTAATGTATGTTTCTAATTTATTTTATAAGTTTCAAAAGTAAATTGTTTCTAAACAATGCTGTCTTATACTTATACTTTACAGCATTGGATCTTATAGAGGTACAATAATTCAATACAATGGATGTAATTCAATACAGTTTTTTATAATTTTATACCTTTACTGTAGTTTGATTGTCTCTGCATTACTAACTTTATCCATATTGCACTCAAATCTATGTTGATATGAGTGCAATATGGATAAAGTCTTGCTACACATGCGAAATCTTGATATGTCTTTCTGTTGTATAATTTACCTATAGAGTATACTATACTTTTTTTCATGTTTAATTCTATAATTTTCAAAGAACAAATTAAAATAACTAAATATAATCTGGTCATATGACTAGTAAAATAATTTCACGGCCATAGTGAAATAATGGTTATGTTTAGGGATGGGTTGATTCCAATTTTTTTCGATTACGATTCATTAAAATCAATTCCAGGCATTGATCTGACCTTCGTAAACAAATGTAACCCTTTAACCCTAGAAGTGTCCAAAATATTTTTTTTCATTGTCACCAGGTTTATAGGGATTTGCAGCCTTAAAAACATCTTTATTAATTCTAGAAGTTAAGATATACAACTTTGTTCAACAGCACAACAGCAGTCAACAGCACAACGACGGTGGACAGGCTACGATGTTAATGAAAAAATAATATTGCAATCAATCATCTTTAATAATCCATATTTTGACAATGCACAATGACAATAATAGTTCATGTATTTCACCACTTAAACTTTATTGCACAATGATAACAGGAAAAAGACAAAAGAATTAATTATGAATCCATGATCAGACGGCGGCAGACGACATGGGCAACAAAAGTGTTTTCGCGATACAATTATACCCGCAAAATGATTGTGCCAGCTTTTAGAGTAAATTGATATATTCGGATTATTATAACTTACTAATCAGAGAACACACTTTTTATTAAACTATCAACGTTTAAAATTCCCATCAGGTTAGCAAATTCATCAACGGATAGACAAGAATGGCACTAGGTCGTGTAGGCTACTTGGTATCCTTGGCCTTGTATCGTAGTTTGTGAATCTGATTCAGAAAAATAGTTATCACAGATATGTCGATGACATATTCATTGTTTTTAAAGGAAATAAGAGACAACTAGAAATATTCAATAATTTATTGAACAACTTAGGATCAAACATCAAATTCACTTTAGAGTTGAAAAAAACGGTAGTCTAAATTTTCTAGATACAACAGTCACAAAATTAGATGATAAATTAAAATACAATATTTACAGAAAGCCTACAGCTACAGACAGTACCATTCACAACACTTCTTACCATCCTGAAGCTCAAAAAATGTCAGCCTATAATTACATGATCCGTAGATTACTATCAATGCCACTAACTAAAGAAGACTACATAAATGAATTAAACATAATAAAATATATTGCCATAGCTAATGGTTATCAGAGTAAAACCATAGATAAAATAATTGTCAAACAAAAGAAGAAAAAGTCTGATACTGCGGATAAAGAAAACATTAAATATGTATCAGTGGAGTTTAGTAAACAATTAAGCACTCCATTGCAACGAGCATTAAAACCCCATGGAATAAAATTAGCATATAGAACATCAAATAAACTGAGTAAATTAATAAATCCTTGCCACAAGAATGATACTAATATGTTTGCAGCCACTTGAGTTTACAAATTAATGTGTTCTGATTGTCCAAAATTCTATATTGGCGAGACTGGACGTTCTTTTGAGACTAGGTTTAATGAGCATCTCCCTAAACCTAAATTACAAAAACAAAAATCTACATTTGCTGAACATTTGATTAACACCAATCACACTGTAAATAGCATTAATGAAAACTTAAAAATTTTACATAGATGCAAAAAAGGCCCATATCTTAACTGATTGGAAGGATTGGAAATTTACAAAGCTCATAAAACAGACCCTGACAACACACTAAATGATAAATTAAATTATGGTTCCAATGTTTTATTTAACAGTGTGATAGAAGTTTTTAAGAATAAAAATATTACTCCACTTGACAGTGGTCAACCTGACGAGGGAGGAGGAGGGGGAAGAAGGCACTGACTGATATGATAATAACCAGTTTGATAGTGGAAACCGGCCGGTAAACACAATACTTAAATTAGTTAAATTTTAAAGTTTTAAATGTAATGTATTGTCTAAATGTGTGTATGTTATGTATTGAAGAGGATATAACAACCTCCAATGGAGTGAACAATTGACATTAGTTTGAAAATGAACCACGAGTTTGAAACCCTGGGTCACAGACGATAGTGACAAATAGAATTGGATCGACGGATATTAAGGTTAGTAACCTGTTATTTATTATCCACCAATTCAGGAGGCTTATAAATAAAAATGAATACCATTAGGACAGTTTTCTGGTTCACAGGGTTGACACGCATTGATTGTTGATGGCTTCACTTAATTGATGTTGACCAGGCAATCTGCGATTTAGGATTTTAAAATCAATGAAACTGGGAGCACAGGGGCATCATCCATCAATTTCAGGAGACGCTGAAATGTTCTGAGTACATAAGTCTTGAAGGCAGCAATCACTCCTTTATCTAACAGCTTTAGGATTGATGTGGTATTGGCAGGAAGGAACATGAGTTTGACATTTGGATGTTCAATTAAAGGGTGCCTAGAGGCATTGTCAATCAACAGTAAAGCTTTGAAAGGCAGGTTTTTGGACTCAAAGTAGGCTTTCAAGAACAAAACAGTTATTAAACAAATCGCGAAACAATTCCTCAGTAATCTAAGAATTTTTGTTAGACCTCTAAACTACTGGCAGGTGATTTTTATCCTTACCTTTTAGGGATCTTGGTTCTTGAGACTTATAAATGAGCAGACTTTTAATCATAAATCTTGCCCCCTCAAAACAAATGTGTTATTAATGTGTTATTCATTGACACAGAATAATAAGGTTAATCGATCTTTGGCAGGTGCTGTTTTTTCAGATTTTGATAAAAATGTTCTAGAAAGCAAACTTTTCCAAGGCCCGTTTCATCAGCATTGAACTGTTCAGGACTGAACCCTTCCTCTTTTATGACAATCTTGAGGCTTTCGAGGAAATTCTGCAGCAGCTGTGTGGTCTGTAGAGGCTGCCTCCCCTCCGAGTTTCCCATTATTAAGGCTGAAACTATCTTTTATCTTTTAAACCATCCCTTACTAGCTGAGAACTGTGCTGATTCTGGAGTTTCACTTCTCTTCCCTAAAGACTCCGTAAATGCTTATGAAGCTGCTTAGCCTTTTTTTCTGGTAAGAGAGCTCAAAGGACCTTTCTTCTTTGTTCAATCTTCTATCAATATTTTCAATGCCTTTTCCAATATTTTTGAATTCTCACATCTTGAGAAATAAAAGCAGTTTTGGCACTGAAAATTCCACCTTCTTTCTTTCACAATGTGTTTTTTATTAATTTTTTTCTATTTCGCAAACACTAAACTCAATAATTCGCAAATTTCTAGCGACTGAAGCAACTTTACCAATTTCCACTGCATTAAACCTTTAAAGTCTGGGTTTTTCCTGCACAGTGTACTCCCCCAGGTTTTCCCATGATTAATAGAAGTTATTTTTTTTAAATGTTGTAGAACCTATAAATATCAACCATACATGACCTAACCTATATTTATTTAACCAATAGACTGTTTTACGTAACAAACATTTAAACACATATTGTAAATTTATTTTACTATTTTATACAAAGAGAAAATACACATTTTATTAAGTTTTTTTTAAATTCACATGTTTTGGTAGTTTTGACCTGAAATATGAACAATAAATATTGTGTGCATCAAATAAACTATACGAGGATTCTACTTTTCAATTTCATAGCTTAAAAAATAAATAATGTAAGTGTAAATCCAAACGATAAAGATTGAGTGCATCAAATAAACTATAGGAGGATTCTACTTTTCACTTTCATAGCCAAAAAAAAAATAATGTAAGTGAAATAGTCATGAGAAAAAACTTACAGGAGTCAGTAGTGACCCAAATGTAGACAAGGAGTCAGATTTTCTAGGAGTTTCTTCCCTGATTGTTATCAGCAGTAGGCATATTAATTTTCTTTTTGAACTTTCTTTTTGTAGTTATTTAGTAAGTAAACCCATAATCAGCTTAAGTTCCATCCTAATATTCTAAATCATCACAAAAACCTTTTGCTACCGGAGTAAGATTACAGTAACCGGGTATTTCTACACCTAAGTTTACATCTTTACTAGGCCTTGGAGTGGGATTGTTATGATCAATTAGTAGGCCTAAGTTTACATTTTCACTAGTATCACCACCAGGTCCAGCAATATGAATGTTGTCAATATCTAGGCGTAAGCTTGCATCCTTACTTAGTCTAGTGTCACCTCTAGGCACTAGAGTGGGATTGTAATGGTCAGTTTTTGACAACGGAATTAAAACTGAGATTCATTTTGTAATAACATAAGGCCTGGTTATATCTGCAACTTTTCTCTTCTTTAATGGTTGTTGTTTTATAAAATATTGTCTAAACAGGAGATGTTGATATCTAAACCTATCCAATTATTTACAAAAATTCGTTGGGATATATTATTTATTTATTTTAAGCTCTCACCTAGGAGGTCCTCTTGCATCTGAATCAGGCTCTGAATCTCTTGTCCTCCAACTGACTTCCTTCGGCTGAATAAAAAAAATTGAAAATTCTAGACTTTTTCATACCAACTTAATAAAAATGTAAACAAAATGCAAATATTTGGATTCATTAATTTTTTTAAGATTATTCTTTTTTAATTTTTTAGAGTTTTAGTTATCAAGAAAGGTTGTAAGAATGGTACATAATGTCATAGAGTAGCATAACACTCATCCTTGATTCAAATTCAGGTTGGAATACCCTCAAAGATTAGGCTATTATTTAAGAAGAACTAAAGTAATAAGTCAAGTTTATTTGTTAGAACAAATTTAATTTTTGGACTTAAACATAAAATATTCATCTTAGCTTCAACAAACTGTAACAAGTGGTTCTTTTTTTTAAATTTTTAAATAGAAAGACTTTTTAAAGAGACCATAATACATTTGATACATTTAAGCCTTCAATAATATTGAAAATAACAAATACAGCCCAAACAGTTATGTATAGCAAAAAAATTAGATGGAAAAAACCTTTTCCTCCATCTCTTCAATAAACATTAATTTAAAGAATATTATCAACAGTAAGGCTGAAAACACCAAGTAATGACTGGTTATGAAAAAATGCTACAAAACAACTGAGCGTTAACAAATTTTTCACTCAATAATTGTTTTAAAATGTTATTCATAACAGCTACTTAATAATAATGTATCCAATTTCAATTTCTGCTACCAGTCAGAGAACCGACTTGAGCTAAGTTCAAGATAAACTTCCTTAATATTGCAAAAATTTAAAACAGTAAAGCAATTAATTTGACTTTGACTTTTATTAGTTCTCAGACTTTTATTAGAGCCTGCAGGTAAAAAATAAGATGACATTAAATTATTATGGTTACTTACCCGGTCCCTGTCAGAGGGCCTATCGAAGCTTCTGCCGAATCCGCCTCTGTCTCTATCATCTCGGTCACGGAACCTATCTCTATCACGGCCGCCAAAGTCTCGGTCCCTGTCTCTGCCACCAAAGTCTCTGCGGTCACGGTCCCTGTCAAAGTCTCTGTCTCGGTCTCGACCAAATCCACCTCTATCTCTGTCTTCTCGATGATCCTCGGGAGGTCGTCGCTGATCTTCTTCACGTCGGGTAGACAAGGATTCTATAAAAAAAAACTCATGTTACAATAATTAGCCTCTAAGTACAAAGACATCTATACATTTACAAAAATCTATTTTGTTAAATGACCAATAAATAATCAGCCAAAAAATTAGCTTCTTACAATAGTTTTTAAAACCTTACCAATTCAACACTTTGTCAACCCAGAGGTTGTTCAGTTTCAGGGTTTGTCAAGTTACCCAAAAAATTGCAATTTTTCAAGAATTTTAATTAATTAATACATTATAAGTCTTGAGTTTCACACATAAATGTACAGTATAATTACAGTACAATCCTTAAGTGAACAGTGTTATCTAAGGAGTTATTAGTCTTTGAAGAAATATAAAATATTCAAGAATTTAATAAACATGTTCTGAAAAAATGCTTCCAAACTACCCCACCACAATATGCTTGGAACAATCTTAAAGCGTGCAATAGATCGACTGTCCATCTTAGCACCTTCTGTGATCTTGAAAAATGGAATGGACTTGAACTGTACGATTAAGGTGTTGTATCAGGTATCGGCTGTTGAGTTACCGGTTGTCGATTTAGTGAGGTTTTATTGTATAATTTTAAGCAAAATACAAATTATAATAAATAATTAAAGTAACAAAAAGGTTTCAACTAATAATGGACTGATTTAAGGATTTTAAGGAATCGAAGGGTCTGAGGCTTTCCACAAAAACACAGCTCCGACCCACTCCCATAAGGCAGCATTAATAGTCATAGTCATATTCAAAGTCAAACTTCTTTATTCATATTTCATGTACATGGGTGGTACAGTGAATAGTGTCATAAATGTATTACAGTTAAAACTTAAACAAAAAACTTATAAATTAAAATTGCATCTATAATTTCCCGCATGTTTGCATCCCCTGCTTATAGGAGGTGGAAAACTCATCCAATGAATAAACGGCCAAGTTTATTACATAATCTTTTAACACTTTTTTAAATTTTGATAAACTCTGTTCTTTTTTAATGTTTTCAGGCACACACCTGAGAAGGTTTTTACCTGCATAAGAGGGGTTTTTTCAAAAAATTTTAATTTATGAGGTTGAATAGTTTCATTTCTTTTTCTTAAGTCATACTGGTGGGTTGATTGAACTAAGTTTGTGTCCATCTCCTGGTTTCTCGCGATGAGAATGGTTTTAAATATATATTGCCCATATACTGTAAAAATTTTCAAATTTTTGAAATGTTCTTTGGCATTTCGAATCATCATGTTTAAGCTTAAGCAAATTCTAATAGCCCTTTTTTGTTGCTTCAAAATGCTATCCATATTTATTTTTGTTGTTGAACCATATACCGCTATACCGAATGAGAGATGAGAATGAACATGGGCAAAATATATACTTTTTAAAGTTTCTAAATTACAATAGTAAGACATTATTGATAATGCATAGATTCCGGAATTAATTTTGGTTAAGATTTTCTGAACGTGTTTGTCCCAGTTTAAATTTTCATCCATTGTTAATCCTAAAAAGTTAATTTCCTTTTCTTTTCTGATTGGGTTTGAATTATACGTTACTGTTGGTTCTTTTGTAATTTTATTCTGTGCCGTTTTGGAATTTATAAATTTTGTTTTTTGTGAATTTAACAATAAATTGTGGTGACAAAAAATACTAAACTGTGACAAACAATACTAAACTGTCCCACACTCACCGCCCTTCTCAGTTGATAACAATGATTTAAATATTGTTAGTTGTGCGTGTAAAGAATAACCAATCAAATAAAAAAAAAATAGAACAGAAGTCATTTTTAACGATAATACAGAGGACTATCCCAATTAAAAGCCACTGATAAGGAAAATCTTTTGTAATATCAAGTGGGCTTAGTGTATTTGTCTTACTCGGTTTCCAAGCTTGATCACTCGGCTTGGCATCACCGCCCCTTCGCCACGATCCAACGTCTTCTGCCCTCGCCTCACGGTCACCACCACGTGCTGGTCGCTTTTCTTCTTCCTTGGCACCACCTCCACGCCATGATGCAGATATAGCCTTCTCTTTCTCCTCCAGTTTGCGTTGGGCCTCCTCCTCTCTAAGGCGAGCAATCTCAGCTTGCTTATCTCTCAGTTCCTTCTCCTTCCTTTAAAAAAAGAGCAAAATCAGTCCAGTCAGTACTCCAGAATTTAAGAATATATATATATATATATATGTTGATGAAAATACCTCCATAGCAGCGGACCTGCATGTTACAACAGTTTAATAATTATTAAAAAAATACAGATCCTCATATTTTATTTATCTTCTATCTATTTCTTATTTGATCTTTGAGATGTATTGGTAATGATATATGAGGATAATGATAATTGATTTAACTCTGTATAGACAGTTGAGGGTGACTAAAGTGTGTTATCAGTCGCTAAATACACATTTGGCGTTTGGCTGGTATTTTGAAAAAATCTATTTATAAAAAATACAATTTTCAAACGATATTCAGCAAGTTTTGCGTTAAACCAAGTGTGCAACAGCATCAGTGTACAGACACACTCACGCCTTCACTGAGAAGGATCGTGAGACAAGGTTACAAAATCGCCAACAGAAGAAGAAATACTGGTGCCAAATGCAGCTGACGCTTTGACTCATGTACAAGAACTTAATTCAGTTGAAAGCATAGTTAATGTTAGCGATTCACACTTTAACCCTTCAATGTGGTAGGTTTTTTAAGGTTGTCAGACCCTGCAATGGTAGTATTTCCAAGCCCATAGGACCCTGCTTCAATTAGTATTTTCAGGATCTATTTTTCTAGTATTTTGTAATATTTATGTTCCTTTTTTAATAAGATAACATTTCTTCTTAACCCTTTCAGTGCCAGCGTCTAACTATACAGAAGTCCAAAAAAATGAATTTTTTGAATATTTTTGTTTAGGATATAAAGAGCACATTAAATATAATTAGTTAAGTTAAAATTTTATTCTAAGTATTTTTGGCTGCAGTCCGCATCAACATATGTTGTTTGTTTACTTGTTCGGTTAGCTGAGAGATTTAAGAAATTTGAAATCATTATTATTGTTTGTTTAATTTCTTTTGTAAATGAAGTGTATTGATTCACCTGTCAATGATAAAACAATTCATAGAGTGTTAAAAAGGTGATAGTAATTGTTCTAGGAGTGATTTGAGTGGGAGTGATGAGTAGTAAAAGTTTAGGCTTTGACAACACGGACAGTGATTCAGATTTTGATCCTAATAATCAGAAACTTTTAAAAATATTAGGGATCTGCGGTGCACCGAAAAAAATCGGTACGTTACTGTTCCAAGCCTTATACCAAACTTCGGTATGGTACAAGAATTTTTTCGGTACAAGTTCGGTAAGGTACAAATAAGTAAAAATTAAGTCACTATCCAGTCTATCAGTTGCCATCAAATATAACTATGGAACATCTCCTGCCGAAAACATTAAATAAAACCTGACCGTTAAAGGCTTTATACTCTACAACTTATATAGAATTACAACACTGCCCTGTAAGATGTAAGGCAAATACTGAACGTAAGACCAAGACTAGCTCATAGAGTGTTGGTGAATGATAATTTAAAACAACCTGTCACCAGGACTTCAGGCAACCAGCCGTCTCCCTGCCGGCTCTAAATTATTGTGCATTCGCAGCTTATTATCGTATCCACATACAGTAGAACTCCAATTATCCGAAATAATGGGGACCGGGACCCATTCGGATAATCAAATATTCAGATAATCAGAGTTTTTAAAAAAAAATTGCCATTAGAGAGAAAACAAGCTACGTTTTGATTAGAGGTGTGCGGATAGTGAAATTTTTTTCCGGATCGGATAGTTTTCGGATTCGGATACTCACAATAACAAAGTGAAATGAGACTTATCTAAGAATATATTAGGAAAAAATCAATAAAATGTTATCAAAATTATTAAATGGTACATAAAAAATCATAAATTCTTCATAGGATGAACAACAAAACTAAAATGTTTACTTCACTGCATTTTAAAGTACCAGTAACAAATTTTAATATGGGGTAATTCAGAAATTAAATCAACAGAAACCTTATAATTCGCCATTAAATGACATCAACTTTCTACTAATTCATCAATTCATTCTACTAATCATCAACTAATTCTCAATTTTATTTCACAATTCAATTATTTTATTTATTACAATGATAAAAATGTTTGTATTTACTTCCCTGTTGGAAATAGGTTAGATCATGGATATGTCTAAAGGGAATAATTTTCTCAGTTCATCTAAACAGCTGTTCTTATTATTTTGTATTAAAAATAAATACATAGGTCTGGTAGTTTCTATGGAAACCTGTTACATGTTTTCCATCTTAAAAATCGCCAACACCCCCCAGCTAAGACATTTCCATGTCAAAACAAATCACAATTAACAAAGAATCAAGATTTGACAGACGACGTTGGCTCGATGCCATCGGCTATCTGCGTATCGGCAAGGGCAGTGACGGTGCAGTTGCTATCAAACAAAGGCCTGTGCGCAGGCGCAGAGTTGGAATATTTGGCAGATAAAATACCCCGATCGGCTGTGTAACAATATTGAAACCCGTGAAATTATGGTACCTCGTCGTAATCTAGTTAGTTATTCATCTTAAAATTATCTAAAAATGTTAAACTAACAACGCTTAAATTCATTTAACAAAGAGAAAATGTAGATTGAAAACAAGTGGAAAATTTTTTGGTTATGTGAACACTGAACGACGAAATAGGCCAAATGTAAATTTGGCAACACTTTATCATTTTATTAGGTAACGTACCTAAGTTAGAAGCCGTAGAAGCACTAAATGAACGTTTAATCCTCTCAGGCAAATTTAGCATTGATGAAATAAAAGACATACACAAAATGGTTCTTGAGATAACAAATCAAAACTATTTCCAATGGAAGGACAAAATCTATTATGATGACAAAGGTCTGCCCATGGGTGGCCCACTTTCAGCGTTATTAGCAGAAGTATATGTTCAAAAGTATGAGCACAACAACATTTTAAATGAAGCAAATCCTTATTTTAGAAATATAATATTTTATTGTAGATACGTAGATGACATCTTTATGGTTTATAAAGGAAGCAAGAGACAGGCTAAAATAATGATCAACAATTTAAATAAGCTGAATTCGCCAATTAAGTTCAAAATGGAACGCGAGGATTTGGGTACTATCAACTTTTTGGATGTAAGTGTCAAAGATAGATAAGAAATTAGGTTTCGGAATTTATAGGAAGCCTACACAATCAGATTTAGTCATTCCAGCAGACTAATCATCCGTCCAGTTACAAAATGGCAGCATTTAGAACAATGATTAACAGGTTACTAAAGTATAATCTATTGCCTAGTGAATACCAAAAAGAAAAAGATATAATTAAACAGATAGCCACCAGTAATGGTTATGACCCCATCATAGTTGATAATCTTATACGTAAAATTAAATTTAAATTGATAAACCCAAATAATAGCAAGATTGAAATGACAACAGATATAAAATATGTATCATTGAACAATGTAAATGAAAATTCGTTACAAATTGGCAAAGCTTTTGAAAAATTTAATATCAGACCAGGATATAAAATTAAAAAAAGTTTAAATTTGGATTAGAAGTATAATCAAATTGACAAAGGGGATACAAAAGGCGTTTATTTAATAGAATGTGATGCATCTAATGGCTGTGAAAAGAAATATATAGGCTATACAAACAGACCAGTAAAGGAACGTTTTAAAGAACACACTGCGATCAACCAAAAGAATCCTTCATCAAAAGTGGCGCAACATTTAAAAGAAAACCCTAGCCATAAAGTTAATTTTGACTCATCAATTAAAATATTAAAAAGTTGCGAAAATAAATACAAAGCTCAGGCTTGGGAGGAATTTTTTATATATAAATATTTTAAAGAAGACAAGGACGTTATGCTAAATAAAAAGGATGAGTTCTCCGAAAAAATAACATTCCAGCTATTAAATACTGTAATGTAAGAAACTAACAGCTTATTCATATTATGATTCATCATGTAAATAGTTCTTTGTTTGTTTTTTCATTATTTGTAAATATGTGTCGTGATTTTTTGAAGATTTTTTAAATGAACACCAAGAAAAAAATATTATACGGCTGATGATGGTCTGTTAAGAGACCGAAACCGGTTCCTGTAAGGAATTAATAAATTGACACCTGAAAGGCAGATACCATTCAATTGGTAAGTAATTATCAACACTTTATCGTATTGCTCAAACCCGGAGTAGTTGAGAATGCGATAACTAAACAATTGATCGTCTACGTAGACGATCAGAATGAAGTAGTATTATTTTTGCTGGAAACCCCATCGCAAAACGATCTATTATGATGGTTTGTTACCAATAACATTAAATCAACAATTCAATTCAGTCGTGCATAGTGATGTACTACTTTAGTCATAGTAGGTACCGGTAAAAGTCGTATTATCATATTTATTTATACCGATTAAAACATTATTAAAACTCATTAAAAATAATTAGTTGATACCTCAAGGACGTATAATCCTTAAATATATCCGTGATAAATGTAAAGGAGTACTAATAAGTATAGTCACAATAGAAGTACGATATTTAGTTATTGTGCACTAAAGGACACAGCAGCGCTGGCATTTTGCCATTATTAGCGTCTACTACGCATTACAAAAACGAGGAAGCCGTAACCTTACTTTGGTTTGGTTGTTGCAACATTCGATTATTTCATTCACTATTTCATTGTTTATTATCGATTGTTAATTCAGAATAATGATTTGAAATTTGATTTGAATATCTAAACCAATTAAAATTTAAATCATTCAAAATCCTGATCTTTCCAAACTTCTAAATATACCGTTTAGTGTAATTATAGATATCGCGTCTGCGTCTACCAGTCAACGACATTGTTTTGATGAAAGACTACGTAATACGTCTTTTAAGCAAAAATTATTCCGGCTTTGCGGGTATTAACTCCACGAAAATCTCGTTGTTTTTGTTCAAATTGCGGAAATATATAGTCTATCCGAAAATTCAGATATTTATCGGATATTACCGGATATCTAAAATACATTCGGATCGGTTTCGGATATCCGATCCGAATCCGAACCGAATTTTCGGGTATCCGCACACCTCTAGTTTTGATATTGCACTATTTTTTTATTGAATTAAATGTAAGAAACATGATATTTTCACATGTTTTAAATATAAATAAAATGTACGTACAAGTTTAGAAATAAAAATCATTGTTTTTTAACCCTCCAACGGTTTTACCGTCGATTCATCGACGCCACCGCCGGTCGTCGAAGGTTCACCGTCGATCAATCGACGGTAGGTAAGCTTTTACAAAAAGCAATGGTGTGAATACATTTTCGGTTAAAACTACATTGAATATAGTATCGTTGTTTTCTACAGATCATACGCTTTCCGCCGAGGTATGTTTCGTTTTGCTTACTCTATGCGTCAGAATTCTATGTTAGTTAAAACATCGGTCTTCAGTTGCGCGGTTATGTCGCTTTGTTTACAATGGTGGCGTTACACGTTCTCGTCGCGTTTGTTTGGTGTTTGGTGAATGGTGAAATTAACATCAGAACACTGATGTTAATTTCACCATTTTAAAATTGATAGCAGTGACTTATGTGTATAAAACTATATACTTTTATTTTACTTATTAAATTTTTAAAAACTTGGCTATCTTCAATTTTTGACTGGTATTTATTTTCTGTGTTTTGTGGGGGAGCAAACTTTGAAAAATCTTAAAAAAAAATTTTTTTTATCAATTTTAATTGGATACACCCATCAAAACCAAGATAAAAATAAAACATGTTACTTTTATCTTATAGATAATTTAATGTAGATTAAAATGGTGTATAATATGTTATAGTTACTATATTTTTACTATTTTATATGGAATTTTTAGTAAAAGCCTGCAAAAGCGCCAAAAAGGGGTGAACCTCAAGGGGTCAAATAGTGAACCGTTGGAGGGTTAAATACTAAAACTAAACAATATTAAGGGAGAAGCTATACCTTAGGTCTCATGGCAAGACTTAAGCCTGGGCCATGTTATTTTTTCGTTTTGAGGTGCCCAGAGGTCAAAAAATAGTTGTTGTGTGTGTGTCTGTGAATACAACTCTCGTAAAAATGGTCCGATCGAGACCAAATTTGGTAGAGACGTGTATTCCTACATTTGCTCGGACGAGTTCGTAAAGCAGACACATCAGTCAATGGGAACAGGTAGTTTTGGGTGGTTTTGTACCCCAAAAATGGGGTTTTTGTGTTTTTCCGATGTAATTTAAAAAATTCAAATTTTATTTTCACCCTTACAATCAGCTTAAAAAGCTGATTGTACCTTTAAAAGTAGAAGGGAAACCGCTTAAGTTGGTAGAGAAATTTACATATTTAGGCACGGTGATTTCGAACGATGGAAGGATGGCGCAAGAGGTAACAACGAGACTGGGGAAAGGCGCAGGATTTTACCAAAGTGTTAGACATCTAGTATGGGATAAGGATATACCAAAGAAAGCTAAAGTTACCATGTACAAAACGTACTATATACCGATAGTTACCTATGGTGCAGAAGTTTGGAACATAACAGAAAGGGAATGGAGTAGGGTTCAGGCAGGGGAAATGAAGTTTATAAGAGGGATTAAAGGTAAAACAAGATTAGATAGAATGAGAAATGAAGAGCTGAGAGGAGGAATAGTCGAAGAAAGTTTGAGAGAACGAGTAGAGAAGTCGAGATTGAGATGGTTCGGTCACGTAAAGACCGAACCAATCTTTCCCAATCTTTGGGAAGATGTAAGAATCCCAAAGAGAATGAGCGAGCTGCAAATGAATGGAAGAAGACCTAGAGGAAGACCCAGAAGAAGGTGGATCGACGAGGTGAAACGGGATGTAGAAGCAAGAGGAGTACAATGGCAGTATGTGGAGGAAGAAGAATTGTGGAAGGACAGAAGAAGATGGAGAGGCCTAGTAAACACCCAGACCCGAAGATAATCGGAACGGGACAGGATATGTATGTATGTATGTAATCAGCTTAAAAACTACATAATTAAGTTCCTTAAAGTTTTTTTCCATCTCCAACGGTTACTGAGATATTAAAAAATCTAAACACACTACATTGTATTTTGGGTCTCCAATGTTAATCTTATGGGGGATAAGAAAAATTAATATTTCCCTTATTAACCAATAGTTTTGGATGAAACTTGATATTTACCTTAATGTGGTTGACATCCATTCATTTATACTTCATAGTTTATGTGTGTATCATAGCAGCAAACCTGCATACTCTTTTCCCATGTTAATCATATAGAGATTAGGTAAACTCCTTTATTTGTGGACAGATGTTGATGAAAATTTGTATAAATGGTCAAAAAAGAGAATAGACAAATCACTCTCATATTTTATTGTTATTATGTTATTGATTTGGACATTTGCTGAGTACGCAGGTCTGCTGCGACGGGTGTACTATATTTTCAAATTGTCGGTGGTTTAAAGTCTTTTAATTAAAATAACAAAAAAAAACATTCATACAATTTTTACTAGAGATAAAAAATATTGAAATTTTAATTTCAATCCGACCAGAATTTTAACTTATTACCTGAACCAGACCAAAATTATTTAAACTTTCATTCCCGAACCTGATAAAGAAAGTTAAGACCTGCAGACCTCAGTTGTTAAGAGAATATTTTTGATTAGATATATTAAGAGAGCTTGATATAATTTTTTCTTACTTATAACGCTCAGCTTCTTCAGCTAATCGTATGCGTTCAATTCTTTCATCTTCCTCTTTCTTCAGCCTTTCCTCTTCCTCCTTTTTTCTCCTTTCTTCTTCCTCCTTCCTCTTTGCTTCCTCTTCTCGCTCTCTGATCCATGCAGCTCGTCTTTCTTCTTTCCTTTTGACTTTTCTCTCCAGCAAACGCTTCTTCCGCTCGTCAGACATCTTAGCCTCAAAATCTCTCAATTTTTCCTAAACAATTACATTAAATATTTCATCATAATGATAACAAATTTTTGGTCTGGATAAAATAATATCTAGGGGTCTGCGGTGCACCGAAAAAATCGGTACGGTACGGTTCCAAGCCTTGTACCGAACCGGTACGGTACGAGAATTTCTTCGGTACAAGTTCGGTACGGTACAAATAAGTAAAAATCAAGTCACTATCCAGTCTAGGTTGCCATCAAATATAACTATGGAACATCTGCCGAAAACATTGAATAAAACCTGACCGTTAAAGGCTTTATACTCGACAAGTAATATAGAATTACAACACTACCCAGATGTATGGCAAATACTGAATGTAAGACTGGCTCATAGCGTGTTGGTGAATTATCATTATTAAAACAACCTCACCAGGACTTCAGGCAACCAGCCATCTCCCTGCTGACTCTAAATTATTGTGCATTCGCAGCTTATTATCGTATCCACTTATAGCAGCCTACGCGATCAGGGAACCGTTCCTCCTTTTGACAAAACAAAATAGTTGTACCAATACGAAGCTCGTATTTGTCGTGTTTCAAATAGTGATGGGATTATTACCTGTGATTTTTCAATCACAGTGAAAACCTTTTAAACTGAGATTTGTGATTATTTCAAGTGATTCTTTCTTTTTGCTCTGACAGCCTGTTGACGATGTTATATGACCAATACAGAACTGTGATTTGCCGTAGTGATCTCGCTATTTCGGGATTTTCACTCAAATAAAATAAAAAATCATAATGTTAAGGATATAACTGAATAAAGGCAATAAATAAACCGTTTTATTTTTTTAACAACATGTTCTGGATTTCATCATTAGTGGAACCCTTCAAATCTGAACTAATTGGGACCGAAGCCTGTTCTTCCCGGGAAATAATATTTCACACTTATTTCGTCACTGTATGTAAATGACGGGAGACGAAGTGATTGGGGTTAAACAGGCTGTGCATGACTCAATAAGTTGATAAGGGCAGTGACCTTGGCGGGTGGATGTATGTCCCATGATATGCCATTGTTTCTAGTCGAGCCTCTGCTAAAATTAAATTACGCTCCCCCTACCCCCACCCTTACTGGGATGCGTATCGTGTCTGTCTACTGTCTGTGTCTAGTTTAGTGAGCGTTTACCTGCTGGAAAGTGCGTATTGTTAACAACCGACATGGCTTGGAATTACGTTCGTGTGAAGATTTTCTTTACTTCAACAGTTAAAGATAACAGACTTGAACCTTGAAAAATAAGTTTATGTGATTAAATTTCCAGCTATTTCTTTTTTTGATTTCCTGAGAACTTTTCAGATTTGAGGGGTTCCACTGTAATATTAAACTATTAACCACTTTATACTAAAATAACTATTTTAGTCTAAAGAGCCCTTTGACATTTTATGAAAGTGTTTGATTTAATTCGAACAATGATTGTGATTGGTTGAATTAAAAATAATAAACCAGGACAAAATAAAACATATGTCTAATGAACCCTTGGCTAAGGGTATTGACTCAATATATTTTCTGTATTTTTTGTTCTGCAATAAAATACATTATAGTTTTTTATTTTGTTAGTTGATCCTTAGTTTCATATAGACTTGAGAAAATTATTTCCCCTTATTAATTAGTTACAACATAAATTATAATGTTTAATTAATTATTAAAATGTTTCATGTGATATGTTTTTAAAGAATGGATTTAAAAAAATAATACTACAGTTTGAAAATTAGTACAGTAAACTATTTCTTCTGACATTGTATATCATTTTTAAAACTCCTTTCTTTAAGTTTTCAATAATTAAGTTCTGGAAAATACTTATAAATAAAAGGATGAGATCAGTCAATGTTACTAGCGGCATTATTCTCGTGTACCATACCGAATTTGTACCGAGAACCGAGGTATAACAATTTGTACCCGTACCGTAACGGCCTCATAATTTCCTGTGCCGCAGACCCTTAATAATATCATTATTCTAAAATTTTTCTAAGCATTTTGGAATTTAAGATAGAATTAATCAACTAAATTTGTCAACAATGTTGACAAAGAAAAGGGTTATTGTTACATTACTCATCTTTTAGCGCTGAACCAATTCATATACAAAAATGTTGTCTTGATTGAAATATGTACCAACTAACGTATATAATTTGAAACTATTATTTTTAAAAGCATGGTAAGCTTTTTAAGAGCCTTTTGTGTCCATAAGAAATACACATAGGGAATCATTATCCATTGAAAAAATATTAATAATAAGTAATATTGTTTAATATATTTTAATACAGATAGTATTTTTGAGTCCTTTGTACTATGCTTTCTAATCTGGAAATAAAAGGAAACCTCCCTTCAATTCTTTACAAAATTTAACATTTGAAATCTTAGAATATTTGTCTCAAGGTTTTTATTACATCATGATTTCAGGCGAACTAATATTTAAAACTTGACACAATTAATACATAATCCGGACTAAGCCGGTATTAAGCTGAAAACAAAAAAGTTTAAAGCAGTCAAAAAACTTACAAACAACTCATTCACTAACCTTTACACATATAAGAAATGTCTGTTGAAGTGAAGAAAATCTTCACACGAACGTAATTTCAAGCCACGTTGGTAGTTAGCAATACGCACTTACCAGCAGGAAAAGGCTCACTAAACTAGACACAGACAGTAGACAGACGTGATACGCATCCCAGTAAGGGTAAGGGTAGAGGGAGAGTGATTTATTTTTAGCACAGGCTCGACTAGAAACAATGGCATGTCATGGGACGTACAACTACCCACCAAGGTCACTGCCCTTATTAACTTATTGAGTCATGCACAGACTGTTTAAGGCTGTGCGTGACTCAATAACCCAAATGTGTGACCCCAATTGCTGTGTCTCCCGTTGCTTACGTACAGTGCGAAATACAGTGACGAAATAAGTGTGTAATATTATTTCCCGGGAAAAACAGACTTCAGTCCCAATTAGTTCGGATTTAAGGGGTTCCACTAATGAGGAAATCTGTTTTGTTCTGTATTGGTCATATAACATCGTCAACAGGCTGTCAGAGCAAAAAGAAAGAATCGCTTGAAAAAAACACGAATCTCAGTTTAAAAGGTTTTCACTGTGATTGAAAAATCACATGTAATCTCATCACTATTTGAAACCAACAAATACGAGCTTCATATTGGTACGACTATTTTGTTGCGTCAAAAGGAGGAATGTTTCCCTGATAGCGTTAACTGCTATACGTGGATACGATAATAAGCTGCGAATGCATAATAATTTTGAGCCGACAGTGAGACGGCTGGTTGCCTGATTTTCCTGAAGTCCTGGTGGACAGTGAGGTTGTTTTAAATGATCATTCACCAACACGGTATGAGTCAGTCTTACGTTCAGTATTTGCCGTACATCTGGGCAGTGTTGTAATTTTTTATTACTTGTTCAGTATAAAGCCTCTAACGGTCAGGTTTTATTCAATGTTTTCGGCAGGAGATGTTCCATGGTTACATTTGATGGCAACCTAGACTGGATAGTGACTTAATTTTTACTTTTTGTACCGTACCGAAAAAATTCTTGTACCGTACCGAAGTTCGGTACAAGGCTTGGAACCGTACCGCACCAACTTTTTTGGTCCACCGCAGACCTCTAGTCTTAATTAATTAAACTCACACAACTTAAATAAATAATTCTATTGCCTACTTACTCTATCCCCTCGGATTAATGATTATTAAAGAGGAAACTCAATATTTTTTAATTAGATGTAGAGAAATTTAAGTATTTGACCGAAAAATTAAATAATGAAGTTGCTCCAAGGTTAGTTCCAAATGTCAACAAACCCCCCTTACCCCTGAGCAAGGCTCAATGTCGTATTTTTTGTTACCCACTGCCTATTGTCTGTCCCCCTCACCTCGTTGCTTATCTCTTACCACTAATAGCTTACACCCGGTTTAACTGAGAATCACAAATTTAATGTTTTTATTTATGATTTGTCATACTGATAAAACATTTAATACGTCTATTGTAATAGAAAATTTAGAATAATTTCAATTACTCAAGGTTTATTCTTCTGGAATAAATATTATTTAAAAACTATGGATCTACGTTTTTGATGCGTAAGGAAGGTAATGGAAGCTGTCAGTTGATACTGTAACGAAAAATGAGCCATTATTAAAACTAAACTAAACAAACTATGATTTAATTGAATACAATTCAATTTTGGTTGTTAGTATTGATGTTCTGTCGTGTCCTGCAGAGGAATACCTAACCATAAACAAATTATATTAACATTGTAATCGTCACCGTTGTAAGCTGTTGTCTTGATAAAAACTTCGCTGACTTTTTTGTTTATTTTGAGAAAGGATTTAAAATCAGTTTAGATAACAAAATAAAAAGGAAAATTGGATTGCAAAAAACAGACATTAAATAAACTTGATTCAAAACCTGAAATTCTGTGTAAGCTTTGCCATTAGGAATCGCGATTCGATGCATCGAATCAAATTGAGATTTTGATACATTTTCGATGCATCGCACACCCCTAATTATTGGAATGGCAAGTATTCTTCCTAGTTTCGTGATGTTTCGACTTGCTGAATTAGAAGCTTTCAAACCTGGTAGGCAGTATGACGCTGTGCAGTAATTTTCTCTAGGAAGACATCTCGGTCAGGTTGCATGCGCGCCAGCCGTTCTCGATGTCCTACAGCCAACTTTCTCTCAGCAATAACCGATGCAATCCTCTCTGCCTCTTGCTGCTCCCAGAAATTGCGATCTTGGATCTTAAAAATAACCAGGAAAGCTGCATTCAATGTAACAAGCATTCATAAAATGACTACATTTTGTTAACTTAAAATCTGAGCAACAAGAAAAAATCCAGAATTGATTATATTTTATTGGATTTTTACAACGCGTTTGTGTTGTTAAAATTAAACACTGGCTCAATGCCGTGTCTGTTTGGTTGTGTCTATTGCTGGCCAGCGGAACATTTGTTTAGATGTCTTAGTGTAAAAAATTTCATGTAAATATTCTACAATCAATTTTTTGATTATTAATCCCTGATGATAGCGTAATCAATTCCAAAACATGTAGGAGAAATAAACCTGTAATTTTTAAAAACTGTGACTAGGTAATATATATATATATATATATATATATATATATATATATATATATATATATATACATATATAAAATCTTACTTTATTTTAGGAGAGTAAAGTTTGGAATTAAGAAGAATTAAAATCAATCGTAATCCCCTGTCTTTGAACAGAATTGAATATGTTCAAACTTCCTCCAGCATTAATGTTTGAGTTATCTTTTTGAATCTGAAAATCAATTAGTTGAAAATCACTGTAAAATTTCTTTATCACAAACCTCCTTTTCTTCAAAAGATTTCTTCATCAAGGGAATTTCTTCCAAACGTTTAGCTCGCTCAAAGTAGTCAACCTTCTTTTCTTGTGATTTCAATTTTTGCTGCATTTCTTTTCTCTCTTTTTGAAGTTCTTCGGCTTCCTTTGCTGCTATCTGCTCAGCATCCATTTTTTTTATTTCCTGGGGATATAAAAACTTGTATGAATTTTATTATAATAAAAAATTTATTTACAATTAACTGAACCTGACTTCCGAATTCTTTAGTGTTCAAATAAACTATATCAAATGATGTTTAATTAGTTTATTTAACTTTCAATACAAATATAGAAAATATAGCAAAATATAAAATAACTTTATCTTGTTATTAGATATAAATAATCATATAATATTAATTATAACTCCAAAATTTTGAAGAAAATTATCAGTTAAGTGTCATTTAATTTGATGAGATGAAGGAAAAATATTATTCCTGGGTGTATTATTATCTGACAAAAATGAATTCGTAAGATAAAAAAAATTTTTCAATTAAAAAAATGCGGAACAACTTCCATATCTCTGATAAAGCCCCGTTTGATTTGTTTTATGTAAATTATGCCATTTACAGTATTAGCTTATTTACTCTTCAGACATTCGCCAAACCATAAGATTCACGATTAATTACAGTAGAACCCCTCTAATCCGACCTTGGATGGTCCGTCACTCCGGTTAGTCAGACCATCCACAGGCTCGCAAGTTTGAGCCGACTTGTGACTCATGAAATATCTGTGTAGTCGTTGTTTCGGTTTCAGTAGGCTCTTCATATCTTGTGCTGTGTTTATCGCTATTAACGATAACATACAACAACAGGTACGATATCTCAAATACTGAACAAGAATCCGGTTAAGACTGATAAATATCTGAACATTCTGATCTTTGTTAACAAAGCTCAAAATTACTCATTTGGCATTAATATTTGTAGGAAATAAATATACTACAGTAGAACTTGGATAATTCGAACCTCAAGGGACCAGAAAAAAATTCGAATTATCCAAAAATTCGAATTAGAAAAGTTTATGCAAGTGGTTGAAATAAACAATCAAACATCATGTTTTAACATTGTATATTAAAAAAGTTAGGTTAGTGAAGATATTATTGATTAAAAATCCTAATTTTTGTTAAATGTCAATAATGTGTTTGGAGGGATCCCGAAACTATCTATTACAAACTTTTTCAAATCCCTTCTCTACCTCCTTGATCGCCGCTATTTATTCTTGCAACGTCAGAGATTTGTAGGTTCGCTTTGACGAAGCCATCATACACACGACGTGTTAACATGAAAGCAGACGACGAATATCGGAACAAACCACCACCAATGATAAACACAGATGTCAATGTTGTGATTTATGAGCAATAGTGGACTAGTGAGTGGGGTGATCTAGCTAAAAATAGTCTAAGGACAGGAAGCCCGAACGTTTCCTGGTCGTTTCCTGGAAAATCGCACACAATGACTTGTTCACTTATACACAAACTATAGATTTCCGCTGTAAAAACTTCGAATTATCCAAAATATTATTCGAATTAACCAAGATATTTTAACATTGTTTTTATATAAAATTCTAGGGATCAAGACAAAATTTCGAAATAAAGAAGTTTTCGAATTACAGAAGTTCGAATTATCCAAGTTCCACTGTACTTCATTCTGATCGTTTACCCTTTGTTTAATATTTCGACATAACGAATTATTTTTCACTATCTCATTCACAAATTTGCCACATATGCATAATTTAAGTAATAATTTACATTCAGTATTTGCCGTACGTCTGGGCAGTTTTGTAATTCTATATTACTTGTAGAGTATAAAGCCTTTAACAGTCGGATTTTATCCAATGTTTTCGGCAGGAGATGTTCCATAGTTACATTTTATGGCAACCTAGACTGGATAGTGACTTAATTTTTACTTATTTGTACCGTACCGAACTTGTACCGAAAAAATTCTTGTACCGTACTGTACCGATTTTTCGGTGCACCACAGACTCCTAGTATTTTCGATTCCGACCATGGTCCTGGTCGCAAAGGTGACGAGGGGTTCTATTATAGATCATCCTTACCACATAAGATCGTTAAAAAATGTATCTAAAATTGTAGGCAAAGGAGCCTACATAATTCTGACCTTGAAACACCATAGTTCATACAAAAACTGAGATACACTTCAGTATAATGAAGCAAATAATTAGTTCAATGATTGTCAAGTCAATCAATGAATTAATCAACTTCTTATTTTCAAATTATTTTTACACTAAGTACTTCAACAGTCATCAAAACCACAATAGAATCAATCGTAAATACATCAATAGAATCATCCAATACTATAATACGAGCAAGGTTTGTATATATATATATATATATATATATATATATATTTGCACACGGATCTCGAAAACGGCACCGAGGAATTTCTTTAAATTTTGGAAATAACTAATTTCCGAGTAGAAAATAAGTTCTAGATAGGTCTAATGTCCAGGAAAATTCGTGTTTTACTGTAATATTAAGTTTAAAATCTAAAAATTTAACATTACGCTTATGGAGAATAAAATGTAAACAATACAAATCAAAACAGCTGTTTATAACCATTTGACAGTTCTTGATTGAAGACTGCAAGGAACAATATAGAGGTTATGCATTAATATTTATTTTATGAATTAAATAAATGCAAAATTATCAGGTTACTAAACAATTTGTATAAACTTAAGGGTTTAAGGAACTTAAGGATAGCTGTGCGAAATAAAACAGAAAAAAGTATTTCCAAAATCTTCCTTGTTTTGATAGAAAACGTATTCGTTGTATTGCTTGAAGCCACTGTAACAAACCAATTAATTGATGTAAATTAAATTTCTCTTTTGCTTTTCAATCCTCATTCTGTTTATAACAAAATCAGTTGATCACAGGCTAATAATATCGGCATGGATAATTAAACAGTAAATGATCGGCTTTGGCTAAAAGACGTTAAACGGCATCGCTCAATTGACTAACGTCGTAGCCGAGTGGTAGCGTGTCGGCCTCAACAACTATAGGCCGCGAGTTCCATTCCTACCAGGGGCGATACTTTTAGTTCAGTGCTATATTAATTATGGTGTATTAAATCGGTTTTATTTCAACCACATAAATGTTTTCATTGGGCAGTAAATTTGTTTTAATTTTGTTAATTAACTTGTAAAAACATGTCTTCTTCTATCCGAGCAAAGCTCGGTCACCAGGTACTAATAAAATAATGAAATCAAATTCAATTGATCATCAATCGATCAATAGAATTCATCGTTATTTATCAAAAGATTAGGGTTAGGTCTACAAAGTGAAAATTAAAGGTTATTTCATTAAGAACAAAAGGCATGATATTTAATCTACAAATGTGACTTATTTACTAAAAAAGTTATTTAAGAGAGTCAATATTATGAAATGGGATAACTTTGATCACTAATAAAAAACTGATAAAGAAATTTATATTTTTGTAAAATAGGTTTGTTTTTTATGACCTTAGCTCCTACCATACGAGGGTGTACCCAATAGTAACTGGAAATACGCTGCCGTAGGCGTGGCCTGTGTAATACCTATGTCTGCCGCTATGTGTGTGTAGCGCAGCTCATCCAGAGTTCAGTGCCGCTAGTGCCGTCGCCGTGGGTGGACATAATCGTCTGCAGTGATTTTTTAGTGAACACGTTTTGCGCCATTTCGTCGGTTTTTTGTTTTGTCGGACGTAAATGAACAACGCGCAGCTCTGAAGTTTCTTGTTAGGGAAGAGTGCTACAGACACCATTGTTATGTTGAAAACTCTTTACAAAGATGAAGCTTTAGGGTAAAACTCAACCATACGAGTGGTTTTCACGTTTTAAAAATGGCGACATGTCAATTGTTGTCAAACCCCGTGAAGGAAATCTGTCGACTGCCGAAACTGACGAAAATGTTGAGAAGTTGTTGAAATCATGAGCTCAAGCATGAAGAATGACGACAGACCATTGACGAGCTATCAGAAACATCTGGAATTAGTTGGGGCTCTGTCCAGCAAATTTTGAGTAATGATTTGTAGAGGTGTGCGGATAGTGAATTATTTTTTCGGATCGGAAAGCTCAAATTCGGATCGGATAGTTTGGGTTCGGATCGGATGGTTTTCGGATTCGGATACTCGCAATAACAAAGTGAAATCAGACTTATCTAAGAATAAATTAGGAAAAAAATCAGTAAATGTTATCAAAATTATTATATGGCACATAAAAAAACATATTCTTTATAGAAGGAAATAGAAGAATTAGAATTAGAAGAAGAATTATAGAAGGAATAGAATTACGAAGGAATTATCATTCCTTCACAATTCTTCGTAGGATGAACAACAAAACTAAAATTTTTACTTCACTGCATTTAAAAGTACCAGTGACAAATTTTAATGTGGCTTAATTCACAAATTAAATCAACAGAAACCTTATAATTCGCCATTAAATTACATCAACTTTCTACTAATTCATCAATTCATTCTACTAATCATCAACTAGTTCCCAATTTTATTTCACGATTCAATTATTTTGTTTATTACAATGATACAAACAAATCACCATTAACAAAGAATCAAGATTTGACAGACGACGTTGGCTCGATGCCATCGGCAGGGGCAGTGCAGCTGCTATCAAACAAAGGCCTGTGCGCAGGCGCAGAGTTGGAATATTTGGCATATAAAATATCCCGATCAGCTGTGTAACAATATTGAAACCCGTGAAATTATGGTACCTCGTCGTAATCTAGTTAGTTATTCATCTTAAAATTATCTAAAAATGTAAAACTAATAACGCTTAAATTCGTTTAACAAAAAGAAAATGTAGATTGAAAACAAGTGGGAAATTTGTTGGTTATGTGAACACCGAACTACGAAATAGGCCAATTGTAAATTTGGCAACACTTTATCGTATTGTTCAAACCCGCCAAAAATGAAAAAAAACTTTGAAATGGCAAAACAGTGTTCACAAAAAAACTCACTGCAGACGAACACGTCCACCTACGGCAACGGCACTGAACTCCAGAAGAGCTGCTCTATACACATGTAGCGGCAGACATACGTACTACACAGGCCACGCCTTCGACAGCGTAATTCCAGTTACTTTTGGGTGTGTGTATATATACATGTATATATATATGTATATATATATATATATATGTTTTTTTAAACCTTTACACAAGAGGTTTGAGATTTGATCAACATTTTAAAAATAGAGATACACTTTTGCTATACAATAGCTAAAACAGTTTGTTATTTAGTTCAGTAGTTTATAATAGATATATATTTTTACTGTTTGCAGTCATACATTATTTTTTTATAATTCTTTGTTTCATTTTAAATCTTGTCAAGCTACCTACAAAAGTTCTAACTTATTAAAAATCTTTCCATTTTACTCTTGTAACAAGCATGCCTCACTTTTTTTAGCAAACTTTTCTTTGTTGATATAATATACATAGATAAAATTAATTTTAAAAAATCTTTGGAACTTGAAAGTTATCAAACTAAATTATGAACTGTAAAATTTGGTAAATAGTCTAATATATTTTTAGCTTTAATTTCAAGGTTTTTTATTATCTTCAGTTATATGATTTTTGTCTAACAGGAAATTTTGTCACATTGTATTGATTCGAATTGGAATTATTTAAATTGCATCGTTGTATGAAATCAAAAATTTTTTGCTCCATCGCACACCCCTATTCAGATCAGGTGAAAGTTTGAAAAAGCTCGAGGTCGGGAATTTTTTTTAAAAAGCTCGGCTTGAACTTAAAATTTCAGAATGTAAATGTAATAAAATGGTATGTAATAAAATAATGGTATGTAAGCCATTCTCGAATAAAACCGCGTGCCAAGTGAATCGGGACCAGTTAACACAGAGCCTACTGTACTAGGTATTTAAAGGCCAGCAAGGGTTTATCCAAAACAAATCCACAACGGGTGTTATTATATCAGCCTAATAAAGAAGGTTGTAAAGGTCATGGATGCCAGGCAAATGGTAGCAGGGATGTATTTTTCATTTTAAAAAGGTCTTTGGCCTTGTAAACCATGAACTAATTCTGATTAGGTAAAATACCCAGGGTAAATACCCGGGAATTTATAAAAATAAAGGAATAAATTCGTAATTATTCCAGAAAATGGTGTTTCTACCATTCTAAAATTGTGTATAATTTTAAGATAGTGTACAGCAATCTGTTACTTGTATAACCAATATAAATTAAATTTACAACTACATAGGTATTTAAAAAAATGTTAAACAAACTGATATTTCCCCTTGATTGATAACATTATTACCATACCAATGTCTTCATTTTAATAGCCTATTAAAATAATTAAATTATACATTTCCTCATGACCTAATAATATTATTTTTTGGAGACTAATAATAATAATTAATAATAAGAGTCGGTTTTTAAAGATTGGAAAAATTCTAACGCAAACAAAGAGACAGGTACTCAGTGTTGTCTCTTAGAATGTCGCAAATCAAGGTTTTCAAGGCTTCATTCATATAGTTTGTAAAAAATAGCTTGTTTGATATTAGTAGGATGGATTCAGAATAAAACCTTTAGATTCCCGGTAGAATACTCATGGGGTTTAAATTAAAAAATTCCTTGTGGAAAGCACATTAAAAACTTTTAACAGCCTTTTTATCACCTTAACCCTTAGAACATGTTATGTGGAACAATCAGTTACACTCCCTAACCTTGATAAAATCATTATCTCCAGACCTCAGGTATTTTAACCAAATATTTTTCAGAAGTAGGCCCTAATATGGTTGTGAAGACAATAGTAAAGACTTTTTAAGACTTTTGATTAGGGGTCTGAGGGTACCCGAAATTTTCGGGCCAGGTCAGGCCAGCGGCTGGCCCGTGACATCAGGTAGGGCCAAGTGAAGTATTTGGGCCAAGGTCGGGTCGGGCCGAAAATAGAATGATGGTTATTTCCAAATATGACATTTTCGTGTCAAACCTGATAGTAAATTAAATGTGTCCACATAAGCATTAAAATAAATATTTCCTGTGTGTAAAATCCAAAATATAAATAAAAAATGTATAAATCTAAAATGTATATGATTGATAAAGTGACCGGTAAAATAAATTAATAGTTGATAGACACATTAATTTTAAATTGTAGGGGATTGCAAAAAGTGCAAGTATCAATAAATATACCTATTTCAAAATTAATTATATTAATGTTCATAGCTTTTCATTAAAGTAGGTATTAGTTTTGTACTCAAGATGGTGCCATGGATAGCATAATATAAAATCTTGTCAAAAGCTGTAACTATTAAATGAAACTCAAACTAGAAACGAAATACGTGATGTGAAACAATCAGAAGTTTGTTAATAGTTTGATTAAAGTGCAACCTAAGAGAATTTGTCAGTCTTTGCTGTGAAAGCTGTATCATTTTCGATCTCTACGGCCATTTTCTACTCTATGGCTCTTTTGTTTCTTTTGTTCAGGCACCGTCACATTTTCTCTTCCTAATTATTAATCCAATAGAAACTATTTAAATCATTTGAAATTCTTATTTTCCCATCTATTTACATCTCAGAAACCGTACCTTTCCTTAAGAGAAATATCCCACTTTTCTCATCCGTAAAAAACTCCAGGTATCCTTGTCTTTAACAGACATTTAAGACATTAAGACATTTTCATTACAATTAAATTTTTCTGTTCAATGCCCCTTCCACCTCAATTGAAGGTCGAACAGGATTTTGCTAAATTTAAGAGAGGGCCAAAGTCTAAGTAGATAAATGGAATCTTCTACAGCGTCCTTGACTAACTGGAGAGTCTCAAAAACTCTAATGCTGTAGTTAGGCGTAACTGCTTAACTGTAGTCTCATTTAGTTTAAGTGTTATGTTTTCTATTTTTAATTTATTTATGACTTGGCTAATTAATGAAAATTTTGTTAATCCAGCTCAATAAATGACTTAAGACTTATGTTTATTTCAACTTAATTAGAGAACCACAATCCACAATTGAAAGGCAAGATCAGCAAAAAGTGCTCCAGCTATTGCAATACAATAATATCTGAGAAATTATTGTGCTGATCTCGTATAGGCTGACATATGAAACCTACTTATTTTCAAACTTGCTACTTATCAAACTATCAAAACTTAAGAGCACTCACCAATCTGAATATTTTGAATTAAAACAAGTAGAAATAAAAGTCAACAACGAGACCACGAAAAGCATTTGGTATCCCTGTAAAGTATTACTCAAAACTGGCAAGTTTGTAAACGTGATTCAAAACCATATTCTGTCATATAGAAATAGTGCATTCATAAGTGTAGATGGTAAAACCGAAGTACTATATTAAATTATTTTCTTTTATAAATTCTGTCCCAAATTAGTTATAATGGGAAATGAGTATGTTTCAAGGTTTTCTTGCTGAAAACATATTTTTTCGCATAATAATAAATAACTATAATCCAGTGGCTTAACTAGCCAAGATGAAAAGTTTTGTATTTCAAACTGTAAAATCATGTTCAAGTTTATTGGTAATTGATATAGAAATGATGTTAACACCTTTATCTGGCCAATGACATTCTTTCATTTTCAAAGGACAATTTTATAATATAATATATAATAATCAATTTTATTTCACCTTACATCTGCTACAACAATTTTGTGTTGAAGCAAAGATGTTTCATGTCACCAATATAGGCTTATCTAAAGCACCATTTTGATTTTTTAGTTTTCAATCTGAATTTTCTGACTTTTGGATTTTTATACAATTCTTTACTTTTCGGATATCTGCACACTCTAGTATTTTCATTATTAAGACCTTTCATTAGTCAATGACAAACCTCCTCATCCAGCTTCTTGAGCACCTTCTGCCCGTGAGCTGTCTGTGAGATTTGCTGCATCTTCTCCTTTAGGTGCCTATCACGGATCTGCTGTATCTCATTCTCATGCCGCTTCCTCTCCCTCTCCTGTCTCTCTTCCTCTTGCCTCCGATGTTCAGCTATTGCCTGCTGTCGAGCCAACTCCTCAGCTCTTCGAGCCTCCTCCTCCTCCTGCAAAACAATTGGGATTATCATAGAGGCCTTATTGATAATGTAGAGTAATAATCTCATTTTGAATCCCCACGTAATAACTTTGCAAGTCATCTAACCGAATGAATGAAAAATAAAGAACTTGGAACTTTAGACACCAGAATTTATGTCTGGTGGTTCTTCAGTTATGTTGGTGATATCGATTTTTTTACCCATGCCAAATTTTTATCAAGAAACACTTCAATAATTAGAATTGGTATCAAATTCAGAATAAAACCATCACAAAAATTATAAATACTTCTGGTGAAAATACAAAGTTTTGATGATAACATAATTCCTAAAATATTTTTACGAATGAAAAAGAAAAGTAGATCCCACAAAAATTTTGACAGTTTACAGTCTTTATGTCAAACAGAAACATTACTTTAATAACTTTATGTCTTTTAGAAACAATAAAGTATGTCAAAGAGCATGAAAGAAATATACTCTTCGAATCCAAGCATCATTATAATACCCGTAATAAAATTATTTTTGATAAACATAATCTACATTTTTATAAAAACAAAACCAAATACATGGGGACAAAATTTTTTACTCAGTTGCCAAATTCTATTAAAAATGAGCAAAATTACAATAAATTTAAAAATTTGCTTAAAGAATATCTCATTGATAAAGCTCTCTATTCCTTTTCCGAGTTTCGTTAGGTGAGAGCTCCACTACTGATTGCCTGAGTTTAAATATAGTTTTAAATATAGCAGCAGATAATAATGATAATTTGTCAAATTCAATTGTACCGCTTGTTTATATTTTTATAGTTTAGTTATATAGCCTGAAAATATATGATTTTTAGTTGTATGTAACTCTATTCAGATACTGTAGATATCATGTATTAATATGAATAAAGTTTATTTTGACTTGACAGCAACTGACCCTAACGGAATTCATTCTTTCAAGGAATTCCTTGCGGTCCTCAATGATCTTGTGGCGGGCAAGGATCCGCTGATGCTCCTTCAGCTTAGTATCCATGTAATGTTGCACCATCTGGGCTCGCAGTTTGTCCCGTTCAACCTGTAATCACAAATAATTACTCAATGTGATATCTTATATTCTGTTCTCAAGTAAGAGAAGATGGTGTCAACATGTAGCTTTATGCATCAGTTTATGCCACAAAACGCTGACACAAGAAAGTGATACCAACGCAAGCTTTGATATTGCACAGGATTATTATCCAGAAGACATTATGTCTGAGAACAGATCAAACTGTGCACGAAACTGTATATAAGCTTTGGATTTTTGTAACAAATTATAATATATTAACTGGCAATTCATCTACATAAGCTCTATTAGAATTAGAGTTGTGCGGATATTCGAAAAGTCGGATCGGTTTCGAATCGGATCAGATATCCGGCTCTGATCCGAATGCAAAACAAGTATCCGAAAAAGTCCTATAAATATCCGAACTTTCTGATAGACTGTATAAAATTAGGTTAAAACCGAAAGAAAAATGCTTAACTTTCCGTTTGAGATACCTCAGGGATAATAACGGATCAATGGAAAGTAGAATACGAAATTACGCAATTCGTAAGCTATTGCAATGTAAGAACGTCTTTGGGCGGTCCGAGGATGCGGTATGATTATTCGATTCTTCAAATATGTATTTAAGTTATCCATTAAGTTCAACACGATATTACATTTTGAAATACAAAGCAGAGCGTCATCGATAGTTGCACCAAATATCAGATTGCGGATTGATGTTATTTCGCATAAAATATAATTTCGGCTACGAAAAACCTTGAATTGTCGATTTAATATTTGGTAACAAAGCTCAACCATCATAATAGCTCTGGTATTTGCAGCAAAATATATACTATTTAATTTTGATCGTCTACGTAATTTGATCGTCTGATCGAATTAAACTTTAAATATTTTGACATAATGGACTATTTTTTGTTATCGCATTCTGGAGTTCTCGGGGTTTGAGCAATGCGATAAAAAGTTGTCAAATTTACATTATTTGGCCTATTTCGTCTTTCAGTGTTTACATAACCAACAAATTTTCCACTCGTTTTCATTCTACATTTTCTGTTTGTTGAATGATTTTACGCGTCATTAGTTTTTAAATGAAACACTTTAGATAATTTTAAGATGAATAATTAACAAAATCTGATCTCACAAGGTTCCATAATTTCACGGGCTTAAATATTGTTCTACCCGATACTCTAACTCTGCTCCTGCGCAGAGTCCGTTGTCCAATAGTTAGCGGCAACGATATCACTGCTTTTTATAGTTCCTCGTCAAAGATATATCAGTGACAGAAACATAACGGTGACCTTGTCACCAGTACAAAATATTGCATATCCTTACCGATATGCAGATAGCCAATGGCAACGAGCTGACGTCGTCTGTCTCAATCTTGGTTCTTTGATTATGGCGATTCGTTTTTGTCATTTTAATAGTTAAAATAGTTAAATCATGAAATAAAATTGAGAATTATTACTTATCAATCTATCCATAGTTTTATATAACTAACTTTAAGAACTGTTTACGTAGTTTATAAGGTTTCTGTTCATTTCATTCCGTGAATAATATGGCGTATATTAAAATTTGTTACTTTTCAATGTAGTGAAGTAAAAATTTTAGTTTTGTTGTTCAGCCTATAACGAATTCATGATTTTTTTATGTCCAATCTAATAACTTTGATAACATTGTATCAATTTTTCTCATTTATTCTTAGATAAGTGTGATTCCACTGTGTTATTGCGAGTATCCGAATCCGAAAATTATCCGATCCGAAAAAAAAATCACTATCCGCACACCTCTAATTAGAATTAATCTCATCTAGTGTAAAATAAATTCTGATACATACAATCTTAAATAAACGGTACCAGTGGACTGACACATACTTTCTCCCTTAAGTAAATTTGAAAAAGACAGTCAGTAATAAAACTATCATGTTTTACAAAGTTAATCTAAATATCATTTAATAATTTATTGTTTCAAAAATAATCATCCAATTCCTAAAAATAAAAACAAGAGAGACAAAGTTAAATTAATTGTTCAAATTGTATGGGAGGAACCACCCCCCCCAACGGTAATACCAAGCTTTTTTGAGCTGGTTTTGTTCGGTGATTTGACCGACAGTAAATTTAACTTTTCTCTGGAACCGTTAGTCGTAGACAAATAGTTCAAAATACTAATTTCTTTAGTTTTTAAACCTGCTGGTTTCAATGGTACCAGTCAATTATACTTTATACTAAATATAAAAATTTGATTTTTTGACATTTAAAACCCATAACTTTTGAACCGTCATTTTTACAGACATGGGGGTGGTGTCAAATTATTTAGTACTCTGTGCACTATAAACTATCAAATTTTAATCAAAATCGTTAGAGCGGTTTTTGAGAAAATTGGATTTTTTACGTTTTTTTAAGGATTTTTAGGGGTGAACTACCCTTAAAAATAAATGGAAAGGAGTGTGCAGGTTTGCTGCTGTAAGGAACACTGAGAGTAGGCATTTATACCATCAAATTATTTTATTTTTAACATTCATACCAACTTCAATCAATATCTGTCCATAAATAAAGGTGTTTGCCTATTCTCCATATGATTAACATGGGAAAAGATTATGCAGGTTTGCTGCCATGATAAACACATAAACTATGATTTTTAAGCATAAATGAATAAACCTCAACCACATGAAGCTAAATATCAAGTTTTATCCAAAAATATTGGTTAGTAAGTGAAATATAATTTTTCCTTATCCTCCATAAGATTAACATTGGAGCCTCAAAATACAACATACTGTGTTTAGATTTTTTTATATCTCTGTAACCTCTGGAGATAGAGAAAAACTTAAAGGAACTAAATTGTGTAGTTTTTTAAGCTGATTTTAATGGTGAACGATAAAATCTAAAAATTTTTCAAATTACATTTGAAAAACGCAAAAAACCCCATTTTGAAGTACAAAACCCCCCTAAACTACCCGTTCCCATTGACCGATATGTCTGGTTTACGAACTCGTCCGAGCACTTGTAGGGATACACGTCTATACCAAATTTGGTCTTGATCAGACCATTTTTATGAGAGTTATCGTGTTCACAGACACATATATATAAAAATTTTAACGACTATTGTTTTTGGACTCTGGGCACCTAAAGAAGAAAAATAACATGGTCCCAGGCTTAAGTCTCACCATGAGACCTACGGTAATAGCTTAATGAAGATATTATTCATTAAAAGTCCTAATTTTTGTTAAATATCGATAATATGTTTGGAGGGATCCTTAAAATTTAGCTATTTCATACTTTTAGCGAATTTCCCATAGGGAAGAAGCTATTACCGTAGGTCTCATGGCGAGACTTAAGCCCAGGACCATGTTATTTTTTCTTCTTTAGGTGCCCAGAGTCCAAAAACAATAGTCCTTAAAATTTATATATATATATATATATATATATATATATATATATGTGTGTGTGTGTGTGTCTGTGAACACGATAACTCTCGTAAAAAAGGTCCAATCAAGACCAAATTGGGTAGAGACGTGTATTCCTACAAATGCCTACAGCTGAAATATACAGTCTATCCGAATTTTCGGATAGACTGTATATTTCAGCAATTTGAACAGAAACAACGAGATTTTTGTCGAGTTAAAACCCGCGAAACCGGAATAATTTTTGCTTAAAAGACGTATTACGTAGTCTTTCATCAAAACAATGTCGTTGACTGGTAGACGCAGACGCGATATCTATAATTACACTAAACGGTATATTTAGAAGTTTGGAAAGATCAGGATTTTGAATGATTTTAATTGGTTTAGATAGTAAAATTAAATTTCAAATCATTATTCTGAATTAACTAATCGATAATAAACAATGAAATAGTGAATGAAACAATCGAATGTAGCAACAACCAAACCAAAGTAAGGTTACGGCTTCCTCGTTTTTGTAATGCGTAGTAGACGCTAATAATGGCAAAATGCCAGCGCTGCCGTGTCCTTTAGTGCACGATAACTAAATATCGTACTTCTATTGTGACTACATCTTATTAGTACTCCTTTACATTTATCACGGATATATTTAAGGATGATACGTCCTTGAGGTATCAACTAATTATTTTTAATGAGTTTTAATAATGTTTTAATCGGTATAAATAAATATGATAGTACGACTTTTACCGGTACCTACTATGACTAAAGTAGTACATAGCTATGAACGACTGAATTGAATTGTTGATTTAATGTTATTTGTAACAAACCATAATAATAGCTCGTTTTGCGACTGGGTTTCCTGCAAAAATAATACTACTTCATTCTGATCGTCTACATAGATGATCAATTGTTTAGTTATCGCATTCTCAACTGCTCCGGGTTTGAGCAATACGATAAAGTGTTGCCAAATTTACATTTGGCCTATTTCGTCGTTCGGTGTTCCCATAACCAATAAATTTCCCACTTGTTTCAATCTACATTTTCTCTTTGTTTAACGAATTTAAGCGTTATTAGTTTTACATTTTTAGATAATTTTAAGATGAATAACTAACTAGATTACGACGAGGTACCATAATTTCACGGGTTTCAATATTGTTTATCTGCCAAATATTCCAACTCTGCGCCTGCGGCTTTGTTTGATAGCAGCTGCACGAACACTGCCCCTGCCGATACGCAGATAGCTGATGGCATCGAGCCGACGTCGTCTGTCAAATCTTGATTCTTTGTTAATGGTGATTTGTTTTTATCATTGTAATAAATAAAATAATGGAATCGTGAAATAAAATTGAGAATTAGTTAATGATTAGTAGAATGAATTGATGAATTAGTAGAAAGTTGATGTCATTTAATGGTGAATTATAAGGTTTCTGTTGATTTAATTTGTGAATTACGCCATATTAAAATTTTTTACTGGTACTTTTAAATGCAGTGAATTAAAAAGTTTAGTTTAGTTTTTCATCCTATGAAGAATTTATGATTTTTTATGTACCATTTAATAATTTTGATAACATTTTATTGATTTTTTTTCCTAATTTATTCTTAGATAAGTCTGATTTCACTTTGTTATTGCAAGTATCCGAATCCGAAAACTATCCGATCCGAATTTGAGCTATCCGATCCAAAAAAATAATTCACTATCCGCACACCTCTAGTATATATATATATATATATATATATATACAAATTTTAACGACTATTGTTTTTGGACTCTGGGTCACCTAAAGACGAAAAAATAATATGGTCCTGGGCTTAAGTCTTACCATGAGACTTACGGTAATAGCTTCTTCCCTATGGGAGATTCGCTAGAAATATATCAAAGTCTTGGCCTGTTAATGGTTCTCTATCTTTGCTAATTTCTAAACTCCTTATATATATATTATTTTAAAATATTACATACTCAATTCAAATTCACGCCTTTCTCCATCAAATAAAAGTTGTCAATTTTTACATAGGCAGTCAACCTTTATGGCAATAGATTTTAGCGAATTTCCTATAGGGAAGAAGCTATTACTGTAGGTTTCATGGCAAGAGTTACGCCCAGGACCATGTTATTTTTTCTTCTTTAGGTGCTTAGAGACCAAAAACAATAGTCGTTAAAATTTATATATATGTATCTATTATATATATATATATACATATATATATATATATATATATATATATTATATATATAAATTTAAAAATATGTCTGTGAACTAACTCTCGTAAAAATGGTCCGATCAAAACCAAATTTGGTAGAGACATGTATTCCTAAATTTGCTCAGATGAGTTCGTAAACCAGACATATCAGTCAATGGAAACGGGTAGTTTGGGGGGGGGGTTTGTACCAAAAATTGGATTTTTTACGTTTTTCGTATGTAATTAAAAGTTTTTAATTTTATCTTCGACCACAAAAATCAGCACTACACAATTTACTTCCTTAAAGTTTTTTTCTATCTCTAACGGTTAGTGTACCGAGATATTAAAAAATCTAAACACAGTACGTTGTATTTTGGGGCTCCAATGTTAATCTTATGGAGGATAAGGAAAAATTAATATTTCACTTTTCAAACAATATTTTTGGGAAAAAACTTGGTATTTACTAGAGGTGTGCGGATATTGAATTTTTTTGGATCGGATAGTTAGGGTTTGGATCGGATAATTTTCGGATTCGGATACTCGCAATAACACAATGGAATTGCACTTATCTAAGAATAAATGAGAAAATATTGATAAAATATTATCAATGTTATTAGATTGGACATAAAAAAATTAGATTCGTCATAGGCTGAACAACAAAACTAAAATTTTTACTTTACAGCATTGAAAAGTAACAAATTTTAATATACGCCATATTATTCACGTAATGAAATCAACAGAAACTTTATAATTTGCCAATAAATTACATAAACAGATTTTAAAAGTTAGTTATAAAAACCATGGATAGATTGATAAATAATAATTCTCAATTTTATTTCATGATTCAACTATTTTATTTATTACAATGACAAAAACGAATCTCCATAAACAAAGAACCAAGATTTGACAGATGACATCGGCTCGTTGCCATTGGCTATCTGCGTATCGGACAGTATTGGTAGGGATATGCAATATTTTTGTACCGGTGACAAAGTCACCGATATATCTGTGACAAGGAAAGCAGTGACAGCGCTGCCGCCGACTATTGGACAAAGGACTCTGCGCAGGCACAGAGTTGTAGTATCGGGCTAATCGGGCAGAACAATATTTAAACCCGTGAAATTATGGCATCTTGTCGTAATCTAGTTAATTATTGATCTTAAAATTGTCTAAAATGTTCCATTTAGAAACTAATGACGTGTAAAATCATTCAACAAAGAGAAAATGTAGAATGAAAACAAGTGGAAGATTTGTTAGTTATGTAAACACTGAAAGACGAAATAAGCCAAATGCAAATTTGACAACACTTTATCATATTGCTCGGACCCGGAGAACTCGAGAATGCAATAACAAAAAATAATCCAAATATTTAAAGTTTAATTCGATCTGACGATATAATTATGTAATGATCAAAATTAAATAGTATTTATTTTTGCTGCAAATACCAGAGCTATTATAATGGTTGAGCTTTGTAACCAAATATTAAATCGACAAATCAAGGTTTTTCGTAGCCGAAATCATATTTTATGCAAAATAATATCAATCCCCAATCTGAAATTCGGTGCAACTATCGATGACGCTCTGCTTTGTATTTCAAAATGCAATATCTTGTTGGACTTAATGGATATCTTAAATACGTATTTGAAGAATCGAATAATCATACCGCATCCTCGGACCGCCCAAAGACGTTCTTACATTCCAATAGGTTACGAATTGCGTAATTTCGTCATCTGCTTAAACATTTTTGTTGATCCGTATCTCAAACAGAAAGTTTAGCATTTATCTTTCGGTTTTAACCTCATTTTATACAGTCTATCCGAAAGTTCGGATATTTATAGGACTCTTTCGGATACTTGTTTTGCATTCGGATCACAGCCGGACATCCGATCCGAAACCGATCCGACTTATCGGATATCCGCACACCTCTGGTATTTACCTTCATGTGGTTGAGATCTTATGCTTCAAATGCTTAAAAATCATAGTATATGTGTTTATCATGGAAGCTAACCTGCATACTCTTTTCCCATCTTAATCAAATGGAAAATAGGAAAACTCCTTTATTTATGGACAGATGTTGAAAATTTGTACAAATTGTCAATATAATAATTGTTTAAGCTATAAATGCCTACTTTCAGTGTTCCTCGCAGCGGCAAACCTACATACTCTTTCCCATGTTAATCTTATGAAGAATAGGCAAATAACACATATTTATTAACAGATATTGATAAAACTTGACATATAATATTATTATTACATTATTGATGTGGAAATTCTGCGAAGGGGTTTTTTCATATACAGTAAAACTTCGTTAATCCGGACTAATTGGGGCTCCAAGTCGTCCGGATTAAAACAAATAATCCTAAACGAAGAAAGACAGTGATTTTTGGGTACCCCTTGTATATAATGAAACAACTTTTGCAGATAAACTTAAATAGTATGTATATTCTGAATATAAAAATACATATTGTACAAACAGTAGTTACATTTGAACAAAAATATAAACTTGGTATTTACGTCCATACAAAAAATGAGACAACGAAAATAGACAAAATTACTTTGAACATGAGGGTTGAGGTTCGTCCTCAAGTGACTGAACTGGTTTGAAGAAGGAGTTGAACTTCATTTGCCTTTCTTTTGAGTTAATTTCACAATTAAACAACGCAACTAAAACGTGCAGTGCAATTGACCTCTGTGGAGCAACTGACGGCCTGACACGAGCAGGAGAAACACAATCGTGTGACTGAGCTACTATTGGCTGACAGTAACCATGGTAACGGCACTTACGCCTAGCACTGTGACCGCCCGCACTCGGCACAATCACATCTCACATCGCCGGTCGCAGTCGTACAGTGACGATCGCATGCTACTAATCAGCGTTCTACGCATTAAAACTGCGATCCAAAGGCTGTCCGGATTAAGCGAAGTCCGTATTAATGGGGTCTGGATTAACGAGGTTTTACTGTACCATCATTATTGCCTGAATACAATTAATTATCAAAAGAACATTACAAGAACTTTTTAAGTGTTAGTAAAAAAAAATATTTACTATATGGTAAAACATCATTTATTAACCTTAGAAGTGGCAAGCTTTTTACTCTTAACTGTAACATAAAAATAATTACTAATATCTTCTTGAAATATCAAAGTTAAACAAAGTCAAAGTTAAATAAACAAAAAAAGCATAAAACATGCCCTCCTACTTATAACCATCAACCACAAAAGCAAAACAGGTGTCCACTGCAACCCCAATTAAGCCTACAAATGCCGTCAACTTCCACCCAAGCCGCCTACCGTTTATTTAAGGTGGGCCCTCTTCTCCGCTTTACCACACATTTTTAAGCCAAATTGGGATTGCTCATGGTCGGGATTCGAACCCTAGCACTTCCGAATGGCTAGAACGTTACGCTCGTCAGCGTAGCGCGTTAGCCGGTTCAACCACTCAGTGCATAGGAGTAGAAAGCGCTTACTTGGTTGTTACTTGGTTGTCTGTACTTGGACTGTCCGGTGGCAGTCTAGTGCACTACGAAAACAGGTTCGGTTGCTTGCTCCCAGAGGGCAACACAGTCATGTAGCCGCTAGTGTCTAACAAGTTCACTAAACTGACGACAGATGCCTCCACCTGCCACTTCTTATTGAATATGTAAATGCGTCGTGAATTACGACTTTGCCAGTTATAGGGCTCTTTTAGACATAATGAGATAGAATTGAAATTGTAATAAATCAAGCTGAAAAGTTAGTTAAAGATATTTGATCAAAATTTAGAAATGGTTACAAGGTTCATAAGGTAAAAAAAGCAAAAAAATTCTTACTCTTGACAGATTTTTGTAGTTAATATATGTTGTTTGCAGATTACTATTAATAAAGATTATATACAGACCTTGTGCAGGTTGGGGTTGATGACCTGCATGGAACGGTGCAGCACGTTGAACATGTTGACCAGCTGGTTGCGCACTTGCTCGCTGGGCATGTCCTGCAGTGTCGGCCCCTCTGGGTGGTCCTCCCTCTGTGACTCCGACAGGTCCATGCCAAAGTGCACACATCCTGTGCTATGCTCTATGCGGATCTATGACATAAGTAGAGATTAGATATCCGAAACATTTACTAATACCGTACTTAATTAATACTTAATACCGTACTACATTTACTAATATTAAGTCAAGTACGTTTGTGTGATAAAAAAATTCTTAGTTTTTCAATAGTCATAATAAGAAACAAAAGACGATAGGAATAAAATGAGATGAAACACACCCTATGTTTTTGATATTTTTAGACATTTATAATCCAGGAAAAACCTACCCCGGCATGATAGCTCAGGGGATCAGTGAGGTCAAAGAGGTAAAACAGATTTTCCTGAAAGACAGGTATTCTTGCTCATCATGAATGAATTTATTATTAACACAGTTAATTTACTGCACATGGAAACTGGTATATTTTACATTGCATATATTTTTCTCATCTTAAATCCACATTGTTTTTAACGTTTTAATATCTCCATAGGATTTTAATGCTTTTACGAACTAATGGAAGTTCCTTGTAGATTAGACATAGACCTCGGCAGTCAAGAGGTTAATTTTTGTAATTATGGTGTGTCTGTATGAAATAAAATACTCAATTCAATTTATAAATATTTAAGCGGGTGTTTTACACAGTTCAAACAGGCAGCAACTGACAAAAATTAAACATAAGAAGTCGTAAGCCCCAAACATATCAGAAAAGTAAGATTTAAAATTATGTTTAGATGGGAAGTTACATTTATTTATGATTAATTTCTATTTTTTTATTATGTTAATTTTTAATTACAAAAGAATTGAATTGTTTCTTTATTGTGGGTTTCTTCAGGTATGGAAAACAGAACAATTCAAAATGTCCTTAATTTTTTTACTTTTGTGATCAGAAGGCCCCCTGGGGTCATAAAGTCTTATATTGTCCTCTGCATATAGTACATTTTATTATTCTATGTGACAAAAGTAACTAAAAATAAAATTTTAACAATACATATGGCATCTCATCAGAAGTAGCTGGTTTAGTCATCAAGCAGATCAGATATCCGCAACATCAACTCATCATAGAGATAACCTCAAGGATCAGCAAGGGATGTTAGTAAGTTTAGATGCACTTGCACCACACAGGGCAGTGTTGGACAGTGAGATTAGGGAATACAAGATGACATTAGAATATTATATAACACTGAGATTTTAAAGATTGTACTGATACTTGTAAAGTAACTTGGAGTTACCAATAAATAGGAACATAAAAAATTAACTCAAAACAGTCCTAGTAAGAGGGTAAGATATTTCTAACCCAATCCCTTGTTGGCCTAGACAGTTATAACATTATGGACAGGCGACATCACTGGCATAAGCCCATGCTCAATTCCTACACAAAATTCTGTCCTACTGCAAATTAATCTACAGGGTTTTCTTCAAAGTCAGGGACAAACTTCGAGGGGTAATAGTACTCATCAAAATAGATAAAAAATGTCCTATAAACAAATGTCGAAAATCCTGTGTTTAGCCGCTATTTTGTATTTTAATCAAAAATCGTTATATCTCAAGAACTATTTGATGTACCGAAATCAAACTTTGCACAATACACCCGTCACAGTAGACCATCGCAAACCCCTATCCAGGTGAAGGTTTGAAAAAGCTCGACTCGGCTTAAACTTAACATTCCAGGCTTGCACACTGCTATAGGTAATCTTGACAAGACTTAAAATGAAATTAAGAAATATTAAAAAAATTAATGTATGACCGCAAAATAGTAAAAATATATTGTATAACAAAACAAACTCTGTTTTTAACAAGCTGGTCATATCTCGAGACTTTTTTGAATAGGTTTAAACAAATATATTTAAAAATTGGGAAATATGAGAAAAATACAAACTATTTATAGTTAGCTTTGGTTGGTATTGTGCTCAAAACTATAAATAATAAATTAAAGAAGTAATAAAATATAAGAATTAAAGTTAACAGTTCTTAAAATCCTATGGAGACATTAAAACAATATTGAGTTATGATGGAAAACAATATGGAATGGAAAATATACCAGGTTCCATGTGCAGTAAAGTAACCGTGTCAAGAATTTCATTCACAAAGAGCAGAAAACACCTGTCTTTCAGGAAAAAACCTTTTTTACCTCTCAAGTCTTGCGTGATTAGATGGGTCAAAAACTCCAATGTCATAGACCGAACATCGCAAGTCAATTCGGCTTTTAAACATTAAGTTGAACTATATCTTTTCTAATATAACTATTGTGTGTTTATTTTTAGAACTCAAAAATATTAAAAAAAGGTAAAGAAAATCCTCTAAGAAGTCCAAAAAATTGAGAAATTTAATTTCAGTAGGTTGCCCAAATGCCAATTTTGTTGATGTCATCAGCACTCATTTAACCACCGTAATATGTTCTTTGATGGTTTTTTATTCCCTATGATAATTTCATGACACAATGTGTTTATTTTTATTAATTTATTAAAAAAACTCAACTGCCCATCACCATAGGCCGAGGGCCAATGGTAAAAGTTGTATCGATTTCATAATATATATATATATATATATATATTTATATAATATTACATATATATATATATATATATATATGTAAATACTAGCAAACCTTATGTAACTAGAAGTAGTATTTTAGTTTGTCATATTGGTACACAGAGGTTTGAATCATTTAAAATTAAGAAAGATTTAAAACTGAGAAATCATTATTTATTGAAGGATGGCACTAAAACATACGTTACAAAACGTTAGAGAAGCCGAAACCGGTCTTATCTCAATTTTTGTCTGTTTGTCTGTGACGCTCCAGGAGGCATTTTACGCCGTCTTCTCCGTAAAAACGGGAGAACTGATTACAATGAAACTTATTCCATATATTCTCTAGATTCCAGAGAAGGTTTATAAATGCATGAAATCGCCCACCGCCTCTTGAAAAGTAAATAACGAGCATTTAAAAACCCACTTTTACGCGATATTACTCACATTTTGATTCAGTTTTCAATGAATAACCTACTGATAATAACCAGCTGTCTTTGTAGTTTGAAGATTTAATAGAAATAAAAACAATCAGCTGTCATATCAATATTGGTTAGTTTATATTGGTCATTGATTTTAAACCCATTTCGAAATCATACTATACTAAAACGTTATTTTAACGTATAACTAATTATAATAATTGTATAAATGTTCTAATCTATTTAATTGTAAAGTAATGCTAAATAATAAAGCTGGGTATCGATTTATTTTCTTTGTATTGATTTGTTTACGATTTCAGGTTTACATTTTGGTATGATTATCTTTCTTCATTAATCTGAAACCTACAACCCGTACAAAGGACGGGCTTACTGCTAGTAATTTCTAAAATCTACAATAATGTATCAGAGCATTTTCAATATCAATTGTACTATATATATCCAATTGTAAAATTGACACCTAATCAAATATCATTTCAGTTTGTTAATTTCTTATAAAGTCTCTGTACGGGTAGTTTCCCATTGCTGAAAATTGTGATACATGTTCTTTCATTCACTTTTGCCTAATGAATTTTAATAGAATCTTGTTTAATTTAATTTTTGTCTGGCTATTTCAGACGAGTTGCAGTATTAGAAAGAAATATATTCTTTGAGGTGTGCCCCTTCAGATAAGGTATATGTAATTTATTTGATGATAACTAGACAACTGTATATACGTGTATTCAAAGTGAAGAATATAATTTCAACTTAAGGAAAGTGGCTTTATTAAAATCCCCACTCACTACTGCCATGCAACCACCTCCCTAGGTACTAAAGGGATAAACCTCTAATTTAAATCTACCACTAATTTTAATTTAATGATTTTAATGACACTATTCATGTACTTAGATCTGTATATAGATGAATAAAGATAATTTGAATTTGAACCCTATTGACTATCCAAAATTTTTATATTTGTACTTCTATTGGCACTTGAGGGTACAAAGTTTTGAAGTTTCTATGACATATTCATTTTGAATTTACAAAATACGTTATAAACTGCTTTTATGAACAAATCAAACATAAATTTATTTTGTAGTTTTATTTTTGCTAGGAGGAGTTCATAGCAATATCTCATCAGATGTATCTGTTCATCAAGTGCAGGTCAGATATCCGCAGCATACTTTCATCATTGAGACATAAACACTATTTAATAGATAATCTTTATGCACGTGTGTTTATAGTAACTAAATAAATCACATCTCACTTTACAGAAAATGTTTACAACACTGCATTGACAAATTCAATATAAAACATTTAATTTGTATACAATAAATTAACTGAATCTAAAAAAAATTATTGATTTACTTAGAAATATTCAAAAGATTTTACATAGTATATGAGGAGTACTACAAATATTTTTGAATAAATATGATAAATATTCCAAATATTTTTTAATATTTTTGAGACTAATTTACAGAACGCCATCAATTTCTCTGTTATGATAAATGTGAATATAATTTCAATATAAAATGTTTAACACAGGTTTGTTATTGAAATCTTAAACCAATAAGTGAACAAATATAAAGAATAAACTATTGGTAATATAATTGGCATCTCATCAGAAGTAGCTGGTTTAGTCATCAAAAGCAGATCAGATATCCGCAACAAGTGTTCATCATAGAGACAGCTTTCAAGAATCAAGAATTTATTCATCTTTAGACATACAGTGATGCATTCGATTTTTTACAATCAAATAGCCTAACAACAACAATCAAAATACAATTAATTTATCAATTCAATTTAAAACATAGGACACAAATTACCAAAAAAACAAATAGCTTTAATAGACTGACGGATAATTTACATAAGTCTGAAGTTGATCAAAGTTTGAATAAGTGTTTTTAAGTAATAAGTAACTCAGTCCCTAAATAAATAAGATATTTTTAAACAACATATGATGTATTGGTAACATTTAACTAACTTTGTTGTTCCAAAGGTTATTTTATAAACAATTGCTCTACTTGCAATTGTCCACATTTTGTTATTCCTGGGTGATATTTATTATTTTTTAGGCCAAAAGTTACATTATTATTGTTATTGGCAAGTTGGTTTTAATTTTTCCTCGCCCTGGATATTAAACCATTTTGTGAAACAGGACCATAAAGAGTCAACAATGGTCATTTCACAGCAGTACATATCTTGCTTCTGAGGATTGTTTTGATTTTTTTGAAACAAATTTTATATGAAAGTGGTAATTCGGAAACAAAGAAAAGTGATGAGTTCAGTGTTTCAAGCTGTGAAAGTGATGTAGAATAACCTAAAAGTAGGCCTAAACTTCAACAGTCGAACTAAACATCGAGTGATAACAGTTACAGAACAAAAAAGTTTTTTAGGCCTATATAGGCAATGAACAAATTTAAATATGTGTAGTACTGATTTAGAAAACATTCAGCTAGATATATGGAGAGTAAATATTAATTTTCTGTGTTTTTATTGAATATAAAGCTAAAACCTATAAAGCTAAAGGCTAAATAAGTGAACTAACACTAACAAGCTGTATAGCCCTATAATCAACGCGTATATAAAATAGCTTATATTATTATCTTACAAAGGCTGAGGAAGGTTACAAACCTGCATGTCATTATGACGTACACACTCCACCAGTAACCTCTCCAGACGGAATGGAGTTGTGAAGTGAGCAAGTTCTAGCAGTCGGGAGAATTGAATTGTCTGGTAGACTTGTGACACTTGCCTAATCAGTCGAACCAGAGTTACCTGTGCATCATTGGAAACAATCAAGGTCACACGTTTGAAAAAAACTGATTAATTTTTCACTTCAATTAAATAGGTTTCACGGTCTAGTTTTGAGTTGATATAACACAAGATAGTAATTTTTGTTCCATTGAGTTTTGTGTATTGCCATTAAAACCATACAAAAACCTGGAAAATTAATTGACGGAGATAGTCAACTGAATTTATTTCGGAGATCATAGTTGTAGTTGTTCATATTTTAGATGTTCTGCAGGATTACTATTTTAAATATAGACTATTTCCTACCATATACCATTTCTATTATTTCCGCTACCGATATCTATACAGTAGAACCCTCATAACCAGCCTCGGATTATTTTGCATTCAGCTATGGCAAAGATTTTTTCTACCAAATACTTCAACTAAGTTTACTTAATTCATTGTTCGTAAAAGTTCTTTCCTCATAAATGCTGGACTATATCTTAGGTTAGGTTTACTCGTTCTTGCCAGGCCAAGGTCATGACAGTTCATTGCCATCTTGATTTACTCTGAACCTTGGATTTTTTTCATCAACAGTTTTGTGTTTAGTGCAGTTGTGTCAGGCTACATTCATTTTACTGAACAGTAGTGTACGAAATACCCCTACTAATCAGACTAGTTGATTTTACCTCTTGCAAAGGAGGGATGTACTGACGACTTTCTTCACCCACCAGACCGTCACACACTCGTTGGACCTGGCGACACAAGGTCAACGGAGAGAACTCCACCTCAAGGCAATTGTACAGCTCCTGTAGAGGCGGCGTGGCCAGGCCAACCACATTCAGGCGCACCTATTCAACCATCAATCTTACTATAATATGGTCTGATATTTCTATTTATGCAGATGCAATCATTAACTATTTAAAATATTAAGTAAGAAATAAGGAATAGACTTATATTTAATTTTAAGAATGGAATATTACTGTAATTCATTAATATACAGTCAAATCCAGATTACCCTAGACTACTTAAACGGATTAAAAAAAGTCATTAAACAAATTAACCCTTTATAAAAAGCGGAAATAAATTGAGTTGTTTCATGGTTAGTAGAGGTGTGCGGATAGTGAATTATCTTTTCGGATCGGATAGCTCAAGTTCGGATCGGATAGTTTTCGGATTCGGATACTCTCAATAACAAAGTGGAATCACAGTTATCTAAGAATAAATTAGGAAAAAACAAATCAAATGGTATCAAAATTATTAAATGGTACATACAAAATCATACATTCTTCATAGGATGAATAACAAAACTAAAATTTTTACTTCACTGCATTTAAAAGTACCAGTAACAAATTTTAATATGGAGTAATTCACAAATTAAATCAACAGAAACCTTATAATTCGCCATTAATTGACATCAACTTTCTACCAATTCATCAATTCATTCTAGTAATCATCAACTAATTCTCAATTTTATTTCACGATTCAACTATTTTATTTATTACAATGATAAAAAAAATCACCATTAACAAAGAACCAAGATTTGACAGACGATGTTGTCTCGATGCCATCGGCTATCTGCGTTTCAGGCCTGTGCGCAGGCGCAGTTGGAATATTTGGGAGATGAAATACCCCGACCGGCTTTGTAACAATATTGAAACCCGTGGAATTATGGTACCTCGTCGTAATCTAGTTAGTTATTCATCTTAAAATTATCTAAAAATGTAAAACTAATAACGCTTAAATTCATTTAACAAAGAGAAAATGTTGGTTATGTTAACACCGAATGACGAAATAGGCCAAATGTAAATTTGGCAACACTTCATCGTATTGCTCAAACCCGGAGGACTTGAGAATGCGATAACTAAACATTTGATCGTCTACGTAGACGATCAGAATGAAGTAGTATTATTTTTGCTGGAAAGCAAAATGGTCGCAAAACGAGCTATTATGATGGTTTGTTACCAATAACATTAAATCAACAGTTCAAGTTTTTTCGTAGCCGAAATTATATTTTATACAGAACAATACCAAACTGCAATCTGATACTCGGTGCAACTATCGATGACGCTGTGCTTTGCATTTCAAAATGCAATATCGTGTTGAAGTAACGGTTACTTAAATGCGTAGTTGAAGAATTGAATAATCATACTGCATCCTCAGATCGCCCAATGATGTTCTTACATTCCGATTGGATATGAATTGTGTAATTTTGTCATCTGCTTCAACATTTTCGTTCCATCAAAGATGTTCCGTATTGCCGACTTCTCAAACGGAAAGTTTTGCTTTCGGTTTTAATGCTCTTTTTATACAGATAGACCGTATAAAAAGAGCCTAAGAGCCTCCTTAAGTTCGGATATTTATTGTACTTAACCGGATACTGGTTTTGCAATCGGATCGGATTCGGATATCCGATCCAATCCGAAACAGATCCGACTTTTCGGATATCCGCACACCTCTAATGGTTAGCATATTGTGAGTCACTCAAACTAATAATTGTAATAATCAGAATAAATAAAAAAGTTATTGAATTACAAGAGATGATTAAATCACGGCTCACAGATCATCCTGCAATCAAGTTACATTTTCTCTAAGGGAGCAAGAACAATGGAGCAAATGCTCCCTCACACAAAACTGCTATAGCCAAGTGACACGAGTACCACCAATGTAACAGTTCCAATTATTTGAACAACAGTAATAACAAGTTCAGTGAGTGGAAATTAAAGACTCACAACATCTTTAAGCAACGAGGCTCGTGTTGGAGGCTGAGGCAGGGTAAGTAGCACAGCCAATCGCTGAGCCTTCTCCAAGGGGCTCTTGTCCGTTTCGATGAACCTATCAAACTCTGGGTGGGCTGATGGTAGAGGAATGGCCAGTGTAGCCAACAAGACTCTGCAAGCCATTCTAAACACAAAATATTAACAATAATTACGAGTAAACTGATTAAAAAAAACTGAAAACTGAACTAAACTGTAAACTGAATAAACTGATTCTCCACAAGATGGTTAACAAAGTAATTTTATGTTAGTAGCTTACCTACAAAGAACTTTATAATATATTTACTTACACAGTACAATTGGCACTGAGAGTTGATTTGTCAATTATACACACATCACTTTGAAAATGAAGAATTCCTTAGAAAAATCAAGTCCCGCTACCGATATCTATACAGTAGAACCCTCATAACCGGCCTCAGAATCTTTTGCATTCAGCTATGGCAAAGATTTTTTTTTTTTTAAATAAATGACAAATTTAATCAAAATCTGTCGATAAACATGAGAATTATTTGGCTATTAATTCTCACAAGATGAACATGGGAAAGAGTGTGCAGGTTTGCTGCTGTGAGGGACACTGAAAGTAGGCATTTCTACCAGATTTTTTTAATTTTTAACATTTATACCAACTTTCATAAACATCTGTCCATAAATACAGGAGTTTGCTGCCTAATCCTTATATGATTAACATGGGAAAAGAGTATGCAGGTTTGCTGCCATGATATACATATAAACTATGATTTTTAAGCATTTGAAGCATACAATCTCAAGCACATGAAGGTAAATACCAAGTTTAATCCAAGAATATATTATATATAGAATATAGATTGATAAGTGAAATATTATAAAGCTGCTACGGCTGAAGCGCCTTGGGAAATCCGCCCCTTCGAATGAATGAAGTGAAATATTAATTTTTCACTATCCTCCATAAGATTGACATTGGAGCCCCAAAATACAACGTACTGTGTTTAGATTTTATAATATCTCGGTAACCGTTGGAGATAGAACTTTAAGGAACTAAATTGTATAGTTTTTTAAACTGATTCTAATGCTGAAAGATAAAATTTATAACATTTTAAAATTACACATGAAAAAAAACAATTTTTGACTAGAAAACCCCCCTAAACTACCCGTTCCCATTGACCGATATGTCTAGTTTACGAGCTTGTCCAAGCAAATGGGATACACGTCTCTACCACATTTGGTCTCGATCGGACCATTTTCACGAGAGTTATCGTGTTCAGAGACACACACACATACATATGTATATACAGAATGTTCATTAAAGTTAAAGTCGGGAATAAACTTTGAGGGTGATAGTTCTCATCAAAATAAACGAAAAATTGTCCATAAACATAAGTAAAAAACCCCTTCGTTTAGCCGTCAGCCACCATTTTGTATTTTACACAAAAAAAGTTATTTTATCAAGAACTATTTAAGATACAGAAACCAAACTTTGCACACATATTTATTGTGCAGAGACAAAAATATTCATTTCTCGTTCATTAAAATTTTTCTTTCGTTAAAGCATCATTTAACTTTCTTCTATATTTTCAAAATGGCGGTGGTTAAAAATATTTTAATTTAAATAACAAGAAAACCATTATTAACTTTATAAAATTTTTACAGGATTGCAACTTTAATTTCAAATTGAACGATACTTACAGATTACAGGGCCACCGCGGCACGGCCGTGGTGAAGAATTAAATGTTGTGGCAGCCGCTTCTTCGCCACGACTGCACGAAGCCCCTGTTCTCGAACATTAAAAGTGCATTTCCTCGCTTATCCGGATTTCGTTAACCAAAGTACTGTTCAATTTGAAATTAAAATTGCAATCTTTTTTATATCTTGTACAAATTTTATAAAGTTAATGGTTTTTTGTTATTTAAATTAAAAGATTTTTAAACATTGCCGTTTTGAAAATATAAAACCAAACTAAATGATACTTTGAGAATATTTTTCTCTTTGGCAATTAAATATGTGTGCACAGTTTGGTTTCTGTATCTTGAATGGTTCTTTATATAACGTTTTTTATAAAATACAAAATGGCGGCTAGCGGATAAACAAAGGATTTTTCGACATATGTTTTTAGAATATTTTTGTTTATTTTAATGAGTACTATGACCCCTCGAAGTTTGTCCACAACTTTAATGAACACTCTGTATATATATACAGTAGAACTCCAATTATCCGAATTAATGGGGACCGGGACCCATTCGGATAATCAAATATTCGGATAATCGGAGTTTTTTTTAAAATTGCCATTAGAGAGAAAAAAAGCTACGTTTTGATATTGCACTATTTTTTTATTGAATTAAATGTAAGAAACATGATATTTTCACATGTTTTAAATATAAATAAAATGTACGTACAAGTTTAGAAATAAAAATCATTGTTTTTTAAACATCTCCGTCAATGTAAGCTGTTTTGCGGTCTTCATCCGTTTTCGGGCAGCCAGGTCACGCATTCGCTTGACGGTGAGCAGTTGCAAGTGGTCACACTCGGGCTTCGCGGGGGGAAGAATAATAGTGTACTTAAGACTTTTTTTGGACAATTTTTTTCTGAAAGTGATTCGGATAATCGGCGATTCGGATAGTCGGAGTTCGGATAATTGGAGTTCTACTGTATTCCTATGTTGTTACGTCATTTCATTTGCCATATTAAAAAAATAATAAATAAATAAATAAAATAAAGTGTTTGGTTTTACCCTGTAAAACATTGTAATTCCGGACACCAAGTTAAATTACAATATTTTTATCCCTAACCAAATTATACAGCCCAACTCACACAATACACAAATAATGCATCATCTGTTTGTTACTCCACTACCTATAATTTGCCAAGGTCATTTTCATCTGCTGGGAGTGGTAGGATGGGAGGGGAGGGGGACAAAGAGTAATAAGGACTCACTGAACAGAGGAAGTATAAACTATATTTAATATCAAAATCTTTGGATTGTTACGATAATTAGGAACTAGAAATTAGGAATTAGGAACTCAATGACGTACGAGGGGGTACCCAAAAGTAACTCACACGGGACTGAACTGGCAAAGAGTTGCTCTAGACATGCCTTAGTGGCGCTCACCCGTACTACCAAAGCTCCGACCTCGGCAGACTAATTCCGGTTACTTTTGGGTACCCCCTCGTATATCAGGCACTTAACGGTATCAACCTATGGAATAAAATTCCCCGCTCTCAGTGTCCGGAATTAAACTGGTTTAACTTAATAGCGAATATTTTTTTCGAAATGCTTAACACCTACGAAACAGTCATATTCTTGATCGCGATGAAACTCTCTTTCATATAGTATGACTTATAATATATTGGTGCTCATATTTTAAATGTCTTCGACCTTAGTCGGACAAAGATTTAATTTTCCCGGAAAGTGAGCTGTTTGGTAAACTTGTAACTGATGATGAAACAAATGCAAGAATCATTCCATTTCCCACACAGCTGTTTACGTCATGCTTTAGTGATTCTATTTATGGATTGATAAGGTATTTATCTTTTCAGGCGAGTTTGTAGGATCAAATTTAATAAACGTCTGCACGGGTCTCCGAGATTAGACCGCCTGTCCGAGATTAGACCGATCTACGGTACTCCAAAACTGTTAAAACTATTTATAATATTATTGTTGTTAAATATTTTTCAAATTGCCTTGAGAAGTCATCATATACAAAGTTGAAAAAAGCCTGTTACAAGTTACAACCACTGTTGAATATTAAATATAAAGAATATAATTATGTTCAGAGTTGTTTTATTGTTTCACAAAATTAACCTCCAGTTAAGAACGAATACAAACTTAAAAAAAATATGACTATATTATTATACTAGCAGTAAGCCCGTCCTTTGTACGGTTTGTAGGATTCAGTAAAAAGAAGAAAGATCATCATTACAAAATGTAAAAAACCTGAAATCCTAATCAAATCAGTACAAAGAAAATAAATCAATATCCCGCTTTATTATTTAGCATTACTTTACAATTAAATAGATTAGAACATCAACACCATTATTATAATTAGTTATACGTTAAAATAACTTTTTGATATAGTTTGATTTTGAAATGGGTTTAAAATCAATGACCAATATAAACTAACTAATATTGATTTGACAGCAGTTTGTTTTTATTTCTATTAAATCTTTAAACTACAAAGACAGCTGATTATTATCAGTAGGTTATTCTTGAAAACTGGATCAAAATGCGAGTAATTTCGCATATAATTGGGTTTTTAAATGCTTGTTATTTATTTTAAAAGGGGCGGCGGGCGATTTCAAGCATGTATAAACCTTCTCTGGAATGTAGAGAATACATAAAATAAGTTTAATTTAGAGGTGTGCGGATATCCGAAAATTCGGTTCGGATCGGATATCCGAAACCGATCCCGATCCGAATGTATTTAAGATATCCGATCCGATCCGATAAATATCCGAATTTTCGGATAGACTGTATAATACAGCAATTTGAACAAAAACAACGAGATTTTCGTCGAGTTAATACCCACGAAGCTGGAATAATTTTTGCTTAAACCTTGATAAGACAACAAAATGTAGTCTTTCATCAAAACAATGTCGTTGACTGGTAGACGCGATACACTTATAGCGATTCGAATGACGACCGCAGATGATGAAATTACGCAATTCATATCCAATCGGAATGTAAGAACGTCATTGGGCGGTCCGAGGATGCGGTATGATTATTCAATTCTTCAACTACGCATTTAAGTAACTGTAAGTTCAACACGATATTGCATTTAGAAATACAAAGCATAGCGTCATCGATAGTTGCACCGAGTATCAGATTGCGGTTTGATATTGTTCCATATAAAATTTCATTTCGGCTACGAAAAAACTTGAATTGTTGATTTAATGTTACTGGTAACAAACCATCATAATAGCTCGTTTTGCGACGGGGTTTCCGGCAAAAATAATACTACTCCATTCTGATCGTCTACGTAGACGATCAAATGTTTAGTTATCGCATTCTCAACTACTCCGGGTTTGAGCAATACGATAAAGTGTTACCAAATTTACATTTGGCCTATTTCGTCGTTCAGTGTTCACGTAACCAACAAATTTTCCACTTGTTTTCAATCTACATTTTATCTTTGTTAAATGAATTTAAGCGTTATTAGTTTTACATTTTTAGATAATTTTAAGATGAATAACTAACTAGATTACGACGAGGTACCATAATTTCACGGGATTCAATATTGTTACACAGCCGATCGGGGTATTTTATCTGCCAAATATTCCAACTCTGCGCCTGCGCACAGGCCTTTGTTTGATAGCAGCTGCACTATCGACTGTCACTGCCCTTGCCGATACGCAGATAGCCGATGGCATCGAGCCAACGGCGTCTGTCAAATATTAATTCTTTGTTAATGGTGATTTGTTTTTATCATTGTAATAAATAAAATAATTGAATCGTGAAATAAAATTGAGAATTAGTTGATTATTAGTAGAATGAATTGATGAATTAGTAGAAAGTTGATGTCATTTAATGGTGAATTATAAGGTTTCTGTTGATTTAATTTGTGAATTATGCCATATTAAAATTTGTTACTGGTAATTGTTATTTTGTAAATTTGTATTTATTGATGGAATAAACTTATTATTATTATTATTATTAATTTTAAATGCAGTGAAGTAGAAATTTTAGTTTTGTTGTTTATCCTATGACGAATTTATGATTTTTTATGTACCATTTAATAATTCTGATAACATTTTATTGATTTTTTCCTAATTTATTCTTAGATAAGTCTGATTTCACTTTTTTATTGCGTGTATCCGAATCCAAAAACTATCCGATCCGAACCCAAACTATCCGATCCGAAAAAATAATTCACTATCCGCACACCTCTACTTTAATTGTAATCGGTTCTCTAATTTTTTTGGAGAAGACGGTGTAAAATGCCTCCTGGAGCGTTACAGACAGACAAAAATTGAGATAAGACCGGCTTCTCTAACGCACAAAAAATAAAAATAACCTAAAAAATTAATAATTCTGAGCCATGTACAGACAAAACTCTAGTTTTATTTCCAAAGATTAGTACACAATTGCTATATAGGATATATATATACAGCACCTCTCCCTTAATCTTTTGATTCACATGTTCGTCCTTGTCTGTGTCTGGAGCTTCTTCTTAATACAGGAACTGAGGCTTGGACGTTTGGTTGCATAGGTGTTGAAAATTGAGGTAGAGTAGTAGAAGGTTGGTGATCGATTTCTTCAGGATCACCCTTTATTTGTAAACAGACTGATCTGATTTGATCAATGTGTCTCCCTCCTAAGGTAGAATTTCCGGACTCGATATTATAGTGGCACAATCCCAGTTTTTGTACAACCAAAAATCCATATCTTCATATGGATTTCCAAATCCAAATCCAAATCTCCCATCATTTGGAATCATTTCCAAATCTCCATACATTTGTGGTGCTCCATACATTCTGAAAGATACAGAGTCTCCTTCTTTGAAGCTCTTCTCACAAGATTATTGAGTAGACTGGTCATTAATGCAATTATTTGAAGATCTAGAAAATGTCAAATCAAGTCTTGTCCTTAGTGGTCTTGCAATGAAAAGGGCAGCAGGTGTTGTTCCCGTAACTGTATTAGGTGTTTTCCTATACGCCATAAGAAATCTTGAAACTTAGATTCAGAGAAACAAGTTCAACTTTCATGGACCTAAGGGATTGTTTTAAGGTTTGAACATACCTTTCGTACATACCTTTTTGTTAGTGGCCGGATGATATGGGGCAGAACGTTTATGGAAAATTATATTTTTGGGTCAAAAAGCTTTTAAATTCTTAAGAAGTAAACTCTGTACCGTTGTCTGAAACCAATACGTGTGGAATACCAAAACTGCAGAAGAAGATTCGCAAGCAGTATATGGTTTTGTCTGTTGTAATAGACTTCATTGGAATAACATCGGGCCACTTACTAAAAGCATCGATGATAATTAAAAGGTTCATGAATGGGCCGGCGAAGTCTATATGGACTCTCTCCATAGGTTTTTCAGGAGTAGACCATGGATGCACAGGTACTTTAGTTGGGTTATTGCGTTGTTCTTGACATTTTTGGCAATTTAGGACCATTTCTTCAATATCACGATGTATATTTTTTCACCAGACATAAGAACGAGCCAAAGCTTTAATTCGAACCATTCCTATATATGCGCTTCATGAAGTTCCTGAAGAATTTTCTTTCTTAAAGGTTTAGGATTTAAATAAGGTCGTTTAAATAAGCAGCCTTGTTGATAGCTCCATTCTGATACAGTGCCTCTGAACTCGCTTGAATGGTTTATTAGTGTTCCCTTGTAAAGGGCCTCACAGACACATATGACTTCAATAGCTGTGTGTAAAGTAAAAGTCATTTTTTATCGCTAGCTCACCTATAAACAGCTGTTTTACGATTGCATTGTAGAGCATAAACTTACACTTTTGACAACAGTTGTCAATATAGCAGGTTTGAGGCTTTTTATTGAGGGCTTTGACGTTTATATACGGATTATATTATAATATACTGAAGTACAATATAATTGTAATACTGATCTGCTAATGTTCAGGTCCAGACAAATGTTCCTATGGTGAAACACTAAAAACACATTTCAAAATAGTACATTATCCTCTTCTGCCTCTTTGATGTTCCGAGCTTTTTGGTCGAAAATTGTTGCATTCTAATTGGTGGCACTGATCAATAACATGAGGTAATATAAGGGAATTTACCTAATTTTCAACAATCAACTCCACTTCAGTAGGTATCAGGACTCACTGTAAATATTTCTGGTGTAAACATTAAGTGAGTCTGGTAGCTAACTGAAATGAAGTTATTGTTGGATATTCAGTGCATTCCCTTCTACCAGTAATAGAACTCACTGGTGGATCAGGTTACTGCTGAAGAACACCATTGTTACATATTTTTCTGAGAAAGAACATGTGTTCCATTAGCTTCTTCTAAATTCTCAAATCAGTCGATATACTGACTCAGCATTTTTTTCAACATAGTTGCAATCATAATTTTGCATCTTTTTTTGTACGGTACATAGATAGTGTGCCTTCATGAGGTATGGATAGAGAGTAATCAATGAGAGTACATCAATGAATAATACGGTAAAACCTCGTTAATCCGGACCCCATTAATACGGACTTCGCTTAATCTGGACAGCCATTGGGTCGCAGTTTTAATGCACAGAACGCTGATTAGTAGCATGCAATCGTCACTGTACGACTGCGCACGGCGATGTGAGTGTGCGTGTGTCGAGTGCGGGCGGTCACAGCGCAAGGCGTAAATGCCGTTACCATGGTTACTGTCAGCCAATAGTAGCTCAGTCACACGTTTGTGTTTCTCCTGCTCGTGTCAGGCCGTCAGTTGCTCCACAGAGGTCATTTGAACTATACGTTTTAGTTGCGTAGTTTAATTGTGAAATTAACACAAAAGAAAGGCAAATGAAGTTCAATTCCTTCTTCAAACCAGTTCAGTCACCTCTGATTTGATTCGATTTGAGGATGAACCTCAACCCTCATGTTCAAAGTAATTTTGTCTTTTTTCGTTGTCTCATTTTTTGTATGGACGTAAATACCAAGTGTATAATTTTTTTCTAATGTAACTACTGTATGTACTGTTTGTACAATATCTATTTTTATATTCAGAATATACATACTATTTAAGTTTATCTGCAAAAGGTGTTTCATTATGTACAAGGGGTACCCAAAAATCACTGTCTATCTTCGTTTAGGATTATTTATTTTAATCCGGACTTTCGGTAATCCGGACGACTTGGAGCCCCAATTAGTCCCGATTAACGAGGTTTTACTGTAGTAGGATGGATAACAGAGAGTGATGGATAAAATTGTAAGGGTGTGCGATGCATCGAAAATGTATAGAAATTTCCATTAGATTCGATTTGATGCATTGAATCGCGATTCGATACAGAGGTAATCGAAATCCCGATGCATCGGAGTGAGTCCCGATGCGGGTACTCTCTCAATGGCAAAGCTTATACCGATTTTCAGGTTTTGAAACAAATTTATTTTATGTCTATGTTTTTGCAGTCCAATTTTCCTTTTTATTTTGTTATTCTAACTGATTTCTCAAAATCGACAAAAAAGTCAGAGACGTTTTCATCCAAGACAAAGGCTTACAACGGTGACGATTACAATTTTAATGGAAGTTGTTTATGGTTAGATATTCCTCCACAGGACACAACAGACATCAATAACAAAAAATACATCAACAAATATTAACAACCAAATTGAATTGTATTTAATTAAATCATAGTTTGTTTAATTTAGTTTTAATAATGGCTCGTTTTTCGGTATCAATTGACAGCCTCCATTGCCTTCCTTACGCAGCAAAAAAGTAGACCCATATTTTTTTAATAATATTTATTCCAAAAAGTAAACCTCGAGTATTTTACATTATTCTAAATTGTCTATTACAATGTACATATTAAATGTTTTATCAGTATGACAAATCATGAATATAAACATTAAATTTGTAATTCTCAGTTAAATCAGTGTAAGCTATTATTGTTAAGAGATAAGCGAGGTGGACAGGTGGTCAGACACTAGCAGCAGTAGGTAACAAAAAATTTGACCTTGAACCTTGCTTAGGGGGAAGGGGGATTTGTTGACGTTTGGATCTGACTGAAAAACTGCATTATTTTATTTTTCGGTCAAATACATTTCTCTACATAGTATGATCTAGTTAAAAATTGAGTTTTATGTTTTCTCTCTAATCTGATAATTAATCTGAGGGGATATAATAAGTAAGCAATAAAATTATTTATTCAAGTTGTGTGAGTATAATTAATAAAGACATTTACTTTTAAATAAGATTAATGATTAAATAGTTTTAAATAAATATTGTTACCACAACTAATTTCATTTTTAAATGTTGTATATATTTTTAAATTTAAAAATATGAATTTGATTAGAAACTAACCATTTGAAAAGGATGATACAAAAACTATTTTTTTTTAAATAACAGTTTACTTCTGTTTTTAGCGAATTTCCCATAGGGAAGAAGCTATTACCGTAGGTCTCATGACGAGACTTAAGCCCGGGACCATGTTATTTTTTCTTCTTTAGGTGCCCAGAGTCCAAAAACAATAGTCGTTAAAATTTTTTATATATATACATAAAATATATATGTATATATTTTACTATTTATTTCATCAAACAGGGCTACTAATATTATTATATTGAAATAATTCGACCAAGTACCCTTAAAAAACATTTTTTACCAAGATATTAAAAAATCTAAACACAGTACGTTGTATTGTGGGGCTCCAATGTTAGTCTTATGGAGGATAGGGAAAAATTAATATTTCCCATATTAATCAATATTTTTGGATAAAACTTGATATTTAGCTTCATGTGTTTGAGATCAATCCATTTATGCTTAAAAATCATAGTTTATGTGTTTATCATGGCAGCAAACCTCTATACTCTTTTTCCATATTAATCATATAGGGAATAGGCAAACTCCTTTATTTATGGACAGATGTTGATGAAAGCTGGTATAAATGTTAAGATAAAAATTATTTATGGTAGAAATGACTACTTTCAGTGTTCCTCACAGCAGCGAACCTGCACACTCTTTCCCATGTTAAACTTATGGAGCATAAGCAAATAATTGTCATGTTTATGGACAGATTTTTATAAAACTTGTCATATATTATTATTATTATATTATTGACTTGGAAATTCGCTGAGTACGCAGGTCTGCTGCGACGGGGGTATTATGTTTTCTATGTTATTACTTTTTGAATTTTTTATTTATATTTTTCACTACAATTCTAATCATTTCCTCTAGTAATAGCTTTTATTTTTCTCATTTCCCAATTTGTTAAATATGTTATATTTTAAAACCTATACAAAAGAATTTTGAAATTTTATCAAAATTTTAAAAATAGATATATTTGTTTTTGTCATACAATAGTTAAACCAGTTTGTTATTTAACTGAGTAGTTTATAATAGATATGTAATATATTTTTACTATTTGCAGTCCTACATTAATTTTTTTTAATAATTCTTGTTTGGTCTTGTCAAGGCTAGCTATACAAATTCCAAGTTATTGAAAATTTTAGCGAATCTTTTAGCGAACTTTGCTTTATTTTATTGATATAATATACATAGATAAAATACGTTAACAAAAATCTTTGGAACTTGAAAGTTCTCAAACTAAAAATTATCAAACTATTTATGAACTGTACAATTTAGTGAATAGTCTAATAATATATCTTTTGGCTTTAATTTCATGGTATTTTTTTACTACCTTCTCTTATATGATTTCCGTTTTGCAGGATATCGTATTGTGTGTTTGTAGTGCTGTATCAAATCAAATCAATTCGTATCGGAATTCTTTGAATCACATCGTTGTATCCAACCAAAATGTTTTTGCTGCATCACACACCCCTAAAAATTGTGACAGTTAATCGAGTGTCTACTATAATTAATTTGTTGCTTTGGAAAGGAGGTAGTATGTTCAATGAGACCGTTTATTTTTGTTATTATTAGTGTCAAATGTGTTACACATACCGCTGCAACTCGTCATGAGTCATGTTCTTCTTCATATCCTTGCTAAGTTGAAAAAGTTTGAATAGGGCTGCAGCATGGAAAAGGTAGTATCCAGCCTTCCAAAAGACCATAGCTAGCTTGTGATAGTAGTTGGCCATTGTCTTGGGCACAGGTGGTTTCTTTGACAAATTCATTAGTCCATGAATATCTTCTATTGCTTTATAAGCTTCCTGAAATTAAAAATAAATTTTTGTAAAAATGTAACAGTAAATAGTTTTTAAAGTGTGAATTTTTCAAAAAGAGTTTAAGAGGATCATTCGAATCAAACTCAAACAGAGGGCATAAAAGTTAACATATATCGGTTGAAGACTGTTCTTTTAGTTTATCTTTTTTGATTTTTTTAGGAATTTTTTCGATTCCGATGTCAATTATTGATTCTGTTTCCAACGATTCCAGGCATTGATTGTGCCACAACCAAAGAATGCAACGCTTTAAATTTATATTAATTATTTTTAATTAGGGGTGTGCGTCTGGACTTGAACGATCAAACTGAGCTGAGCTTTTCACAAAATGTTCTAGCTCGAGCTATTTCAAGCACTTTTTTAAAAATCATCAGTAAATTCTCCTCCTCATTTTCCTTAAGTAAGAACAATTTCAGGACATTGATACCAATAATTCATTGGTTGGCAATTCAATCAATAGGAAGATTATTTTTTTCAATTACACAACCTTAAAATGTTTTGTTGCAAGTAGTAAATATACAGATTTTTCATTTATACAAAAACATCATTTCTCCTTATTAATAATTATTTACAACATAATATAATAAATATATAATATAATACAAAAAATGGCATAAAATTGTTAGGTTTTATTAAATCAAATGGAATACACATATTTATTTAATACTAGCTGACCCGGTGAACTTCTTAACGCCTGACAGTAAATACATGTTAACTTTAAGATTAGCAATGTTCTGAAGTCGAAAAGCATTACGGCTTCATTGTGAAAGTTTATATATTCTGGGTCGCGGCATAGTGAATAACAATACTGAAATGATAAGACATATTAATGACATTCCCATAAAACAAATAAATCTGAGTGGATTAATTCACAATTTTCAAACCCAATCCAAACCCAAACAAAACCTAACTGTAATAGGGCTTTTGTAGGAAAGATATACAACAGCTGATTATTATAATAAACGTAATAAATATAAACATTGTAATTATTTTTTATTTAACCAACATATAAACACGTGATTTTAATCAGAAATAAAATAAAAGTATAAATACATAATCCCCCAAAACCGTAAACTATTAACGTGGTGAATAAAGCTGTTCATTTTTACAGTTCACATTCACTTCATAGTTTTACATTAATGAATAATTCAGATGGCATTGGATAGTAAAGCGTATTGCTAATGGAAAGTAAACCAATCAGCTGTAGCTAAGAAAACAAATGTTTTCATTGTAGACATTTTGTAAACAAACTTACTCTCCATAAGGTTAACATTAGAAATTTAAAACACCATAAAATGGAAACTTATAGGGGTTTCGAAAATATTTTTTTACTAAAACCTTCCCGTACACATGTAGAGCAACTTCCTAAAATTTCATGGCGATCGGGTGAGTAGTTTGGCAACGCATAAAGGACATACAGACATACATACATTCAATTTTACATATAGAGATATAAGTGTAATAAATAAGATATTTTATGTTACGGTAGCATTTGATTTGTTACTGCTTAGAAGGTCCATCAAAACTTAACTAAATGAAATTTTTGCTTACAAATAATATCTGAGGCCAACCTGAATTTAACTTAACACAACACCCGAACCCAACCTGACCAGAATTTTCATGTAGCTTATGATACCCAAACCTGATCTGACCTGAAAACTGATAGTAATACACTACCCGACTTGACAAGAAAAAAAATCACTACCTGCTGCCCTCTACTGAACAGCAGTAATAATGAACCTGACCTGCCACAGTTCCATTTGTATAGCACAGTCAAGTTGCACGAGTCGAGTATCAAGGTTGAACTGCTGCGTCTCCGGCTTAGTGAGGCTCACATTAGCTGCCAGCACAGGCAACTTGGCGATATCCTCCAGGTGTTTGCGCAGCTTCTCACACAGCTTACGGAACTCAGTTTTACGGTTGTACTTGAGGCAAAACTGGTATGCCTGCAACAATTAATCAGACCACTAATTCTTGGCTTCATGGAATTATCTTAAAGTTTAAAATGAAATAAGTAATTACAGTAGAATCTGGCTAATCTGAACCAATTGGGGCCGAACACCATTCGGATTAGCTGTTTGTTCGGATTATTCAAAATAACTTACATAATCAAGAAGGAAGCAATTTGATGATTCTTTAGTTTTGTGTTGTGAACAAGTAGTAATTTAAAACAGTTTTAATAACATCTACTCTTACAAAATCAAAAGACAGTATCACTGCCAGCTTTTCCACCATGAGACGTGTTATTTATAGGCCTATTAGTAAACAAGCAAACAATACTACTGTGCGTGGACTGTACACACGCACTGGTAACCAGACTGTACGTCTATCTCTCGCCGTCTCCTCCTCCCACTACTCCTAGCCAACGATACTCTTAGTGCTCTGTGAATGCTCCCAGCTCACATGTCAATCTTGTCCTTGACTTAGTTCTGCTCTTGTGTTTACTGCAGTCAGTTACCTGTGTAATCGTGTGAGTTTTTTTTAAATTACAACAGTTAGTTTGTGTGTTTACTGTTTTTGAGGGGTGAAAAGAAGTGTGAAATGCGATGGCTACTAAATGTAAACACTTTGACTCTTGAAGACAAGCTAGAAACATTAAACCGTTTGGATAGCGGTGAAAGTGTGACAAAGCTAGCAAAGGAGTTGAATGTTGGCAAAGCCACAATTTGTAATCAGAAGAAAAACTGCACGAAGTTACAACAATATTGCACGTTTTCTGAGTCAACTCTTGAGAATCGAGAAACAGCGTGGCAGTCTCAGTATGAATGTTGACGAAGCACTGTTTTTGTGGGTTTCTCAAGGGAGGGAAGGGGAACCCCATTAAGCCTATCGTTAACTTAAGGACCTATCGTTCAGGAAAAAGCATTACAATTTAACACTCCATTAAATGGTGAACAATCATTTATGGCCAGCGCCGGTTGGTTTGACCGATGGAAAAACCGGGATGAGATACGTCTGTTTACTATCACCGAAGAACAGCTGTCTTCTGATCATACTGCAGTGCAAGAATAACTTGCCACGTTTGAAAATTTGATAGTTGAAGGAAATTATTCTCCCCAACAAATATACAACGCCGACGAAACCAGTCTCAATTTTAGGGCTCTGCCAACAAAGAGCTTCACCTCCAAGGCGGAAACTCGTGCTCCTGGTTATAAGATGAACAAGAACCGAGTGATATTAATGGCCTGTGCTAATGCTGCAGGAAATCACAAACTTTCTCTCATGATGATAGGCAAAGCTCTTAACCCTGAGCCTTCAAACATATAACCATGAAGACACTTCCAGTGAATACACTGGAAGTGTATTCATATAATAATAGGTTCTATAATAATAGAAACCAGAAAACAGGCTGGATGGATGGGAAATTGTTCAAGAATGGTTTCATGGCCAATTTGTGCCTTCAGTTAAGAAGTTTAGTGATGAAAATGGTGTTCCCCCTCGAGTTCGTCTTTTGGTAGACCCACCTTCCCATCCAGACACAGAAGATGTCTTGCGGCAAAATAAAGGCAGCCTTTTTACCGCCGAATGTAACACCTTCATTGCATTTGTATGTATATGGAATAAAATATGATATTTCTAATCATAGATCTAGATTTCACCAAAAACTAAAACCACCAACCTAACCTAAAGACTAGGTTTCTTACAACCTATCTTACAAGGTTTTTAGTAATGGCATATCTCGAGTCATGAGTGATCAGAGATTGCGTTAAAGTGTTGTTTATCAAGAGTAACTCACTATTTTTAGCTCTGCTATTTTTCCATTCAACTATGGCAAATATTTTTTCCGCTAAAATAATCAAGCTCCTTTATTCATTGTTCGTAAAAGTTCTTCCCTCTTGAACATTGAACTATTTTTTGGGTTAAGTTTACTTGTTTACGTCAACCCAATTTTACTCTGAATTATTGATTATTTTCATCAAGTTTTGTGTTTAGTGCAGTGTCATTTTACGTTTTGTTTACTGAACAGTAGTGTACAAAAAAAGGAATTCGTTAAAACAAAAAACATAATGTGGTGACACTAAAAAAAAAACTTAATGTGATCAATCAAATGTATTGCTAAAGGCAAATCTGTGGCAAATATATGTAATGTGAAAAAGCACATTTAATGACTGGTGTTCAAATCGAAAACTTTGATTGACTTTAGTACAAAGATAGAGACTACAAAGTTTTATCCGAGCGACGATACTTGATAAAACATTCTTGTAAGACGGTTGATGACTTTGTATTGATTTTATAAATGTGTGTATTTTTTAAAAATAACAATCTCAGAGGATTAAACCCTCATTATGACTATATTTACCTACCGTACTGATTGTTATTATCAGGTATAAATTATGTTTTAAAAACTGGTTGGTTTATCTGGCCAAATCGTTTTCCGGCCAAGGGATCGGTGGCTGGATATGAGGGTTTTTACGGTTCTGAGATCATAAAGATTACAGCAAAAAAATTGATAGGCCCTATTTTGTTTTTATTTGAAGTATTGTGATAAGTACAGCTTCATCTAGTTGGGGTATATTAATGTGTTGAAAATCCCAGTTTTATATTTTTCATACGGTCAAGTCCCTCTAATCCGGACATCTCAGGACCAGACCCCTATCTGGATTTAACAAATTCCAGACCATTCGGCGGTTATATATTTTTTAATTACAACCTGTAATTGTGTACAGTATCCATATACAGTAGAACCCCGGTATAATGAACCCCAAAATAACTAAATCTCTGATATAATGAATTTTCCCAAAACCCCTTGAAACTTCCATAACACTCCATGTTAAAGTAGCCCCTTTATAAGATATTAATTTGGCTTATAACCTTGATGTAACACATTTTTGCAGCTTTGAAATGGATCAACAAACCCCTATATTATAAATTTCCTAGGTGAAAAGCCCCGATGTAACAAAGATAGACCCTTTAAAACGTTATTTTGTTTTAAACAATTTTGTATTGATATTCAATTACAATAGTTTCAACACTGACACGATTCCTGTATATTGTATATATGCTGAAGAATAAAGATGTTTTGAATTGAAATACAGCCTTTGAAACTAGTATAGTACAGTAGCTTTACTGAGTAGTTATCTACAAAAATGTAAGAGAAGTCGAGTAGCGGAAGCTAGTACGTACTTTATGCAGAAAGTACGTACTAGCTTCCGCTAGAAAGTACGTACTAGCTTCTGCTACTCGACTGGCATACAGATGTATGCCATGGGAAATACATTATGATATCCTTTGTAGAAAGTGGCCGGATATTTCGAGGCCCGGGGAAAACCCGAGGCTGGTTGTAAGAGGTTCTACTGTAACCGAGAAAAGATTCAAAATATAATTTTTTTGATAATTGACAAAATTCCAATGGTAATAATAACAAATTAAATCATTAAATCGTACGTAAAAGATCCCATTTTCTTCATATAAAATTTCTTTCTTTTTTAGTTAGTCAAGGTTGATATTGTCGCTCAGTGCCAGCAGCTGATCTGCACTATCCTGACAAATGCCTACTTTCCACCTAACTTGGGTGAGAGGGACAAAAAATAGATAAAAACTAACCATGCGGGCGATGTCATGATACAGGGTCTCAACATGGGCATTGGTCCTCAACAATTCCAGGCACTGACAATAGGATTCCCAAAGGAACTTGACCCAGGGTGTGAGGATTGTACGGTCACTGCGGTCCTGAGCATCTTCTCCACTGACTGCGCTGCAATGGAACAGAACATGAGATGATGAAATGTAGCAACTAGTGATGTGGGCTGGGTAAATAGCCAGTGGGTAGGTAAATATAAATTGGGTATTTACCCCAGACCCGGGTAAATACCCAAAAACTGGGTATTTATAATTTTTATTAAAGTTAGAGAAGATTGAGATGTGTTTTTGCAATTATTACCCTGTAAGGATGGTAAAATGATGATAAAATGTGTTAAACAAAATTTCATAAGGTCACTACTAGCATTTTACTTCTGGATATAATCGCCATAAATACCCAGTTGCTGGGTTTTTATAGCTTTTATTCAATTTAAATAAGATTGAGATTTTTTGCTAATACTCAACTGTAGGGACAGGAGGGATAATAATATCTTAATAAAATGTGTCAACTTAATTTCATATAGTCCAGTTTAGCATTTTTCTTCTGAGCATAAAGCATAATCGACATAAATACCCTAGTTGCATGGTTGCACTGGTCCTGACTAAGTTACTTATGATTTTTAATTTCTATGATAGATAGATAAATTTATTTTATTGAAAGTAAAGAAAAGTAATTTGTAAAGTAGGCTAATAACTATTATGTAGGAAGACAGGAAAATTTAACCTAGTTGTAGCCTACGAGTAAACAACATAAAATACCATCGTCGCAGCAGACCTGCGTACTCAGCGAATTTCCAAATCAATAATATAATGATAATAATATATGACAAGTTTTATAAAATCTATCCATAAACATGAGAATTATTTGCCTATTCTCCATAAGATTAACATGGGAAAGAGTGTGCAGGTTAGCTGCTGTGAGGAACACTGAAAGTAGTCATTTCTACCATAATTAATTTTTATCTTAACATTCATACCAACTTTCAATGACATCTGCCCATAAATAAAGGAGTTTGCCCATTCCCTATATGATTAACATGGGAAAAGAGTATGCAGGTTTGCTGCCATGATAAACATATAAACTATGATTTTTAAGCATAAATGGATAGATCTCAACCACATGAAGCTAAATATCAAGTTTTATAAAAAAATATTGATTAATATGGGAAATATTAATTTTTCCCTATCCTCCGTAAGATTAACATTGGAGCCCCACAATACAACGTACTGTGTTTAGATTTTTTAATATCTCGGTAACCGTTGGAGATAGAAAACAACTTTAAGCAACTTAACTGTGTAGTTTTTAAGCTGATTCCAATGGTGAAATATAAAATGAGAAATTTTTGAAAATTACCTGTGAAAAATACAAAAAATTCCATTTTGGGGTACAAAACCCCCCCAAACTACCCGTTTCCAATGTCCGATATGTCTGGTTTATGAACTCGTCCGATCGTGTGTAGGAAAACACGTCTCTACCAAATTTGGTATCGATCGGACCATTTATACGAGAGTTATCGTGTTCACAGAGACATATATATATATAAATTTTAAGGACTATTGTTTTTGGACTCTGGGCACCTAAAAACAAAAAAATAACATGGTCCTGTGCTTAAGTCTTACCATGAGACCTACGGTAATAGCTTCTTCCCTATGGGAAATTCGCTAAAAAATAATTAAAATTCAATCTGTAGGATGGCAGGATTTAATAATATTTTTGTTCTAAATTTTTTGTTGGTATCAAAATAAAAAAAACTAATTTCATAAACTTCTGATACAAAACATTTGAATTTGCAAAACATTTATAATGTTTTTATCTAACAGTACATCATTTTTCTTTTTGAAATGGGCTTAGGCCTTTCATTTTTACTATGAAATTTACAAGAAAATGTTCTTTTCTAGTAATTTATTTTATTTTGTTTTTTTTAATAAAGATTTGTACAACATGTATTATTAATTTTTATTGATTTTCAGGACTTTAAGTAGGCCTACAAATTCCAATTTGTTTAAAATTCTTGTTAAATTTTTTTCACTCTTTGTTTGCTTGCTGTCTGTTTAATGATTCAAAATAACTTCAAGTATGAATATGAATATTTCTGTAGAATTTCTCTTATACCATGTACTTCTTGGTAGTTTTTCAGCACAGTTGTTGTAACATGTAATCATTTTTTTCAACTATTTACATAATAACATTTCAAGGTAATTTATTTATTAAAAATATTTAATAACAATAACATTATAAATAGTTTGTTTTGGAGTATTCTACAATGTTATTCACAATCATTTATTAAAACTAATAAAACTATTCATGGCAAGTTCAACTGTTTTTATTGCATCATAAATATCCAACAATTCCTGGATATTTATAAATTAAAATCATTTAGTTCACGTTATTTAATTGGATATGAATTTATAAAATGATACAAATTGAAATAGCCACAGCCTTTTAAATATACTAAAAGTAAAGTAAAGTTCTGTGTAACCTTCTGGCCAAGGTCTAATGTTAGAGTTTTCAGGTCGCACTACTGCCTCTAACGTGACCTAACGACTACTTATGTAGCCGGGACCAACGGCTTAACGTGCCTTCCGAAGCACGGTGGCAGTCTGAGAAATTAAATTTCATGTGTCAGGACCGGGAATTGAACCCGGGTTTTTTGGGTGGTAGGCCAGTACTCTACCCACTCAGCTTTTTAAATATACTAATTTTTAGGAATTTAAATTTAACTGATGTTACTCGATTTAAGACACAAAACCCCATGCTTATTCACAAACGTTACGTATTATTTTTAAAAAAGTGCTAAATCATTAAATAAAAGATACTAGCAAAGCTTCAAGTTACTGTAAAAGGTGTTATAGACTATCCTAATTTATCATGTAATGATAACAATAACATATTTAGGGGTAAATATAAATGAATTTCAATCAATTTCATAAATACCGTACCCAAAATACCCGGGTATTTATGGATTTTGGGTATTTACCCAGGGTAAATACCCAAAATACCCAGGGGTAAATGCCCAGGGTATTTACCCCAAGTTTTAAATACCCGGGTATTTTACATCACTAGTAGTAGCAACCTAAACCTAACTAGGCTGGATAGTGTTTCATTGTCTTAACACGTTCGCTCCGATAATTTTTTCCCCGATATTTGAAGTTTTTGGAAACACCGACGTGTACCACCGATGGTACACTCAGTGATTCTCAAAACTCCGACGTGCGTCACTGGTGGACACCGTTACTATGGCGATTGCACGCTATAAATTGGCATTCCGGAGTCTTTTTTAATAGCTTAACCATGTATTCGTGGTTGTAGAAGGCACACAAAATGTGTCCACTGGTGGTACATGACCAAATTTAGGTTACAATACAAATGAAACATCAAGTTACAAAAAATGTTTTTTATTTATGACAATAAAAAACATTTTATATATGAAAAACTAACTTTGAAATTCAGTCTTTGCAGTTTAACTCAGTCTTGTAGTTAAGGATTTACTGGTTTTTATTCCAATCAAAATCATTTCATATAAATGAAAAATATAAGAGAAAAGTCTTTCTTTACTGCAGTTCATAGAATAACTTATTTTTACTACAATAAAAATCCTTTATATATATATATGTAAAACTGAACTAAAAAGTTTTTCTTCACTGTAGTTCAAGGATTACTTGTTCTTGTTCAGTACGTAGCATGGCCACTGGTGGTACACGTCGACCCCGAGTTATATCGACATGATGACAGGTCGACGTGTACCACGGGTGGTATACGGTTTAATTAGCGTAATTAATATCTTAAATTGTTACTAAAACGGTACCAAAATAGTACTTTTGATAATTAATTAATGATGTCTTATTATTATTATAAACAAAATTTTGTTTTTTTGAAAAGTCTATTGTAATTTGAACACGTACTTACTTTTGACTTAAATTTAATTTGTACGCCACCAGTGGACACGTCGAAGTGAACGTGTTAATAAGCAATGAAAAAATGTATATTGTTTTATTTGATAACTGGCTATGTCAATGGAAGGAGGACCTATTCGAAGTGAAAGTGATGCAATTAACAAAGAGTAATGAAGAAAAGTATCCAACTTGAAAAACAGTAGCCAAGAATAAATTAATACTAATAATAATTCAAAGTCACATAATTTTCTACCAATCTACTGAATTTAAAATTAGAAACCGTAATCTTCTAGGTCTGGGTTCCTTTATTTTGTTTTTGTTTTGTTTTTTTTATGATTTTTTTGAATGAAGTCTGTCATTATAAATAATAATCTGACAGCCAGCTAATAGAAAAAATAAAATGTGTAATGCTTTGTGGTAGATAGTTTCACATTAGTGATGAGCCTACATTAAAATAATGTGCTGGTATTTTAAAAATGTTATAGCAACAATAATGTACCTCAGTAAAATGCTTTCTGGAGTTGCTAAATTATCTAAATCATCAATGTCTATGACAGCTTGTTGACTTTGCTCTCTTGCAGCCTCAGTGCGATCTTCTGCTGTTTTTAAATATCCTCTTATAACATTTTCCAATGATCCAACATTGACCTGAAATAAAACGGCATCATTTAGGGCAACGGTTCCCAAACTTGTTGGAAATGATCCTTCTGGTCGCAACCACTATACTAACAATATAAGGTAATCAAGATGAAACTCACATATTAACTTAATTTTTTTTAACCTGATCCAGATTACCTGTATCTGATTATCTGTATGATTTGGATCCAGATAAATAGGGCTTTACTGTATATTGTTGTTTTATTAGAAGGGTAATCTCATAGGCCCTACATTTTCATATATCAGTGTCAATACAACTAAACTAGGCATATGCACAGTTCTATAGCTCTGGCTATGAACTTCTTGATCAAAATCGGCAAAAAAAATCAACTATTTTGTGGTACCCAAAGTTAAGGATAAGTTGGTAGTTGATGAAGGGCTTCTAAAAAATTGTATGTCTAAATATCTAATAATCCAATAAGAAATTTGGCGAGTTTTAAATCAACCTTGAGGTAAAATCAAGCATGAAAGAGGCTTAAAACAAAAGTACAAGCTAGATCTATGATACAAGCCAACAGGATTATATTGTAATGTTAGATTCTGGTAAACAAGCATCAAAGGCAACTCTCCAAAGTGGACAATAAAGAGATTCATCCCTCTTTTGGACCTCTGGTTAAACTGTGTATTCCACTCTGCCAGGCAGGGATCAATTAAACCCCAGGAGAGATAAAGAACCAGGTAATGGGGAAGCCTGTCACTAGCATTTAAGTGAAAGAACTTTTTAATGTAGGTGTCGTACCGAATTTTGAACTCAGAATTAGTACCCCTAAGTAAATACCAGTAAAAAGATGACTATTTTCATTCTGCTTTTGTATATAAAAAAATAGAGTAGAGTAAAAGTTTAATTTTAATTCAGACTAAACGGGCAACAAATGTCCCTCAGTTTATAATTCAGACAGTAATTATAGATTTAAAAAACTCATTAACCCATTCCCGTCTAAAGACGTACATTGTACTTCAGCGTATTTCGCTAGACAGATGTCTAATGACGTGCGCCGTGCGTCCCGCGGCGCGGGGTGGTTATGAGCAAACAATGTACGTTGCCTGCTTATATTTCGACGTAGTTCTTTTTTCCTCCGTTACGGGTTCTAGTTCATTTCTCATCCGATAGGTGTTGGCGTCCTCTTTTATCATCTTATTTAGTGTCAAATGTTCCGTATTGGCAGTAAATTATTTTCTCGTTCGCACAATTCGTTTAGTGATTGTATTTATTGATGATAATACAGTTATAATGATTATTATTTAAAGATTTATCATTAACTATTTATTACTGCAGGTAACTAGAAGTAGATCTGCCGAGTAAAATAAAGGAATCTTTTGAAAATAAAGTAAAATTTGACGAAACAAAAATACCTACTTGTTTCTAAGTCTACAGCTTGGAACTGGTGAAAAAGTACAGTAATAATTTTTTTTCTTGCTAAAAGTGATTGTATATGCAGTTAAAGAGTATAAGGAACAGAGCAAAGAAATCAAAACATATAATTCATGAAGTTACTATTAATTCTTTCACGCTAATAGTGACGCGCGGTCGTAGTGAACGGGGCTCGATTTTCGTTCAGCCCGGGTGGACACAGGCGTCGACCGTTCTGCCAGACAGGAATGGGTTAACTAAGATATTACTGTAATACCAAATTTACTTACCGATTGAAACATGTTCCTGTATTGAAACAATCCTTCTTTTGCAATATGAGATTTCTTGAGCTCCACACACAAGTCCAAATATTTGAACATGATAGGCTCCAAAACACTTTCGCTCCAGTTGTAAGCCCATTTTTTGTTCTTGAATACCTCATACAAAGTATCAAGTGCACGAGCTGGTTTTCCAACTTCAATAAATTCTGTTAAAAAAATATTTTATAAATCCTACTTTCCTTGATATCAGACCAGATATAAATTTCATAGTTAACATTGATTATTTTTGACCATGTTTAGGGGTGTAATTTATTTTGCTGGCATAAGAGGTCTGCATGTAGAGATTAATATAGGCCTAGCCAAGTTTCTTAACTTGAGAGATAAAAATAAACAAATTAAAATTAGGCATGTGTTGCAATACATTTAACAATGGCCTCAATTATTGATAACTGCAGTAAAACTCAATCAATAAGAAACAATAGAAGAATCTCTAAAACATTAAACAGCCACACTCCAAAATACATAAAAATCAGCCACAACGATAACTGCCGTAACAGACAATATCATAATACAAAAATATTACAAAGAAGCGATTTTTTAGGTCAGGGCTTACAGGACTATAGGCTAAAAAAGAAACGAAACTCTCAGCAAGTACCAAAAAACCACAAAGAAACCAAGTCACTCCCAATTGTCCTAAACTCACAACTGATAGGTTCAACAAACTAATAGCCCTAAAATTCCGACCAAAATCAAGAAGACATTTCTCAATGATCAATACTAGGAACAAAATGGTTTCTAATGCTGGCAAACGATCGGCCAAACCTGTAACATGATTACCAATGATATACAGTAGAACCCCGGTATAACGAATCTTAAGGGACCAAAAGAAAAATTTGTTATACCGGGACTTTCGCTATACCGAGGTTCGTTATATCGAAATTAAATAAGGTCGAAATTCATTATATATAGTATTACAAATTAAAATACAGTACATTACTGTATGTATTTACTCAATTTTTATTTCTGTATCATAGATATAAAATGGGAAGTATAACTAATTAAACAAGTAAAATGAATTATTTAGTTATAGAAACACTCAAAATGAACAGTATTACCTAGATATCTAAACAGAATTACTATTTACTAAAATAAAGTAGATAACACATAAAATTGTATAAGTCGAAATTCATATAATAGTAATTAAATTTAAAAAATATATAAATGTACTATATCATACAGTACTGTAATATGTACATGTTTTTGTTAGACCTATTCACAGGGCCGACCACACAACAAAACTACTGAACCAGTCACACTGTACACCGGATGCTCAAGATATCCGGTCGAGACTTTTTCCTAATTCATACTGGGATACGACATGGCTATTAATGTTTGCAAAATTCGTTACAGCGGGGTCGGAGAGGTGGGGGATTTGTTATACAAGGGCTATCTACGTTATATAGGGGCTTTTCATCTAGGAAATTCGTAATATATGGTTTTTTTATCCATTCCAAAGTTGCAAAAATTCATTACATCGGGGTTATAGGTAAGCCAAATTCATACGTTATAAAGGGGCTACTTTAACATGTAGTGTTATGGAAGTTTCAAGGGGATTTGAAAAAATTTGTTATATCGGTGATTTCGTTATTACAGGGTTCTACTGCACCACAATTTAAGCAGATGCTCCGCTTTCACTGGCTAATATGTCAGAGGAAACTCTTCTTAATCGAGCAGACAAAATAACAGTAGACCAAAACAAAACAATACTACAACGATCAGCTGACTCAAAAATGAAAGCAAAATCGTTCCAAGTTACCAAGAAAACAACTACGATATTCCACAGCATCGCCTTAAAAAATACAGCCACACTCCACTATATACAGGTTCATTTTTATACATTTTACCACAACAGCTGAAAACCATCACATCAGTTAATAATTTGACACTATCTATCAACAGACCACACTACAGTGTAAATGAATACATTGCAGAGCACACACTACAACACATAAACTGAGCTCACTTCCAAATTTCTCCCTAATGAAAAATAAAAGACACACTCCCCAATCAGAAGATTGTGGCGATGATCCAGGATGTAAGATGTAATGGTAACTAGGGTACTTAATATGGGATCCGAACCACAATTTCACTGAATTACGAACTGGTCTGATAATGACGACTATGCGAATGAACTCACTACTCGATGATGTGATGTTAATCCACATCCATGTTAAGAGAACACCCACCAACCATTGCTCAAAATAATCCCCAATTTGTGATTTCAAAGTACTTAGTTAGATTAATGGGCTACTATAAATCTCATTTTCCACATAGACCTAGAGATAGTGTGAACAGGAAGATATTAATTTTTAAAACAACTGTCAGTTTAGAAATAGAAGCTGACAACCACAACAATAGCTTGGTAGTTTGTTTCAGTGATCTGTAACCTGGATTCCCGGATACAAATCTTGGTATAAATAACAACTAGTTTCACTTTTATTTCCTTAATTAGGCCTTCTTTTTTCATGTTAATTTGTATGTTTTAATGTATCCTAGGGTATTTAATTTAAGAGAACATTTTAAATATACGCTAGGGCCTAGGCCTATTTAAAATAAAAAATGGGTTTAAATGGCACAAATCTTTGTCAGCCACTAGGCCTGATCTCCTGAAAGGAACCTGGACACATATCTTTCATAGTTTAATGGAAATAAACATAATTGATGACATAAGCCTACTTATAACTTGATGACATAAGCCTACTTATAACTTGATGACATAAGCCTACTTATAACTTGATGACATAAGCCTACTTATAACTTGATGACATAAGCCTATGGTACTTATAACTAGAAGAAAAAAATAATGATAAAAAGTAACAATGCCTATTGGCAAAATTGGGACAGTTTGGGGTTTCAGATTGCTACTTCTGAAACGTTTGAACTAAAATTCTTATTTGCTTTTGAACTGAAAACCCCTATTGAACACAATCTTTTACACAGTCATACTTTCTATAAGTTTTTATTTTAAGGGTAAAAATATAAGGCCTTAATTTAATGTTAGATATTAATAGCACATAGATGTCTAACAATTTGTAGGTAAATTTAGGAAGCTTTAAAAACTTTATGTTAGGCCTACAGTAAGATTATTTTTGCATTAAAATTTGGCACCAAGAGTGCAACAACCTAATTATGAGTGTATCACTCATGTTGAAGAGGAATGAGACTGAGGTTAACCTTGCCTTATTTATAGATGTTCTTTGGAATGTTTAAACTTTCGAATGTAGATGTCGGAATTTTTATCTGATGTACTACGGCTAAAACAAATGCAGCACAACTATCGTACTTTAATTAAAAATAAATTAGTTACTATGTGTCACCGTCTAATCCATATGCCGAAATTATTGTTAACGCAAAATGGGTGGACTTACCATTTGCCCTCTTAAGGGCATTTTCAGGACGTTGTCCGTAACGAGCCATGGTAAATTTTTATTAGTATGTTACAAGCGTGTTAAATTGAGGATTTAAGCCCCAAATTCAACTAAATTTTGCATTTGTTCCAATTTTAACAGCCACCTTCTACGCACGCGAGGTTACGGAATGAACGACTGCAATCATACAGGAAGTAAGGAAGTTTTTTTGGATAGATAGCTAACTAGATGTATCCGGTAAATTTTAAAGGGTTACACTACAAGAAATGAATGATTTATATAGAAGTGCCTGGTGGCCGAGCTTTGCTCGGAAGTTGATTAGCAAAATTAGGACATATTTATTACTCTATGAATACATTTATGTGGTTTAGATAAAACCATTTGATACACTTTAATTAATAGCATAAACACTGAACAAAAATATTTGTATTTACTTCCCTGTGGGAAATAGGTTAGATCATGGATGTATGTAAAGGGAATGTTTTCAGTTCATATAAACAGCTGTTCTTATTCTTTTATATTAAAAATTCAATACGATAGCTCTGGTAGTTTCTATGGAAACCTTTTACATATTTTCTATCTTAAAAACCACTAATACCCCCCCCCCCCAGAACTAAGACATATCCATGTCAAAATGTAATGCCCCGGAAGGGAATCGATCTCACAACCTACGGCACGTGAAACCTAGGCGCTAGCACTGAGCTACGGCGTCGGCCAGGTCACTGACGTCGTTTAAGGATTTTTGACCAACCTCAATTGTTTTAGCTGATCTTAAACCGTATTTAACACTCCGGTGCTCGCGTGGTTTACTGGAACACGAGCTGTCGCGTGGAGTGTCCCAGCACTCCACTTGTTTTTGTTGTTTTTCTTAATTAGTATGAATTATCTTGACGATGTATTGGCATTTTATATTGAATAGACACATATAACACATAATTTATGTGATTGGTGATGTTAAAAAAACACAAATTTTGACCAAAAAATCGTTTTACAAATTGTACAATACAATAAATAAATATTGGTGCATAAAAAATTATTTTAAAAACTCGTAAAAAGATTGTGCTCTATCTAACACTCTAAGTCGTGGTAGGCCTCAGTTTGAATCCAAACTAAACCATTTTCCTCCTCTGAAAATAATAACGAAAATGTCAACTCCGTCAATACCCGAAGCATAAACTAGCACTCACAACTTACAAATTTTGCCAATGCTTAAATGGAACCGGCCCGTCATCTCAAACAAGGATAAAAACCTCAAGCCAGAAACAACCAGAAAATGAGCCCATTCATCCTATTCTCAAATCCTTATTATCCATAATTAAACCATATATATATGCACGCTCGCACGCACACACATATATGCATATATCCAAACGACTATGTTTGGCCTCTGGGCACCTAAAGACAAAAAATAACATTGTCCTGGGCTTAAGTCTTGCCATGAGACTTACGGTAATAGCTTCTTCGCCATGGGAAATTCGTTAAAATGTAAATAAACCGTAACTGTAATCATTGTTATCACATCTTTTCGTTTCTAGGAACATTTTTTTACCTGAAATGGGTTTTCTAGGGACATAATATTTTCTAGAGGGACAAAATACTTTGAGGAATCAAAAAAAGTAATTTCATTGCTTATGAGTTAGGTCAGGTCAAATAAAAAATAATTATGAAAATGCTGAACTTTCAAACAGTATTATTTTTAATTTTATACACTCAAATTCTGCTGTTTAATAACATTGATGAAATATATACCTATTTAATGTAAATACTTCTTCTAACCAAACAAAGGTAAGTTACAAAAGACAGTTGTTATAAAACCACATCTTACATCTTACATCGTACATCCTGGATCCTCGCTGCAATCCTCTGATTGGGGAGTTGTCATTCTATTTTCATGGGTAGAAACTTCAAGTGAGCTCAGTGTATATGTTGTAGTGTGTGTTCTGTAATAAATTCGTTTATAGTGTAATATGGTCTAATGGTTAGGTAGTGTTTTAATTTTGTTGTAAATTTGTCAAGTGATGTGATGGTTTTGAGATGTTGTGGCAAGATATTGTATAGAGATGAGCCTGTATATTGTGGAGTGTGACTATAATTTTCAAGGCGATGCTGTGGTATATTGTAGTTATATCTGTTGCGAGTGTTGTAAGAGTGTAATTCTGCTCTGGTTGTTGGCTGAGTTTTTTTTACGTACAGAATTGTGTCAAAAATATACTGGGAGGCTATGGTTAATATTTTGAGCTTGGTAAAGTGAGGTTTGCAGTGTTCCAGGTGATGTAGTCGGAGAATTGTTCTATTTTTTTTTTATAATTTGGATTTTGTTTAAATTACCTTGGCTTGCAGAACCCCAGGCTGTTATTCCATATTTTATATAGGAGTGAAAAAGTGAATGACATGCTATTATTGCTGTGTTTTCATTGGTGATGCTCCGCATTCGCCTGATAATATAGTGGATTGATGAAAGTTTTTTACAGAGGTAGGTTGTATGCTCATCCCAGCTTAGGTTTTGGTCTATAATGATACCAAGAAATTTTGTATATGGTGTTGTTGGTACCTCAACCCCTGTCCAGTCTTCCTAAGCTCTGGCTCTATTGTTTGGTGTCATATGCATGTGGAGCATCTTGCTTTGGGTGTGACCTACCGAGGGTACATTGAAAGTCATCCAGAGATTCTCACATCGGAGGCGATATGCACATTTCCTAGCAACCATTCTGATGTAGACATCTATGGGCAGGATATTGAGCATACAATCCAAGGATGCTCCAGGGCAGGAACTCATGGCCCCAGAAATCATGAGGCAAGTCAACCTCTGGACCGCCGCAAGCCCCCGCACTGATGCACCGAAGTTAGTCTTTGGCCACCAGACTAGTGAACCATAGGTCATGGCCGGTCTCACCACAGCAACATACAACCAGTCCAAAAGCCTAGGATGCAGTCCCCATGTAGTGCCAACCATTCGTCTGCAAGTCATGAGTGACCACTTACCTCGATCAATCACCCTTTGCAGCTGCGGTTCCCACCTCAGTGTCTTATCAAGTACCACTCCCAAGTACTTGACCTCGTTCTGCAGATTTACCTCTGTGCCCTGCAGATTCAAAGGTTCCAGCCCGAGCAGGTTCCTCCTTCTTGTGAATGGCACCACCACTACCTTGGAGGGGTTGATGGCAAGACCCACCTCCTTGCACCAGTCCCCCACTAGGTCCAGTGCTCTGTTCATAAGTTCTCTGATCGTGTTGGTGAACTTACCAATAACCAGAATTGCAATGTCATCAGCGTAGCCCAAAGCTAGGACACCAGAATCATTGAGACGCCTGATGAGATCATCAGCTACGAGATTCCACAGCAGGGGGGAGAGAACCCCCCCCCCTGAGGGCAACCTCTTGTGGTCAGAGCGACTAATTCCTCACCTTGAAGTGAAAGAACCACTTTCCTGTTGCTCAGTAATGCCTCGGTCCAGCCGCATATAACTCCGCTAAGCCCATGGGCCCAAGCGGCATTCACCACCGCATTCATGGAGGTGTTGTCGAAGGCCCCTTGGATGTCCAGAAAAGCACCCAGTGCTATCTCTTCATCCTCCAGTGTCTTCTCTATCCTGCCTACAAGGTGATGGAGGGCAGACTCACATGACTTACCAGGAATGTAGGCATGCTGGTTCCTATGTAGTGGGTGATGCCTGAGAGCACCATCCCATACATACCTTAGGATCAACTTCTCTAGAGTCTTCAACAGGAATGAAGACAGAGAGATAGGACGGAATGACTTTGGGTCCGTGTACCTTGCCTTGCCGGGCTTCGGAATGAAAACCACTCTAGAGCGACTCCACACCGCTGGCACCCAGCCCAGAGCCAGACTGGCTCTGAAGAGCTTACACAGCAAAGGCAGAATTTCCTCAATCCCTTTCTGTAGACAGACAGGTCTGATGCCATCAGGGCCTGGTGACTTAAACGGACTGAGTGAATTAATAGCCCACCTGATCCTGCAGAACGTCACGATGCGCCCCGCCTCCATCCACCAGGTAATAGAGGTGCGATGGGAAGCATTCGTTGTGTCCAGTCCCTCAGATTGGTCGAGAACAACGCACTCTGGAAAATGCGTTCTGGCCATGAGATCCAAGACTTCATGGGGGTTGTGTAATATCTTACCGTCAGGTTCCACTAGAGTTCCAAGGCAAGAGGGGTTGTCCTTAGAAAGGAAGTTTGAACAACCTAGAGGTATCCTTAACACCTTCCAGATTGGTGCAAAAGTTTCTCCAGGAGAGTCTCTTGGCTCTCCTGACTGCGAGATTATATTCTGTCAGCAAGCTATGATAGCGGTCCCAATTTTACTACGCTTAGCTTTGCTGAAGTTTGCTCTGACCTTCCTTCTCATGTTGGTCAGTTCAGAGGTCCACCAATTCACTCTCCCTCCCCTGCCCTCCGAGAGCGGAAAACACCCATCAAAGGCGGAGACTATCGTCTCCCCGAGACGGACCGCCACATGATCAAGATCATGGCAGTCCCGAACTCTAGGAGACCAGCCTTCTAGTCCAGCTCTAAGAGAAGCAGAGAAGAGGTCCCAATTGGCTCGCCTCGGGTTCCTAAACGAAACCTTTTCAGGCAGAAAGTCCCCTACTTCAAAGAGGATATGCCTGTGATCAGAAAGTGAGGGTTCGGTAGAGACCCTCCAGTTGAGAATCTTACCCTCCAACCCCTCTGAATATAGCGTAAGATCAATAATAGAGCTACCTACGCGACTTACAAACGTTGGCTCCGAACCAACATTCGATATAAGGAGACCACTAGATACAATAAAATCTAATAGTGACTCACCTCTGGTGTTGGTCTTCTTACACCCCCAGATTCTGTTGTGGGCGTTAGAGTCGCATCCCACCACCAGTTGCGACTCGGATTCCCTCGCATACTCCACCAGAAGAGCAAGCTCGTGCGGCGGAGCTCGCGGTGTGTCCCCGGGCATGTAAACTGACGCGAAGATCAGAGGTCTGCCGGTAGATCTACAGTTGGTCCTCACCACCGCCTGATCCCTAGAGCAGAATTCCCACAGTGGCTCGCATCTGAGTCCATTTTTGACCCAGACGCAAGCCCTTGGGGTATTAGTACAGGCCGAGAATAACTGTCCCTTAGAGGACCCCAAACCTGAGATTTTGTCGCCCCTTACCCAAGGCTCTTGAATTAGGGCGTAATTAACAGCATGTTTGACTGAATATTCACAGAAGACTGCCGAGGCAGCCTTACTGTGTTGGTGGTTTACCTGAATTACCTTTGTCATTGTCTTGAGCTGAGCCAGAGTTGGACCCCGAAAGCACCCTAAAGGAAACCTTCGTTGCAGCCAGGAATGCCTTCCACCCCTGTTTACTCAACACAAGTGCACTGGCCTCGTCAATCACGAGGACAAGAGTCTGAAATTGGTCTTCCTGCCTCCTATTGACGATCCGCCAGTCTTTGGTGATAACACCTGGGTTCTGTTTCTGCAGACCCACGAAGACCCTCTTCGGATCTAAGTGCTCTGCCTTGGGAAACAGTTTGTTTATTCTCAAGATTACCTTGACAGAACGGAGGAGGTCTTTGTACTCTCCAACCAACATCTCGACCCCCTCGCGTACAGCAAGAGAGGCCGCCTTACCCTTCAGCCAGTCGCAGGTCACGTCGTTACAGCAGACTGCAACCACTGCTCCTTTCTCCTGAAAGGTCCTCGAAATCTGCTGAGGTCCGACCTCTGAATCATCGTCGATCATGAGATCGCCGAGCTTGGCCTGTAACAAACAGCATTCTTCGTCCGTGAGCTTATCGTCAGGATATGCCGCAGGAACGATCGCCAACTTCCTGGTGGTCAGCAAATCCTTGAAGGTCTCACCAGAAGTTGATGGTCCCGGAGAGGTCTTCTCCGGAGGGGTCTCGCTGGGCTTCTGCCTCTTGGGGTCCGGCCTACGCATGGGAGAAAGTCCCGAGTTAGTACCCTCCCCTTGTGGCACTCCACCAGATTGTCTTTTGCGCTTGGGGCGCTTCGTTACCTTCCTCCACTCAGCTGGCGGAAGCCACTCACCAGTCGCCTTCTTCTTTTCCTTCAGAAGGCGCCTTCTCTCCGCTGGAAGCGGTTGTTCAACTGCCTTAGACTTGGGCAACCCCTCAGCACTAGAGCCGAGCGCCAGCACAGCTGCGGCCCCTGACTCACCAGACTGAGAGGGTGTCTCAAGAAGAACCTGGACAGACACAGAAACATCCTCCAGTTTTTCCTCCTTTGTCGGAGGAACCATCTTTCCAGGCGGGGACCTCACGGTGAGTGAGCTCTGCGCGAACGCGTTCAACTCACCCGACCCTGTCTCCATCTCCTGTGACATAACGACAACGTTAGTTGATAGTTGAGATTTGCCCTCCCCAGAATCCGCGGGCATGTCCTCCGAAGAGGAGTGGGATTGACTGCCGGAGCAGCGACCCACCTGGGGTAGATCCGTTTGTTTATCATCAGCCATTTTCTAACCTAAAAACATCACAAGTTAGCAGTATGACGATGTCACTATCCATGCTGGACCCGTTCAAGGTTGCACCTCTTCTTGTCTCCGGCACGGTACTGTAACAGCTGCACACATACCTGTTACAGAAGCAGTGCGGTGGCCGGTCTAACGTACACCTACATCTCGCCCACCGCTAAACCAACCCGGGCCGATCTGTGTACACCTACACTACGCCCCATGGTCGGTACGTGAAACCGCTGCAACCCAGTTCACGAGCACTTTATCGACTGCTGGGTCTAGATCCGCTGCCTTTAGCAAAACAGAGGCACCCCGTGTAGGCTGTGCGCATAGCACACAGTGGGCCAGCCGATAGACGGACAGGCCACTTCACAGCGGTCTTGCAGAGTCCCCTCACGCAAGCGTGAGGCATACACTTCTGCCTGGGGCGCTCTCGCTAACCCCTCACCTCCGTAGTAATCGTTACTAAGGATTTGATTGAGATCTGAAATCACAGCTTGATAGTTGTTAGAATCGTGAAGGAATATAGGAGGAATATGTTGCTTTTTAGAAGAGGAAGTTCCGTCTTCAGTATTGGAAGGGGCAATGGGGTCGAATCTGTTTTTAATAACAGTTTTGTAGGGGTTGTCAGTCAGTTGTGTCAGGGAAGAGTTTGACCTAGATTCTCTTTTTTTTACGAGTTCAAAATCACCATCAGATTGGTTTTCAGTGATGAAATCCATCGCGCCATTTTCATGTTCGTTGCTTAATAGAAAACGTTTATTAGGAGGGTTCATGGTTTGGTCTGTTTCACCTAGTATTGTATGCTTACCGGCTTTGTTGGAGGTGGTATTGTCCACAGTCACGTGGTCATGCACGTGGTCACGGGTTAATGTTGATGAATAGTTGTGTTCATTTTGTAAGGTTAGGATTGGTTGTTTTAACACTGCTGGACGCATTTAGTATGAAAAAGTACCTTATTAATGTATTGAAAATCAATCAGTAAATGTCAAAAACAATGTTAACACCAAAAGCACTTCTGAAATCTTAACAAAAACTATTTAAAATAATAAAAATATCAAGAGCAAAAAGAATAACATACTTTGCTGTCAAATCACTCAGCTCAATTTTTAGAATAATGGAGGAAGACATCCATCTACAAAAACACCTGGACAAAAGCAGTCCATGGGAATTTAGTTCTCCAGTAGTCATGAGTTGTAAGATAAATAAAATAATATTTAATGAAAATCTTGCATCGAATAGAATATGTAAACAAAACAATCCAATACATTAAATAAAACAATATTTTAACCAACTAGCCAGCGAAACTTTCTCTGATTATTTGCAAATATTTACAGATGGGTCAAAGACATCCGAAGGTACAGGCGCCGCCTACTTGATTCCAACTTTGGCCGTTTCAAACACCTTCAAACTCAATAAGATCGAGTCGAACTACTCAGCTGAATTATATGCCATATATAAAAGCATCCGATATTCAAAAAACCTTCCCCATCACAAAATAGTCATCTTCACTGACTCACAATCATCAATCAGAGCAATAAAAAGCGTCTTTGAAAATAAAAAACAAACAGATCTAGCACTTTAAATAGCAATTGAAATTCACAATAGTAACAAAACCGTTTGCTTGCAATGGATACCCAGTCATTCAGGTATCAGACAAAATGACGTAGTTGACTCACTGGCTAAAATTGGGACAGCATCTCAGTGATATACACATACCAATAGAAAACTACATTTCACTAAGTAAAAAAAAGAATGTAGAATTATTTAACTTGCAAGCATCAAACTCAACAAAGGGGAATTGGTATAAAGATATTAAACGCCACTTATCAAAAAACCCTGATCCTATAACATCAAAATGAGAAGACAGGTAATAATAAACATATGTAGACTAAGGATAGGTCATGCCATGGTAAACAAATATTTGCATTCTAAAAACCTTTTTATAACACCCAAATGCTTAAAATGTACCTCTGGAGCAAACGAAACCACTGAACACATTATCATAACTTGCCCTCAATACCACACAGCCAGAGACCATTATCAGAGAGGAACGGATTATAAGGAGAGGAGGCATCTTATGGGACTTAGTGAAGACGATAAAATCTCAGGAACAGTGCTGCCACCTGTCGGATCTAGCAGCAAACACGGCCTCTGTGACACCGTTTGGTGGCGCTGCCAACGGCCATTGTGGAAACTAACTTGTGAAGCGACTGATTCAGGCGGGTTTAGTGTTATTGTGTTATCGGGGTCTCCGTTGGCCACGGGCTTGCGTATTTCTACCGACCTACCCGCTCGCGACACGGAGAAATAGACTTTTTAAAATTTATCGAGTTTTAGTTATAATTGTTATTATTTTACGACCTATTGGTTCAATTATCTATTAATTGAAGTAAAATATCATAGACAAAAATGTATATCAAGAAGAAGAATGAAAACAATTTATTTTATATTAACTATAAAAAATTCTAATCAAAGATTTACCACTATTATTACTTACTTGTAAATTATTATACAGAAATAATAATTCTCTTGTAAATGTAGATAATAAATATTTTTCGTATCTTCAAATATTATCTTACACAGTTTATTTCACAATCTATTTACATGATCTCAGCAACCTGAAAAAATAATGAAGAACATAATGATTTCTAAAGCTAAAAATTCTAACTGCATAGAGACAACAAAACATTTTGCTAGTTTCTAATCAATAAATTGTGTTATTAAAATGTGTGCACTGATTGAAAAAGAGGGCATAATATAATAAATCCAGGTTTCTATCTTGTTGAGATTAATAAGATTTTTAAGTACATTGCTTTTAATTATTGAAGGTAGGTCAAGATAGTGCTATAAAAAGACAAACTGTAGTTTACTACTTCGAGAAAGAGATAATGACAATAAGGTGGAATATAAAGTTAATATTATTATTACATATCATATTACCTCTACTTATGAGTAAGTTTCATCAACTTCTCCCACCGTCCACCATACTTCCCACCAGGCTGGCGTAGGTTTTTAGATAAATATTGCATAGTCCTTTTCAGCTTAGCAGTTACAATTTTGTCCAAAATTAAACATCTATGGTTGTAGCAACCACTGTTGTATTTCAGCCAGTCGGGATATTTACGGGACAAGTTCCGTTTTATCTTTAGTACTATAGTCTTTTTTAAAGAAGGATGGTGTATGCACTTCTTAACAACCGTGTCCAATACAGTTAGAGCCATGTCCACGACCTGTAAAATATTATTCCTTGCTATTATAAATCAAATAAGCGGTATATATATATATATATATATATATATATATATATATATATATATATATATATATATCATTTTATTATTACACGTCATAAAATCCAAACACTGGTTACTAAAGTACAACTGAAGAGCGTATCCTACAGAAGGTTTTATTTTTAAAAGGTTATTGACTCGTGTTAAATTACATAAAAATATACTATAACTGATGTTTAGCTTAAATGACTAGTAATATTTCTCTCGTATATCTAACCTGTACAGTGTAATTTTCTGGATATTATATGAGATGGCAAAGGTCATTCCGGTACTCCTTGTTCCTAATCAGTGCTTCTTCAGAGCTGCAAGTCGATGGTGGTTGCAATAGGTCTTTCCTACAATCCTCGCAGTTGAACCGTCTCAAGCAGGCTTGAATACCATAACCAGTGAAATAATAATAATAATAAATAGTGTTTTATTTCATAATATGTACACAACATTCAAAAAATAAACAAAACAGTACCAATAGTGGAACCTTACATACAAATAAAAACACTAATACAGTATGGTCCTAGTTGAACCGTCTACTGGGTTGGCATAACTCTTAAGAATTAAGAATTAAAGGTTCGCACTATAAAGCTAAACTATTTAATTCCTAATTAATCCCTTTTAGCTAACAAAATTATAACCTTCAATAACTCTATTAAAAGTAAAAAAAGACATCTCAGCTTAACACTTAAATAAAGAATGTTTTCCTTTTAACAATAAAAATATATACATTTAATCCCACAAGCAACTCAAAAGTTAAACTCAGAAACTAAATTCCATCTCACATACCACACGTTTTTTAAGAACCCCCCTAAGGCCCGCCAATCCCTTCCATTCATAAATAATAAAAAATCATCCCAGCTTAGTTCGGTAATAGAAAACCACTGTTTACGAATATTCGCCAGTATCGGGCACCTACCAATATAACCAGAGTGCTGTAACTGCATGTTAAAGAATCGATAAACCTTTTCAGGAAGAATGTCTCTAACAGCAGCCTGTACCATGTCAATATTTACAGTGGGTCTTTTATCGGAAAATCGTTTTAATTTTTGGAGGTATTTCCGTTTTAGCTTCTTACTTGAATCGAGCCTTTTTAAAAGCATTTTTTTCATAGGGGTCAATGTCTTTACTTTCCATTAGCAATACCGTATGCTTTACTATCCAATGCCATCTGAATCATTCATTAATGTTAAACTATGAAGTAAATGTGTACTGTAAAAAATGAACAGCTTTATTCACCACGTTAATAGTTTACGGTTTTGGGGGATTATGTATTTATATTTTCAATTTCTGTCTGATTAAAGTCACGTGTTTATATGATAATTACAATGTTTATATTATTACGTTTATTATAATAATCAGCTGTTGTATATCTTTCCTATAAAAGCCGTATTACAGTTAGGTTTCGTTTGGGTTTGGATTGGATTTGAAAATTGTGAATTAATCCACTCAGATTTATTTGTTTTATGGGAATGATATTAATATGTTTTATCGTTTCACTATTGTTGTTCACTATGCAGTGACCCAGAATATATAACCTTTCACAATGAAGCCGTATTGCTATTCGACTTCAGAACATAGCCAATCTTAAAGTTAACATGTGTTTACTGTGAGGCGTTACGAAGTTCGCCGGGTCAGCTAGTTAGTTTATATTGGTCATTGATTTGAAACCCATTTGGAAATCATATCATATTAAAAAGTTATTTTAACGTATAACTAATTATAATAGTGATGTAAATGTTCTAATCTATTAATTATAAAGTAATGCTAAATAATAAATCTGGGTATTGATTTATTTTCTTTGTATTGATTATTTGTTTAGGATTTCAGGTTTACATTTTGGTATGATAATCTTTCTTCTTTAAACTGAATCCTACAACCCGTACAAAGGACGGGCTTACTGCTAGTTTATAATATTGTTAATAATAATGATAATAACTGTTAAATGTTAGAATAGTTGTGTAATATTGTAAATATATACTAGTATAATCGCGTGAAAGTGGTGTTATAAATGCTCGTTATTTTACTTCTCAAGGGTCGGCGGGCGTTTTCAAGCATTTACAAACATTCTCTGGAATGTAGAGAATACATGAAATGAGTTTCATTGTAATCAGTTCAGACAAAACTCTTGTTTTATTATATAGATTATTATAACTATGCTAAAAAATTTTTCTTAATTTATTTAGTAGACTATTTATTGCCAATTTAAGTTACACATATTTTATTTACTTGAGATTTAAAATTTAAAGTGAAGTATAAACAACAAAATTAATGTAAGTATAAACAAAATATTAGTACAGTAACACAGTTTTAATAAAATATCAAGATGAAATAGGTGCTCAAAGCGTGAGAAACCGCTAATAATGCCACACACAGTATCAACCACTGCACGGACGGACAGTTCATTGAGAGAGGAGGGAAGTGTCAACCTTGGCTGGCGGCCTTTACAAAGGTATAGTCAGTCAATCCGTTCCCAAAATAGATGCTATTGTTTGACAGGGCGTTGCGCAGGTAAGGAGTACAGGCCCCGCGTCGACCCCTCCCCCTCCAACCATAACATGTGAGCCAACTGCTGTGAGTTTATGAATGGGCCGTGGGCCTGTTTTCTTTGCGGAATTTTTGCAACTTTGGAATGGATCAGTAAATCCCTGTATTACGAATTTCCTAGATGAAAAGCCCCTATATAACGAAGATAGCCCCTATATAACAAATCCCCCACATTTCCTACCCAGCTTTAGCGAATTTTGCATACATAAATAGAGTGTACCGGAGTGAATTAGGAAAACGTCTCGACCGGAAATCTCGAGCATCCGGTGTGACTGGTTCAGTAGTTTTGTCGTGTTGTCTGCGCTATGAATAGGCCTAAAAATATTTACATTTTACAGTACTGTATGATATAATACATTAAAATATTTTTTTAATTGAACTGTTCTATGTATTTTGATACTTAGGCCTACTGTATGAAGGTTAAATTTAAACGATTTTATGTGTTATCTACTTCCCTGTATTTTAGTCAATTACAATTCCGACGATTTTAGTACAGGCACTACCAGAGCTATTGTATTGAATTTTTGGTTATAATAACAGCTGTTTAGATTAACTGAATTTAATATTAAGATAAAATTTAGTATACCGCACATCTAGTTAAGGTCCATAACTTTAAATTAATAAACGGTACCAGTGGACTGACACATACTTTCTCCCTTAAGTAAATTTAAAAAAAGACAATCTGTAATAAAACTATCATGTTCTACAAAGTAATTCTAGATATCATTTAATAATTTATTGTTCAAATTGTATGGGGGGACCCCCCCCCCCGGTAATACCAAGCTTTTTTGAGCTGGTTTTGTTCGGTGATTTGACCTTACACTTCATACCAAGTTTCATGGAAAACGGCTGGAAAGTAAGGAAGAAATTGATTTTTTCATATTCTCCATAAGAATAACATTGGGCGCTTTCAGACAACGTACTGCGTTTATCGTAGACAGTAAATTTAACTTTTCTCTGGAACCGTTAGTCGTAGACAAATAATTCCAGATACTAATTTGTTTAGTTTTTAAGCTGGTTTCAATGGTACCAGTCAAGTTATACTTTACTTTTATTGTTTTCGCTGAAAATTTAAAAATTTGATTTTTTTGACATTTAAAAGCCCATAACTTTTGAACCGTCATTTTTACAGATATGCGGGTGGTGTCAAATTATTTAGTACTCTGTACACTATAAACTGTCAAATTTTAATCAAAATCGTTAGAGCCGTTTTTGAGAAAATTGGATTTTTCACGTTTTTTAAGGGGTTTTAGGGGTGAACTACCCTTAAAAATCAAAAATTCAAAAAAATGAAAAAAACGCCTGGAGATACGGTGACTATATATATACATGCCAAATTTCATCTAAATCGGACCAACGGGGTAGGCTGTGGCACTGTACACATCCAGACACACACACGGACACACGGACACACAGACACACGGACGGACAGACATCACGTCAAAACCCACTTTTTTGGATTCAGGGGACCCCAAAACGGATATATCCACCCTCAACTCAAATTCGAAAATTTTGACGAAAACAATACTTTCTCCATATACTATGTATAAGGGGAGAAAGTAAAAAATATCTAAATTACTTTGTTCTTTAACCTAATAAGTCTCGCGGTGTACAAAACTCAGCAATAAATGTTTTTAGTATCGTATAAGACGTAATTAGTTTTAGTGGAACCGTCTTTTTTTGTGTCGCTGTATGATTGTAATTTACTATAATAATTATAATATTATTATTTCAATACATAAATACCCACGTCGCAGCAGACCTGCATACTCAGCGAATTTCCAAATCAATAATATAATAATAATAATATATGACAAGTTTGGTCAAAATCTGTCGATAAACATGAGAATTATTTGCCTATTCTCCATAAAATTAAAATGGGAAAGAGTGAGTAGGTTTGCTGCTGTGAGGAACACTGAAAGTAGCCATTTATACCATCAAAAATTTTATTTTTAACATTTATACCAATTTTCATCAACATCTGTCCATAAATAAAGGAGTTTGCCTAATCTCCATATGATTAACATGGGAAAAGAGTATGCAGGTTTGCTGCCATGATAAACACATAAACTATGATTTTTTCGCACAAATGTATGGATCTCAACCACATGAAGCTAAATATCAAGTTTCGTCCAAAAATATTAGATAATAAGTGAAAAATTAATTTTTCCTAATCCTCCATAAGATTAACATTGGAGCCTCAAAATACAACGTACTGTGTTAGACCAGCGCGACACCAGCGCTGTCTGAGAACGGTCGTACCTACTACGTCAATTGGAGGTACCAAGTACCGTCTTCATCCTTAACATGGGCATGCACTAT